>CM050166.1:171930776-172408276 GCA_027410445.1 Discoglossus pictus | reverse complement strand
GTATCATTGGTCTACTGAAGGAGACTGTTATCTAATCTTGTTTTTTGATAACACATTGTTTTGATCCCAATATGAGAGATTATGGTGAAAATAATGAAAAATGAGTTTGAAATACAACTGATACTTTGTAATCTCTTTTCCTTTTCATAATTTTTTATCTTTAAATATTTGACTGTTTTTTGAATATTATTGAAAATCATGTCTATACATTAAAGTGCAATGTTTTTTTTTTTTTCATGAAAATCTGCTGCATAGGGATTGTTTTAAAACAATTCATATAATATCAATAAGATTTAATAATATTATACCAATGCACACAGGTACTTGACACATTGAACATTTGTCATCTCAAACTATGTACAGTGCCTTGCAAAAGTATTCACCCCCTTGACTTTTTACCTATTGTCACATTACAGCCTTAAGTTCAATGTTTTGGTAATCTGAATTTTATGTGATGGATCAGAGCACAATAGTCTAAGTTGGTGAAGTGAAATGAGAAAATTATATACATAAAACAATTTTTTAGAAATAAAAAACATAAAATTGGCATGTGCATAGCTATTCACCCCCTTTGTTATGAAGCCCATAAAAAGCTCTGGTGCAACAAATTACCTTCAGAAGTCACATAATTAGTGAAATGATGTCCACATGTTTGCAATCTAAGTGTCACACGATCTGTCATTACATATACACTCCTTTTTTGAAAGGCCCCAGAGGCTGCAACACCTAAGCAAGAGGCACCACTAACCAAACACTGCCATGAAGACCAAGGAACTCTCCAAACAAGTAAGGGGCAATGTTGTTGAGAAGTACAAGTCAGCGTTAGGTTATAAAAAAATATCCAAATCTTTGAGTATCCCCAGGAGCACCATCAAATCTATCCTAACCAAATGGAAAGAACATGGCACAACAGCAAACCTGCCAAGAGACAGCTGCCCACCAAAACTCACGGGCCGGGCAAGGAGGGCATTAATCGGAGAGGCAGCACAGAGACCTAAGGTAACCGTGGAAGAGCTGCAGAGACTGGAGTACATAGGATGGCAATAAACCGTACGCTCCATAGCGTTTGGCATTATGGCAGAGTGGCCAGAAGAAAGCCATTACTTTCAACAAAAAAACAAAATGGCACGTTTTGAGTTTGCGAAAAGGCATGTGGGAGACTCCCAAAATGTATGGAGGAAGGTGCTCTTGTCTGATGAGACTAAAATTGAACTTTTCTGTCATCAAAGAACATGCTATGTCTGGCGCAAACCCAACACATCACATCACCTAAAGAACACACTTCCCACAGTGAAACATGGTGGTGACAGCATCATGCTGTGGGGGTGTTTTTCAGCACCCAGGACTGGGAAACTGGTCAGAGTTGAGGGAAAGATGGATGGTGCTAAATACAGGGATATTATCGAGCAAAACCTGTTCCACTCTGTGCGGGATTTGAGGCTAGGACGGAGGTTCACCTTCCAGCAGGACAATGACCCCAAACACAGTGCTAAAGCAACACTTGAGTGGTTTAAGGGAAAACATGTAAATGTGTTGGAATGGCCTAGTCAAAGCCCAGACCTCAATCCAATAGAAAATCTGTGGTCAGACATAAAGATTGCTGTTCACAAGCGCAAACCATCCAACTTGAAGGAGCTGGAGCAGTTTTGCAAGGAGGAATGGGCACAAATCCCAGTGGTAAGATGTGGCAAGCTCATAGAGACTTATCCAAAGTGACTTGGAGCTGTGATTGCTGCAAAAAGTAGCTCTTCAAAGTATTGACTTTAGGGGGGTGAATAATTATGTACATTGACTTTTTTTATTTTGTCCTATTTGTTGTTAGCTTCACAATAAAAAAAAAAAAAAACATCTTGAAAGTTGTGGGCATGTTCTGTAAATTAAATGATGCAAATCCTCAAATAAGCCATGTTAATTCCAGGTTGTGAGGCATCAAAACATGAAAAATGCCAAGGGGGGGTGAATACTTTTGCAAGGCACTGTACAATGTTTAAACCAGCACAGTGTCCCATTTCATCTCACTCAGTGGGGGCAACCCTAATATTAAATACACATTTTGCATGAAAAAATTAAATAGTCAGTGTTTATATACTGCAAGTAATACGTGTTTGTGTGATGATACCCAGTTAACATGGCTACTAGTCAAAATCTGTGTTCTAGTTTCATTGTCTTTTTTTTTTTTTTTTGTACATTTTAAATAGTGTGTATTTATTTTTATTTTTTATATATATATATATATATATATATTCATTCATTCTAGTGTTTTGTTTTAAAAATGTTTATATCCCTTCAACTTCTTAGCTGGAAACTCTGATTAGCGATGCTTTTAAAGGGAAAGGATTTCAGAAGATTACAGAATTATTCCAAGACAATGTGGTATGCTCATCCCAACGTTGCAGCAAAGTACTCTTAAACCAACTCGACAGACTCATAAATAAGGTCAGTGCAAAGTACTGGAGCTTTCTACAATTCTCCAGAGACCGTCTGATTCTTTTTTTTTATTCTTTTATTTTTAGGAATTGGATCGAAACGAGTTCAAACATGTTTCATTATTGATGAAATGCATTCAGTACTTCTGCAAAACGGAATACCAAGAAGGTTCATCTCTGATACAACAAGGATTAGTTTCCAAGATAAGCTCCTATTTGGAATATTCCAAAACATGGATGATGATTAATGTTTAGCACCACAAACTGAGTATTTTACATAGTTAAATACAATGGCATGTTATTGAAACTTTGTGTGGTCTAAAATTCATGCAGCAATATGATAGCACAGTTTGGTTCCTTTCTTTCTAAGTAGTTTTGGGCCACCATCTAAACTACATTGAATATTTTTTTTCACACTTTTGTTGCCTATTTCTCTTACCATTATCACATTTTATAATATTAAAATAAGTACAATCTGTTCCTTTCCTGCACTATGATTCTGATATTACAGTTTGTTGAGGAGTCGTAGAACTCTCCTTGGAGCTTGGGAATTCTACTGGAAGTTGCACCACCATTTAATTCTATTAATTTGCACAACAGAATATCAATAGGGCAAACAATCTATCATCATACAAGGTCCCACCAAGTGATTATTCCTTTTAGGACCAGAAGAATATATCTGCTCCAGTAAATAATAATAATACAAAAAAATTGTTTTGTATTTAAGATATACTTGTTTGAGTAACTACACTTGATAATGGACAATATGCTTTATAAAAAGTTTAAAAAAATCATATGCAGTTACACTGTAGTGGAATCAATCATTTTTAGTTGTATTGGTCTACTTCCACAGATGGGAGGAGCTATTGAAAGTGGTAGCTTCGATATGCACTATGCAAATGTGGCAACTAAAACTGCCAGTGATTTCAACAGAAGTAATAAAAAGCTCATCAGTTTACAAAGACAGTCTCCTGAGAGATGCTGCTGAAGGAAGCAGTTCAGTAAAGAATAACTGCCTAAAAATAAATGTTGAATGACCTTTTCCTTTTTTTTTTTTTTCTTACCTTTCTAAAAAATGTGTTGCCCATAATCAAGCTAAAGCTAGAGTTATTTGAAATCATGTACTGTAAATCTGGCACCTAAGGGGTTATACATCTTCAATACTCTCTTTCTATAAATGATGTTATGTATATTTGTTTTATCTGAATATACTGAAGTTAATTTTATCTTCCCCTTTTTTTAAATGTTCTTCAATACATGGTGTTATGGTTTGAAAGAGCAATGGATTTTTTGCAAATTTCTGGGACAGCAGATTCCTCAATTTCTACCCTAGTAGAAGATTTTTATGACACTGCTTTGGTAAGTACCCATCATGATGTTTGTGTTCTTGAGCCATATTGTAAACATTTGTATGACAATTAGGCCTGGAGTCCATTTGTATTGTAGTGCTAGTTTAATTTGATCTGTAGATTGTTGATACATACAAGTTCTGACTGTGCTAAGCCTTTCCAATTTCCTATGATTCAAATCTTATTTGTATTTATTTTTGTTGAGAAAAATAGCTGGCTTTCCCACCAACTTTAGGCCGAAGCTCCTTCTATGTGGCGGTGTCTGTGGCAGAGTTTGGAGGGGGGTGGCTACCGGTGAAGAGAGAGGCGCATAAGGAGGGAACAGGCAGAGGTCAAGAGCCTTTTTCAATAGCTGGATACAACTGAAATTGACATCCCAGACCTATTAAAAATGTAGTGATCTATATGCCAATAAATGATTGGCTGTTAAGAAAGAATATATAGAGACACAATTTTGTTTTCAATAAGTGTTACATATTTTAATATACTGTATGTTATATTAATAGTTGCCAAAACGAAGAAGGCTGGTATTGAAAGTTAGACTTAATAACAAAATGACTATATGAGGATGAATCATCTAAAATAGATTTTAGATTGTAAGTCTGCGAGTTTCAATCCTGCAAAGTGCTTTAGCGAAAGCGCTATGGACACCGGATTCCAAGCTCAGACAGGGCCCTCCATTCATCGCAATGTGTGAATCCTGAACTTGTTATTGCCTGTAACTTAAGTTATGTATAGCGCTACGGAATATGTTGGCGCGTTACAAATAAACGATAATAATAAAGTAGCCATCAAGAGATTCTTTCAAAATAATAATGAGCTAAAGGGTATCTGACCCAAGACCGATTTTTAAAGAACCACTGTAGTCTGCTAAAAACTTCACATGCTTGTGTGTAACAACATTAGTAGATATGCAAGGCAGATGCATTGACCTTTTTTTTTTTTTTTTTAGAACATTTTATATTTAGATGTTCCTAATTGGGTCATAGAAGATTTCATTTCATACTGCTAGTCTGTCTGTAGTTTCAGTGGGCAGGTGATCCTATGGGATATTACTCTGCCATTGAGTTCTATTATCAAGGGGCTATTTGAAGAGGAGTATTTTTAACAGAAGTGAATACAAATCTTACCTGAAGTCACTGTTCCTCCCATGTGTCTAAATTTTATAATTTGCAATTTACAATTTTTTTTAAAAGTTCTTCAAAAAAGTATATTATAAATATTTCACTTTACTGGTCATTTAAGGACATTTGCATGCTGACCTGAGCCACAGGAAGTGTGAAGTTCATAAAGTTGAAAATCTCTTTGAGAAGCGAGGATGAGAGTAAACATTCTATCATAGGGCGGGTGCTCTTGTCATGGGAATGAATGACTCGCCATGTTCTCTGTGCCTTTTAATCTTTCCCTCAATGCCTGTGTCTAGCCTGCTTAACTTAAGTTCCCTAGATATTGTCTAGAAGAGACTTGAATAAACCGAGAGAGACAGATCCTTTTCTGTGTAGCAGAATATGGCAATATTGTTTTTTCCAAGAGCGAGCTGGATGCTATCCCATCTCTGTATATGCTATTCTCATGGTAAATGTTTGCTTTTATAAATGACTAGTGACTTGCACGTCAAAAATGACTCGGCAATAACATTTTACGCCATGGTTTGCCAAACAATGTAAAGCTTTTGCTACTCTGAGGACCTTTGACGCTCATTGCGAGCCTCTCCTCTCATGTACTTTTGCTCCTCTGAGCACCTTCAGTGCTCATTGCGAGCCTCTCCCCTTGGCGCTCATTGTGCTTTGCAATGATCATGTTCGGCACTCATCGCAAAGACAGATATATAAGTACAGTGTTAAATATACAATTTTTTTTAGTGCAGTGTAAATTAGAAAATGTTTTAGGTTTCAGAGCGTATTAAAGTGATTAAATATGTAACTGCTTTGAGAGTGCTATTGCTGGCAGCCAACGAGCAGTAATCCAGTGTAAAAAGTAAAACATTTTTAGTGCAGTGGAAATTCAAAATCTTTTTTTTTTTTCCATTACTAATGAATAATTATTAAATGTACGTTAATTCTGAATGAACAAATGTATTGGGAAGTGTGAAGCATTAATGTATTCATAAAGTAACGACAATGTAAAATATGCTATTTAGCATTTCTTTTTTTTTTTTTTTTTTTATAATGAATTGCTTACTTAAAAAATTAATATACTTTACCTATTTCTAATGAATATATTCAGCAACCAATGTCCTGAACAGTTGGACTGTTGCTGCCCTGATGAGAGAGTGTCAGCAATGTGCCAATTCTGCAGTATAAATCGGCTGCGTGCGGGAGGCCAAACCGTTGGTTTATTCGGGTAAAGCTCCATTTTTAGATTCGTAATGTTGTTAGTTGCAAGTTAGTGTTGGACAATGGCGGCGATTGTCTTTTACGCGGCTTGCAAGCATTTTCCGTCCTTTGTAATAGTGCATTTTGTACCTCGTACGTTCCTGGGTAAAAGTGGTACGCGTCTGGCAGTGTTTTGCGCGGTTTGGGGTCGTGCAGCTTTGTTTTCATTTTATACCGCGTCAATTTTTTTTTTCTCGCTTTGCCTTCGGTGCTCATCGTTTTAAGTGCTCGGAAGACTTCTGTGCTTTCATGGCTCACCTTTTTTATATTTGCAATATATATCCAAAATTGACTTTGCAGTGATTTACTGTAATGTTATATATATATTTAAAATTTTGGAACTCTGTATTTGCTTTTTTTAGACTTTGAATTCTAATGTACATTTTAATCTATTTATTTTGTTAATCTGTTTTATCACTTGTACATTTATATTTCTTACAATTGTTTTTTTCTTCTAGGTAATTTGCAAATGTAACTGTGAAGAGGGTAAGTTTTTTTAGTTTTTTTTTATTAAGAAAAGATTGAAGTATACCATTGGCAGCACTTGTAAATAACCGTTTCATCTCATAGTCCTATCCTGTGTTGAGCGCTGCCGCCTATGTTGCCATCTACTTTTAAAAAAGAGCTACTACTGGGTTAGGGGTTTAGAGGGTAGGGGGGGTTACACTACATGGCGATGCGAGCGCGCCCGTGTTCGAAGACACATCAGTGGCGCGCTTCCACAGTGGTGCACACAAAACAGGACAGGTCCCATCTTATTTATGCCTTCAATTTTAAGGAGACAGTCAAATACCAACTCCTATATTGTATATGATTTAGTAGGTACAGCTGCTAGATGTTTCTTGAGTCTAATATATTTGCAAAAAAGACACTAATTCACACACTAACAATATCCTGCCTTTTACATGATTATCCTCACTCTATTCCATCTTGAACACATGCCAGGTCATCTCCATCGCTTAACATTCACATTCTACTGCTACCCTTCCATTTCATACATTTGCTCCTTATGTTCTCAAGGGTGACCTTCAAAATTGTGAACCTAAATTAAAAAGCCTTCAGCAGCACTGCTCTACTGTTGTCTCCATATATTTACCCATCTGCTCTGACCAATGACCTCACCTCTCCTCCACCCATGCACACTACAGTAATTTTCTTGTGCTACCACCACTATTTGGAGTATATTGTCTTGGTTAATCAGACTAACACCTAATTTTAATGCTAAACAATCATCCATTCAGAGATGCCTACTACATACTCCCCCTTAAGAGGTGTTTTGGCTGGGTGATGAGATCTTGAACTCAAAACGCATGACCTAGAGGTAGAAAATTAAGGTGCATGTGGCCCCTTCAAATCTAGGTCGTAACAGCTGGTTCCCCTTTCAAATGCAGAATCCCAGCGTCCATCTTTTAATCGGATGGATGCTGGCATTCTGCGGCTTGAATACAATCCCAGGAGAAGAATTCTGTGGTTCCCCATTTTCCTCAGGCCGCAGGGAGAAATAAGTAGTGGGGTGTGCTCAAAATGGCATCCTGTGGACACCTATTTGTACTCCAAGGAACTGCAAACATCTTGAAGTGTCAAATAACTGTAGAAGCCCCCAGTCCTAAGCAGTAACCAAATCTGCCCATCTGAAACATGAGGGCCGCCCAACTCCATTTGGGCAAATGTGGAAACCAAATTTCCACAGGCTTCCACCAGCACAGGGCCTAATCCTTGGTTTGCAAAGTGGATTGTTGTCGTAATTTCCCTGTATCAATTTGGGGGATAAATCAATGCCAGGGGCAACCCCTGTGGATCCTTGACAACACAAACCCCACAGGCCAGGAGCATAATCCTATTCCTCTGGAACAAAAGCAAACGATAATCCCGGTAGGTACCCTGCAAGCTGGACCTGCTGGCTGGCATCAGAGATCTGGGCCTTGCACTTGCCTCCTGAGTCCTGCTCTCTCCAGCTGTTACCTCTTTCCCTGTAGTTATTTCCAGTACTGAAACAGGGTTCATTAACTCCTTTTCCAAGGGCTGGTGAGCCTGGCTGCTGGATTGCCACGCACCTCCTGCCTTCTCCACTGCCCTGTTAGCGATGCCCCATCCAGTCCTTGGGGTGAGTCTGGTTCCTCCTGTTTGACAAGTTCCCAGAGCTGCTTGTTGAGTCTGTCCCTTGAACTGTCTGGCTCTCTGACATTGTATATCAGTTGGAGCCCCATGCTAGGTTCACAATTCATACCTGGGAACAGTCCATTTTTTCCTTCATTGGCCTCTAGTTGTAACTCCTGCTGGACCAGGGGCCCTAGTACCAGAGCCTCAGCGGACCAAGGTTTTATTCCCAGTGACTGGCAACATGTTTCTACCAGGTTAAATGGTCGCTGGAAAGTCCCCCAAGCCACACTTTGGATCACCATAAACACGGTCCCAGAGTGCCTCCTCAAGCTCCAAGGGAAAACAGGGCTCCTCACCGGGGACTCCAACCCATCCCAGCAAGGCTGCATACTGCTGCTACAGGTCAATCTGCTGCCACACTAGGTCCTCCAGCCAGCCCATCAGCTCATGACCCGACCAACTTGCTGGACCTCTGCTGTTCCCCTAGGTTAGTGAGCTCCTTTACCTCTGCCATGCCTGCAGACGCTCTCCTGCCTTTTCTGGGCTAGGGGTTCCATGTCCAGGCTGCTGCTGGTTACTGCTGCTGAGATCTCCACCAGCTGTTACGACCCAGATTTGAGGGGCCACATACACCTCAAATTTCTCAATGTTCAAGATCTCGGCACCCATCCAAAACACCTCTTAGGAGAACTCGGGACCTCCCAGGTTACAAAGTCAGACCCAAAGTTACTGCTTATTAAAAATGATAAACTCTGTTACATTCCATTGATTAGGATTAAATCATAACATTAGACACAGACCGGCATAACTTTTGTTAGAACTCCTGCATACTATTGCATTATATCTTAGTCAGAATGACCAGTTTATTTTTCTCTTCCAAAGAAATATCACAAACCCCAAAACACATGCAATATTAAGTGAAAACCATAATTACCATTTTTATTTGAAACCAATTATTTGATGCACATTATCATCCATTCAATGCAATGAGAATATCTTGCACTGTGACTTAATTTTTTTTTCTTTTGTGTGCACTTAACAGGAAAGAAGCAGTTGCTGGATTCATTTTTGTTTAGACTGGGACTAGTTGTTACAGAAAAATGGGCTATGTGTCATCTTCGTTTAGAGGTGAGACCTATATTTCTTATGTATTTTACAGTAATTATTGGGTTTGTTACAGGAAACTGGAGGAGTAAACCAGACAACGAAGGGTTTACAGGGTTTTAATATGTGTGTTGTGATTCATCTATTAATTGTATTTTATTTGTCTTTGTGTAGGTTTGGATGTATCTTTATCTTCATTAGAATATCACCTATCATTCAAATGATCTCTGAAAAATCACTTGCTTAAGTTAATCACTTAACTCCACTGCTAACTTCAAACAAGGTTGTCTAGTGTGGCTCTTGCACCTCCTTCTGTCTATATAACATCTATCCATTAAGCAGTCCCCTCACCTAATGTAACCCTTATTACCTCTTCGACTGTAAGTTTTTTTCACAAGAGCATAGCCCCATGTTCCTTCTTTACCAATGTTTCTATGAAAATAAGACAAGATGGTCTTCAAATGTGTGTCAAATGCAAAATGTCTTGTTTGTACCTATAGGGCAATGAAATCTGCTGGCACAGTTCAAATAAAATAGTAATAAGAATAGTTGGCTAATGTGCCTCTGTGTGCAAATTTGTGCCTTTTTTTTTTTCCCTTTTATTTATTTTACATGTACAACTGCATATTTAAAATGTGATTTTATTGTTTCAACCTTCTCTTTCATCCATGTATTCTGACAAAGGCTCTGAGGACATTGAACTGCATCTTAGACAGTATTTCACGAGAAGATAAGAAAAAACTTCATTCCTCAGAAGAGATGTGTTCACTTATGTGAGTGTCTTCGATTTTATATTAAATGTGTAGGGTGTGGGTTTTTGTCATGCAAAGAAATTGGGTTAGAGAAATGGGGTTCAGTGGAAGAAGATACCTGGTCTAAAAGTCAATACTTATATGGAAAGCCTTCATGATCTAAATATAGCTCAGAGGACAGAATAGATAGGAGTGATATGATCGAAACCTTCAAATATGTCAAAGAATTTAATAAAATTCAAGAGGGAAGTGTTGTCCTGAAAAAGAGGAATGCAAGAACAAGAGGCAATGATTTGAAGGTGGAAGATGTAGAGAAAGTTCCCGTTATCTACCACTTCATCTGTAAAGTAGAACAGTCTTCTAGTGTATGCTGTAGGGTCAAACACAGTTAAGTAATTTTAGCATGTATGGGATAAGCATACAGTTATCCTGATAATTAAGCCAAGCTTTTAGGTAGATAGGATGGACAAACCAGAGGGAGTTTTTTAATTATTTTTTGCTATCGAAGATATATTTCTAGGCAAGGTTCAATGAAATTCCATAACAATATACTATGATAGGAAATGCAGGCCTGCAAGCATGGGATAATTCCAAGTGGAAATTATGAATTTACTGAAATTATAAATGGGAATTTTGGGATGATACCGAATATCAGTAAAATTCAATTGAAAGGTCTTGAATTTTATGTACCAGAATAAATGAAAAATGTTATATTTGTCTGATACAAGGTATTGTATGATAATAATGTTACCCTTAACCACCATTTTGTATTTAGCTGTTTTTTTTTTGTTTTGTTTTTTCAACTTCCTTGTATGTCCTGCATCCCCACATCCAAGTGCACCAGTGCATAGATGAGTGGTATCTTAAATTACATTGGTATGTGGACTTGACACACAGATTAGTGGTCAATTTAAGGCCACCTCAAAACATGCACTCTTGTTCCTTAAGGCTTCAAATTGACACAGAAAAGGTGTCCCTTTCAGCCATATTCATAAATCATCTTGCTAGTCTTGTGACATCCCCATCAAAAATTATAATGCTCTTCTGCGAAACAATATGCTGAGACAAGAGTGGTCAATATGGCTAATGAATGAATATCGAAGTGTAAGCCTGCAACACTTTTCAGTGATGCTAAATATGAAAGATTTTCACTTTCTCTTTTTAAGATTACACCTATGGGGTTGGACCTTATATTTGGCAACAATAAACAATTGTATATAAAATATAATAAATTGGAGGTTGTATTTTATTCTACCATCATGAGAATGTTTTGTCTGTTTTTTTAGTGTAGTTGGAGTAAATTTTAAATATGCCTACAGTGGTTCTTTAAGGGCAATCATCCCTGCACATTACAGCCACAGAAACCTGTTTCAGTTGAATTATAACTAAATTATATTTTATCCAACACTTTAATTTTATACATAGTATTATAGGGTCCTCTGTCAGTGTTCTTTCAAATGAGGAAGATTTGGGTTGAATATGGGGTGAATCATAAATATTAAATGACTACTGTATTTGTCATATAGTAGGTATTAAAATTTTGTTTATTTAATACTGAATTAGAAATAAAATCTATGCAGCATTTAAAATCTATACTTTTATTTTTAGAATTGCAGGTTTAAGGTACATAAGCTTTTCTCCACCTCCACTATATTTGCCCAGGGGGACCTCCTGCCTCTTTCACTATAATGGACACTGCAGGAAAAAATAATGGTCTAGTAAAAAATGTTAACCACCTTCTGGGCAGATACATAAGTAAAATATATTACTTACTGGCATTGTGTTTAACTGAAGATATTTCATGATAGCATTACACTTGAGCACCCCCTCTCAGATTTTTTCCCCCAGTGATTTGTGGGTCATATGTGGTATAAAGCCACTGTATTGCTCCAAAAGGAGCTAGTATTTTAATAAAAGTCCTGTTTCAATTATATTCAGTAAGCAGTATTCCGTATTAAAGGGACACTGCAACCCCAACAGGAAGTTGATTTCATTTAAAAAAAAAAAAAAAAAAAAACATTAAAGACTCACTATACATTGTACTAGCAGGTTTTCTCTACAGTAAATTCTGAAATACTTGGAGTTTATTTCATGGCTCCTATATGCTAATGTGCTTGATAAGGGTTGGCGAGGGGTATAGCTGCTAGATAACATTGCAAGTCTATTTTGGCCACTACAGGGACAGACCGACTGTAATCTTAATTAGCACATCAAAGAAACCAACATGTGTGAGCTGTTCATTTGCATGTGTATGCAGCAAGAAAAACCTGGGATTTCCCAGCATTGTTCTGTGCGATAGAAAGGAAATATAACAGCCATTTTTTTCTGTTATTGAAGAATAACCTTAAAAACTACTTGATTTTGTGGTGACCGCATCCCTTTTTTTTTATCTTACTTTTAAACATTGATTTCTAAACAACTATTTTAGCTGCCTCCACCCTTTTTTGAGGTTTTAAATGGGTGGATGCATGGGTGAAGGAACTGGGGCAGATGAAGGGGACAAAGCCCCCCACACAGATTTTTTTAATGTGTGTGTTTAAGTGTAGAGAAGCAGTTGTGTGGTATTTTTATACTATATTGGCACCAACAGCCATGGGTGGGAGTAACTGACTTGGAAGCAGCCTTGAATAGTCAGATACAAGTTTATATCAGGAGGATGCTCTTCATTGGTTGGAGACCTGGTAAATTTAAAGTAGCTTAGTTTGGGTGGAGATAAGCAGTTGAAGTGGAGGTTTAGAAGTTCATGAAAGTAGCTTTAATATAGAAGTAATTTTCAACAGGAATTTTACTAATGATCAACACCTAATTTAAAACCTCCTAATTTGTAGGGCATTACACTTTTCCTTTAAACCAGTGTTGCTTACGAGGGAATTGTCTGTGTGAGAAAATGTCCCTAGATGGATAAAGATTTAATTATCCTGGGTATATACTTCACACAGGGGGATTTGAAAGGTTATTATTGTAGCTAGTGCAACCCTCTTTCCTCTTCTGTGGGTTTGCCTTGTTAACCCAATCTCCCTGCACATGGCAGTTTTATTTCTTTATTGATCAGTGAACTCCCATTGAGATGTTAACCTGTGTATGCTCCATTAATTGTATCCTGTCCCAAGAAAATCAGCACAGAGATCATGCAGCCCATCTTTTAATGGCTATAGTGTTTCCAGACTGGGAACCACAAACCCTGGAATTTCACCTTAAAGTTTGAAAGTTGCACCGTATTTTAGATATAATGAATAGTTCACATAGTTTAGTATTTATAACCATATTTACTCAAACATATAATTTTGGCTTGTTCAGTTTCAAAGGTTGTGTCTTATGTACGTGCACCACATAGCGCTGCAAAAAAAGTAGCTATGCAGACCATTGTTTAGAAATGCATCAACATGTATATGTATTCATTGCATATCCTTTTTCAGGGATGATTTGGCAAGAACAATATTTGAGGCTGGAGGTAAGATTTATTTTCCATACTTTGTAGTCTATATCAGGCCAACTTAAGCAAGTAATTTTTAATTGTATCCATTTTATTACTGTGATAATTTTTGTTGAAACTAAAACATGGTGTTTAGTGGATCTATGACTTTGTCTGGTGAACTAGTTATAGAGAGAATTCCAAAAAAGGTTCCAATTTTATTAATGATTTTAAATTAACTATAATAAAATGTATTCCTGCTCTATCTGTAACAAGAGAGGGGCTACCTAGAGGGTCACTTGGTAACCTATTTGTCAGATGCCCTGTAGATCATAGCTAACTATTCATGTTGGCTTTGGGCTGGGAGGGTGTTAAAGATTGTGGTCCATGTATATTTTGATACCATAGCTGTACATAACCTCAGCAAGGCCTTAAACCGTTCGTTTCTACTTACTATGGGCCTCATTCAATTGTGATTTGGCCAATTGAATAGGGCTCTATATAAGCACATAGCATATTTTTTTGCAGAAGTTTTTAGTTAGTGAAGACCTTGCTTTTGGATAGAAGTTCACTAACTAAAAACTTCTGCAAAAAAGTATGCTCTGTGTTGATATAGAGCCCTATTCACTTGGCCCAACTGCAATTGAATGAGGCCCTATGTGGGTTTGAGATCTCGCCAGCCAATGAGCTGATCTACCAGAATCTTGAAGTTTGGACAAAATCTCACTTAGCAGAGGTCTCGTTTAGTATTATGTTACATATGTAACAGGAATCCCTTCCCCTTGTATTCTAATGTTCACATATTGGCTTCCTGCTGCTAAGTCGCAAACCTTTCTCTAGCTTCTTACTTATACTGAGAACTAGTTTATGGTGTTTTTATAACAGTACTGATATTTAAACTATTAACACACTTTCTTGATGAAATTACTCAGCTGCTCCATTAATTCCTTAGCTTGGCTAGAACCCTTGTCTGTGTACCTTTTTTTTTTTTTTTTAATTGTTAACTATATCTTTCTTGACATAATGCAAATGCCTTTATTAAAGTACCTGTCTTAAGGCAAACCTTTGTTGTAAAAGAAGCTTCCTTTAAAAGCATGTCCACTAAGCTTAAAACTACACAATTGGTTTTGTTTTTTGTATTTTTAATTGGAATAAAACAAAAACTGATGTATGCTGCATTTTTTCAAAAAATAATTTTTTAGACCTTCACAGTTACCTTACTAATCAAGCACACTGTGCTACATTATCACTAGTGACCCTAAATGCATGATAACAGGAACAGTAATTACAGGAAACTTGTTACCTACCATGCCACATTGTTGCAACCGTTATTTATTTTAGAAACTTAGTAGTACAATATATATAAAAATATTATATATGTGTCTAAAGCAGACATTTTTTGCTGTGAGGTATCTCTTCTGATGGGTTTTTTATTTGATATATAATCCATTCAGAGCATATGTTCTGTTTCGGATGATAATAATAATATTTTTTTCATTAAATTCAGACTATGATATCCAGGTAGCCATTTCTGAAGCCCTGTGCAGGATGATGCCCAAGAAAAATCGAGATCATTTTGCAAATCGGTGGTTTGACGATAATTTTCTTGCTGATGCTTTTAAAGCCATTAAGGATAAAGATTTTGAAACGGTAACCTATTCATTTGCAGTGATCATGTAATGATTGTATTGTTTGTATTTTTGCAGTTAAGTTCGTGCACATTCCCTAGACCATACAATGGCCACATTTTTTTTTAAAGCACTAGTGTGATGGAGTTCAACCACTTTCATTCTAGGGTTTATTAAAGAGACACTGTAAGTCTTAGCCCTTTATACAGTTGGGCTAGTGGATATAACTCATAGTTTTAAAGTTAGGAGATACTATACTGCAGATTATTATACACACAGCTTGGCCAGCTGTTCATATTGGTCTACAGGGACACATCAGGTCAGATGTGCATGACTGTTATGACTCCTGTACTAGAAACTGCAATACAGAGTTGTACAGCTGGCTGTCCTTCCCTCACATTGACACTTTTTTTGTTAGGGTTGCTCTACTAAGATAGGAGGGAGTGTAACATTTCTACCTCTAGAGGCTTTCAGGATGTATGTAAAGGGCCACTTAATTCAGTACAATTTGCAGCATACCACTATAAAGATCTCCTAAAAGCATGTTGAAGTACTTTTTTTGAAATGTGTTTTTCATTGAGAGATCAATAAATAAAATCTCTGGCTGCTCCCAGACTCACCCACAGTAACCGCTCCAATCAGTGAGCATAAGCAAAACAAGTTAGCCATTCCCAAAATGATCTGTGCACAGAACGGGATGCTGTGGGTTAACTGCTTACTGCATTCCTAAGTTCATGGGGAAATTGGTTGGCATATGTTATTGATCATGGAACAGTCAGTAGGCAGGACACAGATAGTGTGTTTTTTTTTTTTATTTGTTTTTTTTATAATTACACACCTAAAAAAAAAAAAAAAAAAAAAAAAAAAAAATCAAATTTAACATAACATTTTTGCTCTTTCACACCATGAAGAGCATTTAGTGAGGTAAATGTCCCTTTAAAGATTTTATTTAATATTACTTTATTTTATTTTTTAAACCCGTGTAGTAGTCTTCTAAGAAAAGTGTATTTTTCCCTATAGATTGATAGACTTGTCTAGGTTATGCCATAATACTGAAAGTAGGTTTCTAGCATAGGTATTTATTGGTTGAGACCTAAAGATACTATGATTGAAAAAAATCTCATGACATTTTAATTAAAGATTTATTCAACGAGCAAGGCTGTATTTGGGTTACTTTAGATCTTAATGCAAAAAGTACCTTAATGAATTGGAACTACAATTTCCAATGCAGAAAATGACCTTTTTTAAAGGTAACGAATCTATAGCTACGTAAGATTAAATATTTTAGTGTTTAACATGTATAAGAGAGAAATAATTCCAAGTCAAAATGTATTAACTGTCATTAAAACATTCCTTTGAAAGCATGAGAGCAAATACAGTTAAAACTCGTATGTATATCGTTCTAGCTGGCAACAAATCAAGGCTCGATTACATGCCTCTTGTGAGTGAACTTTTCGAAAGTAGGGAGCCAAGCAAGACATTACATTCCTCCCACAGGATACTCTTACGAGTAAACCTACATGAGTGGTTACTACCTTTGAACTGTTCCCTGCTGTATGGGAGATTGTGCCTAAAGTGTGATCACATGACTCTTGTAAGGGCTTACTGACAATCTTAAGTTTTCTTGTAAGGATTTGAGAGTGGTTGCAGCGAGACAAATCCTTATGTTTAAAGTCAACCTCATGCAAGCGCAGAGAAAACCCTTTGCAAGACACTTAAGGAGCTACAAATGTCCCAGAACAAATAAAAAATGATCATAAAGAAGCATTTTTCGTGGCTTTAATTAAATAAATTGAAAGCTACATTTCCTAAAAGAAGCCTTTCTAATGGTTAACCCAAACCTATAAAGAATCCTAAAGAACAATCAAAATGCAATTCAAATACAAATACCGGTTTACACTATTAAATAATGACACCTAAGTAATGCTAAGTCACACCTGCTCAGAGGTGTCAAGATTAACCCACCTCTGCTAGAAATACATTTGCAACCCCCCTTAACAATAAATCTGTGTGAGCATTTCACGTGTATTCCCTGACATGTAATAACATGTTATATGTGTGAAATTAATATATAGTATAATTTGTCAAATTATATGTTCATGTACAATAATGAGAAACATCATATGTGGTGTTCATCGGTACGTAATCATTAGCACCATAACATGTGACCTAATGGTTAATAACTTGGAGGTAAAGTTAGTACAATGAGTGTAGCTGTTTTACTAATTTATTCATGTTCACAGGTGCATGACTAGAATGAATATCATCCAATTATGGACCTGGCCTCAATCAAACAGAACCTAAATACACAAGCAGGAATATACTACAATCCTGTTGGCTGAAATCACACAACAGACCTCATCACCAAATGTCAAGTGTGCCAGTTACAAAAACAAGGCAAACAGTCAGTTTGAAAAGTTTACTGAAAAAATGATCTATTTTATAGGAAGCACAGTAACCCAAGTAATAACACAATTCAACAATATAGGTGTGTTGCAAACTGATACAAGGGGGCCATGAGTCTAACAAAAAAAAAATCTTACAAGCCTTTCTAAACCCCTACATTAGCAAAATGCAAAGTATCTGCATATCGGTCATTCTGGTACAGAACAGATGGGAGATGTTATGTCCGGTTTAGTAAGGTTTATATTTTAGTGTTCCAATAAACAATCCTACCAATGCTTTTATTAACTGTTCAAAGACCATTTACCTTATTATAAGTGCTCTTCGTTGTGTGAAAGAACTCCAGATTCTATGTTAAAGTGATCAATTGTTTTTTTAAATTAAATTAAGATAAATTGCAGTCTTTGGTTTGTTTACAGACACACTGCTGACTGCCACATGATTTATAGCATGTGCCCCATTCCAAGATCCGTGAACAGAAAGAATGATGATTTTAGTCTTTCAGGAATGAAATTAGCCATCAGTTAACCCACACATATCATATTTGCGAGTTTCTAGCAATCATTACCCTGCACAGACGAATTTGGGAGGGGTTAACCATCTTTCTGATCTGCTCTCTGCACACGGCTCTTGCTGTCGGTCTCTCTGGAGGCAAGCCTAACTCTCATGTAAACATAACTTAATTTATGATTTATTTTTCTGCAAAAAAAGCACCTATTTCCAAAATGTAAAAAGTATTTCTGCATATATTCAGGAATACATTAGTAGTGTACTCCAAATTATGCTGAATTAACTGTCCACTTAAGCAAAAAAGTTATGGTATACATGCATCTAGTTTATTACTGATCTTTGATCTTACAATGATGCATTGGTATGATTTTAAAGACTAGCACTTCCTCTATACAAATATCTATCGTGAATGTGCATTGAATAGGACATCCAATAAATGAATATGGACACCAGAGATTTTTATTTTTTTTCCAGCAAATTTGAATTCTTACAACAGTGTGTCAAAGAATTATTAAATATACTGTAAATGAACATTGGTTCTGTACATGTAAATTGTTTGTGTGCACTATATATGGTTCACTTTCAGTATAAGACCACGCTGCTTGGAGGTCAACACAAAGTAATGTGTTTTAGCTCTGAAAATGAGGGTTTTTCCAATTCCAGTCCTCAAGGACCAACAATAGGTCACATGATAATTTCTCTTAGAGGATACTTTAATTGGCAAGTGTTGTTCCTCCCCGGCTACAAGCCTCTTAACAGATAGCTGCTCTATTGGCAGGCCATTTATTGTTCAAGCACTAAGTTGTTGCAACTCTTCTATTTTTACTATTTATCTTGATAATTCCCCATCCATGTTAGCCTGATAACTGGACACATGGAAAATATATAAAAAGTAGAACACAAAATCTAACAATTTTTACAGTGAAACATTTCTAGAATGAACATTTCTATAGATCCCTGTTGATATCCCAACAAGAATCACTGGTTGACCTTTTACATATTTTAGGAACCTTGCTGTTCCATTAGAGGAACTGTTAAACTATACTTTAGCTAGACAAAAATAAACCTTGAAAAGCACAAAAGGTACTGAATTGTGAATGCAATTTACGTGGAGTAATAACTATCAAAAGGGGACCTCCAAAGTTAATAAAAACAGTTTATAGGCCAACACCTGTTTTAGCATGAGTTTATCCACAGATAGTACAGTCTGCTTTAAAGTCATTAATCACAATATAATAATTCCATTTGATTGATCAATTGAATATTATTTTAATTTGTATTTTTGATTATGTTTATTAGGATTGTAGAAAATTTTTGAACTGCTTAAACTCCAGACTTGATGACAAGCGAGGGTATGTATATTTGGGTTATACTTAAGAATGAATATTGTTTCCTGAATATTGCGTGCCGATTTATGCAAGCGAGCAAAAAAATACAGGACTACGTATTTTAGTGGTGTTCAATGAAAGGAACATTTTTAATTTAAGGACCACTTGAAAGGCTTTAACAAGAGATTAGGTATTTAATTAAAAGGCTAGAGTAAGCAGTTTTCATGTTAAATCTATGTTTTAGTTCAATGTTAACTAATCTACGTGTGCAAATAGCAGCAAAGCAAATATTTAGCTAGAGACATAGTATAGAATGCAGGTTACCTTTATTAATGGCTGCTAATGTACCACTCCTCCCTTATATTCTTGTCCTGAGCACTGCTGAAAGAAAGTTGAAGGATTTAATCTCTGACTGTGTTGTTCAAGCCTTAAGAAGATTGCCTAAACCATTCTATCTGACTTTGAAATCGTCCAGCTTCCTTTCAGCAGTTCTCTGTACTCAGGATAACGAGAGAGGTGGTGAGGGGTACAGCATTGGCTATTAATAGGGTATGCTGTATTTTTAAATTTTTATAGTTAAAGCTTTTGTTTTCTGCTGTTTGCACATGTATTGTTAATGTTAATAGTGAAGTAAAATAGGTTTAACATAAATGGTGTTTACGTTGGCCCTTTAAGCATTGTTGTTGTTTAATAATCTTCTTCAATATTGAATTTTAAAGTCATTGAACTTAACTGTAAACCCCATCTTCTAAACCTCCAGTTTTGCAGCTCGTCTCTCCCCCCCCCCCCCCCCCCCCAATGAGGTCATGATTTCGTGTGATAGTGACATTCGACCAGGATGGAAAATTACTCTGGGTGACGGCTAAATGATCAAATATAAGATTTTATTTAGGCAATGTTAATTCTTCCTTCTGCCTCAGAGCTAAATTTGTTTAGTGATCATTTCTCACTCTTGCCTTCCAACCAGGTGATTCCATATATTAAACGAGAAGAGGAGGATAGTGTAAAAGCTGTAAGGGGTCGTAACAGGCCCTTTTTATAAAATAAAATGATGCTGATATCGCTGGAATGTGTTAAATACTATTGAGAACAATATTTAAGAACCAAACTCCATTCAATCTTAATACTTAAATTAATTAATATACTTTTATTAATACTTAAAAAAAAAAAAATATCACCCAGAACAAGCTGGAATGCACACTTTATAGAATTAATTTCTGCTAAAATCATTGTGTTAAATATAATTGAAAATGAATATTTTAAGAGCCAAACTCATCTGATAGTATGCTCTATTAGCCCTTTAACAAGCCAGAAAATAAATTTTCATGAAAGGAGCCGGAACATCGAAAGCCTTGTGACCAAATTCGGATTCATGTAATAAGCCTCAAACCTACCACGAAACTAGTTTCAAATACCTGTTAGGTGGCAAATTACAATATTTTGTAAAATAAGCCAGAAAGGCTTCCAACCAGACAGTCCTGTGTATCTGGTGAAACTTTGTATTCTATGAAGCTTATTACATGAATGCTACCTAATCCTGTGACTGGTGAAACTTTATATTTCTTTTTATCTGGTTAGTAGCCATTTTGACTCCTTTTACAAAAGATTGTATTCTGGCCTATAGTTTCTGCGGAAGTTTTGAAACTTATTACATGAATCCAACCTAGTCATGTGTGTCTGGTGAAATGTTGTATTTCTGTCCATTCTAGGTGATATTTTGGCTTTAAAGGGTTAATAAATTAAAATATCAAATGGGTTTTGATTTTTAAATATTGTTCTCAAGAAAATGTAACACATCCCAGTGATATTGGCATCAATTTATTTTATAAAAGGCCTGTTCAGGCTTTTACTCTGTCCCCTGAAGAGACAGATCAGCTGGAGGCTTAGGTGCTGGTATCCATTTCAGATATTGTTTTACAGTTTTTTTTTTTTGTTGTTGTTTTTTTTATTGAATATTAATTATTAATGATGTCTAATCAAAACATCTCCCTCCTGTTGAGCATTAAACTTTTTTTCTTTTTCTGTGTACACTATATATATTTGTGTGTGTATTTGTTCATATTTGGGGAAAGTAGTGGAACCCACATCACATATTATTATAATTGTCGAACTGCAAGATGTTCTCACGATTTGCGCAGTGCGTACAACTTGGGCGATGAGCGCTGAAGGTCCTCATCACCTCTTAACTTCGGGTGGAGAGAAGTTAACTCGCAGCCAGGTGAGCAGTGGAGGCAATGAAACACGCGGGACGTAGCCTGCAAACACTAGGCAAACGCAGGATCGCCTTAGCCTGCAAGCATTTGACAAACGCGGGCGTTGGAACGAAAAATATGAGATAAGTTCGTATTTTTCCGAACGCCCGAATCGTGCAAAGGATAAAACACGAAACGCATAAAAAATAAAATATAACAAAAACATCACACACAGCACGGGGGAACAGCCAGGTGCAATGCAAATTTAAGTCGCTTTTTGGCGAGTTTCGGCACTCGAAAATCGGCTAAGCGAGGGGAAAAAAATGGCGGGCCAAAAAAATTAAAACGAGGCTACACGACCCTGGACTGCACAAAACACCGCCAACCGCGTACCACTTTCACCAAGGAACATACGAGGTACAAAGTACACTATTACAAAGGACAGCAAATGTTTGCGAACCACTTGGCACATAGACAAATGACGCTCTTTTAAATCCTAACTTGCCACTAACCGCATTACGCATCTTACACAAATAAACCAACGGTTTGCCTTCGCACACACAGCCTATTTCTAATGCACAGTTGGGACATTAATAAAACTATCTCCTCAGGCCATCAACAGTCCCACTGGACATTATATGCTGCAGGACAATAAAAAGAGATTGTTACCTCTTCAGGTTATTAATTGTTGCATATAATAATTAGAAAAAGGTAAACTATATTAATTTATTATTCAATTAATTAGTATAAAAAAAAAAAAAAGAGAGGAGCCAAAGGAAACGCAAGGAGAGGCTCGCATTGAGCGCAGTAGGTCCTTGGAGTATAAAACGATTTAACGTGTACCAAACGGCATTGCCATGGCATAAAATTTTGTTGCTTCGTCATTTAAAATTAAAGAGATTGTTAGCTCTTCACGCTATTGATTGCTGGATATATTAATTACAAATAGGGAAAGTATATTAATCTATTAAGTAACTAAATAAAAAATATAGACATATGTATCTATCTTTGTGATGAGCGCTGAAGGTGCTCAGAGGCGCAAAAATACACCAGAGGAGAGGCTCACAATGAGCACCGAAGGTCCTCCGAGTATAAATAGCTTGACATTGTGTGGCAAACAGCATTCCCATGGCTTCAAATTTTATTGCTCCATCATTTTTGATGGGCAAATCGCTAGTTTAATTATAATCCTGATTTATATGATGTAGCTGTATAGTTTATAATTCTACTTAATGTACTGTATTTCTTGAATAGATTAAACATTTAATAAAAATCTACTTTATTCATTATTTTGCAGGGTTTATACATTTCCATGCAATAAGGTTTTTGCTGATATGGATGAGGTAAAAAACTGGACTTTTTTTAAAATTTTTGTTTACCATCTAAAACCTGTATTAAATGCTTTTTATATCATGTTATTTGTTTAGTCTTCTTTTTATCATGACCTGCAATCCTAAACATAGGCACTTATTTATAACTGTATGTTCACATGTTAATTACATTTCAAATGGGGTGTTCTATCTGTAGTATTTTGCTACCAAATATATCCAAATGAATCAATACCAGGTGTGTCTGTTTGCAAGACTTTGTGAACTGAAGAACAACAAAAATATATAAAGTTGGGAAAAATTACTTTCCTTAAATTTTATATATCTTAATTATGTTACATAGTGACACACAGAATAAAAATAGCTTCAAGAACACTTCAAACGGAAAAAATTACATTTTGTTATGTATGAAAAGAAGAATATATAGAGCTTATCTAAACCACAAAGGAATCTTAAAGAACATCAATCCTAGTATGTCCCACCATTCAGTTTACTTCCTTTTAGTTGCTCCAAGTCTCTTTCTATATACTTTTTTTTCTAAATCTATGAAACTTGTGGGAATGGAAAGAACACCACCATAAGGAAAATCACATGCTAGTGTTGGTACAGTATGTATGTCCCCTTGATGGAATTAGTGATGTGAAATATATTTATATTTTATAGAACTGCATTATAGGCATCATTATTTTTATGAGTGCACCAGCAGTGGCAGCAGCAGTTGCAGCAAGGAGCTGCTAGATAGAGCTGCCGAAATTGTGCACAGTTTACAAGCGCTGCTGAGATCCTAAACAATTTCCAAGCTTAAACCTTTACCCTAACCATAAAGCTATGACATTGGTAGCAATATTTTGGCAGCAACATCTAGCGGATGCTCGATGCTGCCTGTGCTGGGTGCCTGCCAGCACACTCATAAAAGGGGAAAGGACCCATTATGGTATATGAGATGGAACTTTAAAACTTGGTTGGTATGGGTTCATTATTGTTCTAGTATAAGACCAGAAAGTTAATAGAAATAAGACCTATGAATATCTATTGGAGAGTATTACTTTTTACCATAGACACCTTGTAAGGATATCCAAAAAATTAGAACAGCAAGGGAGTTTATATACTTTCCATCATTGAGATCCTGTTGGGACAATCCAACAAGTCCAAAATTATGAGGTTGAGCCATTTGGATGTAGTGAATAAAAGTATATTATACTTACCATCACAGAAATACTTACCAGCAGGACACGAAGTAATCATACACAGTGGAAAATGTTTGGTATATATGTTTTCAATATGACTATGCTTCCTTTGGATCTCTTTACCTTACCCTCTGTTCCTTTTGGAGGCTGCCTGTTCTAGGAGTAGAGCTGAATAGCACCAACTTTTTGGGGCTCCTTCTCTTGAGAGCACGCTCTCACGTGCTCGCTTTCTTGCTCTCTTGTGCTAGCGCTTGCGAGCGAGCTTGATCTCTCTTGCGCTCGATCTCTCACAATCTAGCTTTAAAAGTTGCCTGATCTTTCCTTTTGCGCTCTAATGAAGCTAGTGAGAAAGTAATAAACTTTTAGGAACACGTTTCAATACATTATACAGTATAGTTAATAAGTAAAAAATATATACTTTTGGCTGTGGTAGCCCAAATCGGTGAGTCGGCAATGTGAATAGTTCAGTATGGAAGGCAGGTCTGATAAATCTGCCAGTGGATGCTTGTACTGAAGTAGAACATCTTCTGTGATTACTTAGATTAAGACTACAAAATGGTATGGTGTATACAGTAAGCAAAATAAATGCCATGGCTAATTTTCTTAAACATTTTGATAAAAAATTTAAACTGTGCCCATTGTTCTTTACCTCTAAATTATATTTTGTTTTTGATTCACTTAAACAAAGGTACTATACCTTATTTTATTTTTTTTATCTCCTTTTTATTATTTAAATTTTTGTTTTGTTATATTTAGCTTTGTAAACCTCAGGATGACAAACTGGAGGCGTTCTGGATTGATTTTAATGTTGGAAGCCAGAGTGTGTCTTTCTATTTAAACAACACAGAGGTAAGAATAAACCGTTACACAGTCAACATGTCCTCTTTTTAATATGCATATATATATTGATTTTTTTTACATGTTCTACCCCTTAGGGTTCTCTTTGGGATTCTATCAGACTGCAAAAGGAAGTTGTCAACAATTACCTCCTGATAGGTATTATGGATACTATTATTATCCTTTCCATTGTGCTTATTAAGTGGTTCATTATTTTCACATTAACTCTTAATTTTGTTTATGGAGTAACATTTCTAGCATGAATGTATGCAGGTAAAGCAGCACAATTGGTGATCTGGGAATATCAGTGCCATGCAACTACTAGAAGCAACATTAAGACTTCTGTTCCATCAGCATGTCCAAAAAATAGTTAGGGCAATAAGCAAGGTATAATGAAATGCTTTGCTTTATGTATAAATTTGCCCCGTACTGAAAAGGCGGAGCCAGTCATCCAACAAGAAACACTGTACTGCTCTTTTTCCTTTGTATGCTGGGCATTTTATTTCTGTTTTTTATTTTCTAGACGTTGATGGGCAAAAGCTATGTAAAATCTATATGAAGACGCCACTAACAATCAACAATAAAGAGATAACAAAAGTAAAGATCTACTTCAGTCCTGAGCATGACGTAAAAACTGCCCTTCAAAGAGTATTTGGAAAAGAAATTGAGGCAAGTTTAGATTTATTTATTTTAAATGAAATCTCGTTGACTGCACTTGATAAACCACTGTTTCTAAGGTGGGATACACAGATGTTTTTCTAGCTTGCTATGCAACATAATAAGGGCCTCTACAGTCCCCCTTACAGTATGTTTCCAGTTACACATATGACAACAGGCATCCTATCTATCTTTTATGTGATACCGCCTTGGCGAAATTCCACAAACCACACGTCATTGTCATCAGCAGGTACAATAGCTATGAGGTACTTAATGACATTTTGAGATTTCTGGGTGCTTGTCTCTCTGGTTCTGTTGAGCAGCAAACTACCACAGGAAAAAACAATAGTTGTGAATGATCCTTTTCTAATTAAAAAAATAAATAAAACTGAGACACGATGGAAGAGATTAAATGGGAAGCTTTTCCCAAATTATTTTTTTATTTTCCTCTAGAAATATAATAAATAAGGACCATCTATACTTTACCAATTATGAGGTTAGAGAGTAGACCCCCTCAGAGTCTTGTCATCCTTGATAAGCCATTTGACTAACATACTTCCATTTTTTATAGAGAATAGTATATTTTAACCAATAGGAATACCATTCTCATGTTTTGAATACAAATACATAATTTTAACATGTCAGCAGAAAAACAATGCATGTATACTTATGACCACTAGTGTGCATACTTGCTCCATGGTCCAACTATACAATATGTGATATTCTTTACCCTTTTAGCCATAAATCTAGCCAAATATTTTTTTTCTGTCAGAATCTACTATTTCTTATCTGCAGCTGTTTGGAGTACCCTGGATACAAGTATTATCTTTCTGAAACCGTTCTGTTTTAACTTTTTAAGGCAACCAGCTGCAAGAAACTAATTGCCAAATGAGATCATATCCTTTAGAGATTTTTTTTTTAATAAACTCAAATATATGTGTACAATAGAATAGTGATGAACCCTTCATCTAAGGAATGGCCAAAAAGCATAGTAAGGTGAGTAATTATATATATATATATATATATATATATATATATATATATATATATATATATATATATATATATATATATATATATATATATATATATATATATATATATATATATAATCTTTTGGATCTACAAATGTCCTGACAACTCTGAGGAAACAGGGAATATACCCTAGTGTTTGCCCAAGGACTGCTAACCATAAACCTACTCCTTCTAGAACCGGGAGATGAGGGGGCACTATATTGCTCTGTGTTGCAGTGTGTCCTTTCTCTCTTTCTCTGTGTGTTTTAATTGCCTTATTTATTAATTGATTTATTTAAATTAGATATGTAGAGCTCCTGCAGGAAGGAATGAAACTGTTGCACTGGTTGATGAGACAACTCAAGTGTCAGATGCTGGTGAGTATTTTTATTTTCTGTCACAAGTACTGCACAAATCATGGAACATCTTTCATTCCTCACATACAATCAATCACAAAATCTTGTCATTTTCACCTAAAAATATCTCCAAAAATATGTCACTAGCTTACACTGGACACAACTAAACTTCTAATCCACACTTTCATTATATCTTGACTTGACTACTGCAACTCTCCCCATTACACATCTCTTTCCACTCCAATCCATAATGAACATCACTGCTAGACTCCTCTATCATACCCAACGCTCAGTGTCTACAGCACCTCTGTCAGTAATTTCACCTGCTACCCATATCCTCCAGAATAAAATGTAAAATGGTGACCCTAACGTGTAAAGCCAATAGTGTACCCTCTTACATCTCTGCTCCTTGTATCAAAATACTCTCCCAGCTGCCCTCTTCGCTCTGCTAATTACCTTCTTCTGTCCTCTTTAATCCGCTCCTCTCACCCAGATGTTGCCCCGATTCTTTGGAACTCCTTGCTTTGCTCCATTACATGATCTTCCTGCCTCAACACCTTGAAAATCTCACTAAAAATGCATTTGTTTAAATAAGCTTGTCACCTTCGGCATTATTATGCACAACAAATCTATCGCCCTCCTGTACCAGACGGCAATGGCCGCGATGTGCGCCAAAAGCCGTAGGCCTTTGGCGCTCATCGCAAGGTACGAATGACTTTAAAAAAAAAAAAAAAAAATGTGCGGCCCACGATGAGCGCTCGCACAACTGAATAAGGTAATATTTGAAAATTTTTTGAATTTAACGGCTGCTAAATTTTGGTCTTGAAAAAAAAGTCGTACGGAGGTCCCCGAAAGATACCAATTGTTTACAAAATTAACGAACAGCCTCACACAGCACAGTGGGTGAGGCAGGGAGCCTGTAAGTGAGGTTTTTTGGAAGTCGGAAAACGGGTAAACGAGAGGAAAAAATGTTGGCCGTAACCTCTAAAAATAAAATAAAATAAAGGGTCGCTACGAGGTTGAGGCTCGTAGGGCTTAGTCGCTCATCGCGAGGCCCGCAAGACTGGGAGAGGGAGGAGAAAGACACAGTGGAGGGAGAGGGTGCAAGGAGACACAGGGGTGACGCACGAAAGTGGCGGGTTGGACGACGCCTGCAATGAGCACTCATTGTGGGGCATACAATGAGCTCATAAAATAGACCGTGTCAGAGGATCACAAAGAGCGCCAAAGGCGCTCATCGCGAGGCCCACAAGTTAGAGGGGGGAGAGCCTTGCATTGTGTGGCAAACATTGCCAGCCTTCACATTTTTATTGCTGTCATTTTTGACGGGCAAGTCGCTAGTTCATAACTGGTGAAGGTATGTGTAAGAGTAGTTTTTACATCTCTGGAGGAGACCTTGAAACGGCTTCCTTTTGAGTGTGCAGCAAAATGGAGTGTGTGTGTGTTGTGTCAAATACTAAAAGCTGCACTCGCAGCTCAATGAGATTACCATTGCATAAAATAGAGGTTATTTTATTTAACCTCCTAAAACCATTTTTTTTTATTTTTTTGCGCTTTAGGTGAAAAGTATGCTCTCTTACAAACTGAAGTGTTACTTATTATTATTTTTTGGGGCCACACATTTGCTGTCTTGTATTTATATGTTCAAGTTTTCAACATTACAAAACATTCTTTGCATGGACAATGAATACTGTAAGGGTTAAAATGTTATTTAAATCCCTGTACTTATCATAGTTTTTGCAGCATAATCAGGTCCACCTCCTAACTATTGTTGCTAAATTAATATTGGGATGACGTAACCTTTATTTTTCTTTAAACAATGTTAACTATTACCGTTTGGTCTAAAAAGATAAAATTATTCAGTACATGGACTTGAGAAATCAATAAGACTTTTTTTTTTTAGGAATATTTTGGCATATATGTAAATCCTGTGCAACAACTTCTGGTGTTGTTTAACATTATTTATATGAACCATAATCCAGTCTTCAACATATTCTACAAAGATATGTGAATATACCAAATAGAATACTCCTCTATGGAGAAATAAAGGGCTGATACGTTTTTTTTTTTTTTTTTCAGTTCAGCAGAATAAATACTACAGTGGTACCTCGGCACTCGTTGGCTTCAAAACTCGTCGAATTTGGTATTCATTGCATTTCGACAAGAAAAGAATGCTCCATATGGGAACTCCTCCTTATTTGGAACTTGTTAATTTTTCCATTCAACATGCCTTCTGGAACAAATTAACGACGAGTACCAAGTAACCACTGTATTGCTGTAAAAGGGAAAAAAAAAATCGAGAAATTATCAGCACACGAGCGATTACCTATATGAACATGAGTTTTAGCTTTTCTTCATTATAGTCATTGTCTGAAAACTACTTAATTGCCAATTTTTCTTTCCTAGAGTGACTTTGGAATATCATGAGTTTCAGCACATATGTGGTTTTATTGAAATAAATAAAAGTTATATTTTAACAAAATATATTTCCTCAAGTCTATGATTTCACAGGTTAAAAGAGCATTTATTTTTTTGTTCTGATGGCGAGATTATTCCACATTTTTAAAGTCTTCGTTCTTAAGTTGTGAAAAGATTGCTTGATTTTATTATTTATTTATGTACAATATCGCGTATTGTAGGGTTCTGTGTGATGTGACTCTGGGTACTACGGAATGAACAATGTATAATGGGGAAGTCAAAAGTTTTTACGGTCTCAGAGATAGGGTGACATGAAAGGCTTTTTTTCTGCATCGATTGAGAAAAAATGGTATGTGTATTACGTTGAAATTGATGCCAGAGTTAGTCTATGCATCTCCATGTATTGTCTTGGGCCTGACTGGGATAAACCCCTCCTGATCTTGGTATATTATTTTTGTAATTAAAGGGGATTTTTTATGCGCTGGTTATCTTTTTTGCTAGGATTTGAATATAACAATTTAATATTTACCAATTTAGAACTGAAATGGGTCGATAGTGCCCATATTTCATGTGATCACAACCTTCTCTGTGGATAAAGGCAATGGTGACCTCAAGCATTTCTAGAGGGAGAGAGTTATTAGTTTTGAAAGTAAAATAATTGTAATAAATATGGTTCAAGGGTTTTACCAAATGTTTTATATTACAGGTTTCTGAAACTGTCTGGTCCTGGAGTTTTAGTTGGTTTTGTGGTATGTCAGCACTTCTGTCAGTCGATCATAGGCTCTTTCCAACTGTTCAGCCTAATGAATATTTATTTTTATTAGATTAAATTGTTTGAGGTATTGGTGAATTTTTAGTTGTCTGGTTAATAGGTGTGTGATTCTATAGATCTGAAATAGTCTGTAAACATGGATGTAATCTTATTAGGGTTTGGTATTGTGCTATTTGAGTCCTGTATCGGTGCAATTTTATTTTTTCTATAGATGTATGTATGTTTGTCTATTTATTTATTTGTTTATTTATTTATATATATATAATGTGTATACTAACGAATTGCCCGTCAAAAAATGACGGCAATAAGATTGTAAGGCAGGTAATGTTGTTTGCGTGCGTTGGTGTTTTAAGATCCTTTGGCTCTCATTGCAAGGCTCTTGGTTGTTTGTGTGCTATGAGCAGCGTTGGTGTTTTTTTTTGGTATGGCAATGAATAATTAATAAAATAAGAAATTAATATTCTTTACCTATTGTGAAGTAATATATGCAGGAAGCATTGTGTTGAAGAGCTGGCAATCTGTTTTCATGTTGCTGCAGCATCAGTGCTGTGGAGCTGCTGTGTAAGCGTCATGAATGTGTGTAGTGTAATAGTGTGCGTGCGCGAGGCAAATCCGTTAGGGTAGCTGTGTACTTCCGGATTGTGTAAGTTAGTGTTCTAAAATGGCGTGGTATGCGGCTGTGGCTGATTTTAGCGTCCTTGTTTTCGGATGTCATCCGACTTTTTCGGAAAATCCGTAGGTGTTTGGTGGTTTGCGTGTTTAGGGTCCTTTAGCCTCATTTTCGTTTTGTTCAGCGGACATTTTTTCTCTTGCTTAGGTGATTTTTAGGTGTCTAAAAAATTTGCACTTAAATCGAGGTGTAACATCACTTGCAGAGGTCCTGGGTGCCCCCCTTGCTGTGGGTAAGCTTTTTATGTGTTTGTTGTGTGTATTTGTGTTTCTAATGTTTTTGGGGTTGCGTCCTTGTTTTCCGATCTCAACGTCTTTTTCGGAAAATCCGTAGGTGTTTGGTGGTGTTTTCGTTTTTTCCGGCGGCCATTTTGTCTCTCGCTTAGGGGATTTTCGGGTGTCTAAACTCCTTTTATTTGGAGTTAAATTGAGGTGGCCCCCTTACTGTAGGTAAGCTTTTTAAGTAATTGTTGTGTGTATTTATTGTGTTTTTCATGTGAGCGGGTTTCGGGTGTTTTTTGCGAGGTCGTAATGTGTTGTAACGCGTCTCGTATTTCTGTTTCGTAACTCCATAAATTTTGCGAGGTCATGCCAGCAACTGCGGCCCTCGCTTCGCGAGCCTGCAGCGTTAGCAACAGCCCGCATGCTCACAACTAAATATGTGATCTGTGTGTGTAAATATATAAAAAATATATATATATATATATATATATATATATATATATATATATATATATATATATATATATATATATATATATATATATATTTTTTTTTTTTTATTATACAAAAACACACATAACATAATTTACATAAAATAATTGCAATTAATAAACATTTTCAATTGACGGAACTTGGAAATTGTTTCTTAATCCTTAAACTCCATTGAACATCTCTTTGTATTAAATAGAAGTCACACTCTTTGAATTCAACCTTGCTCCAAATCTCTTTAAAGTGTTAAGATTTTGTTCCTTTAATACCCAACCTCATGTTTGATTTAATTATTCTCATACTACTTTTAACATCGAGTTCCATCAATCCTCCACCGTCTTAATTTTCTTGACTTAACACACACAACTGAACAACAGAAAGACGGAAAGTAGAACCGAAAGCAATTGGGGCCTATGCCAAATTAGAAATCATCTACTTTATGTACAGTTTTTGTTTTTCATTCCAGATTTTCCAATTGTTTTGGGAGTCTTTGATTATGCCAAAATTTGTAGCATCCTTTTCTAGTGCCCAGCTTTTATTCATAATTTCCACTATCTCTAACCATTTAGGGATCTGGGCTTGCTTACAATAGGAGGCTATAAGCCACTTGGCAATAATTAATATCTGAAGAATTGTTGCTTTCATTTTTACATTCAAGGAACCTGTCAAAATGTGTAAAAGGGCTATTTCCAGAGATGGCATCACTTCCAGTTTTATCACCTTTGTTATTTATTTAAAACTACCCTTCCAGAAATATTGAAGACTCTAGCATTCCCACCACACGTGTCATTGTTTCCTTTATGCCACACCCTCTCCAGCCCTTTACGTCCTGGGGGCTTTTGAAAACTTAGCTATCTTGCTTGGTGTTGTATACCATCTATTAAATAGTTTAAAGAAAGCACCCCTCCAAGGTGTATACTTTATCTTGTGAGTAATTTCACATGCTTAAACCAGCTATCTGCTGGCCACACTTTAATATCGAATTCCCATTTTCTCATTTTGATTTCTCTCTCTTTCTATTTGGACCTTTTAAAGCTTGGTAACATTTCAAAATGATAAGTTTCTTATTCTGGGAAATGAAAACTTGTTCCAAGAACGTAAGCGGTCTTTTACAGCTTCTGTTATATTTAGTAGATAATAGTGCAGAACTAAGGCTATAGTTTAACCAACATGCTTGGGGAATGCCAAATTTATTTTGTAATTCCACAAAAGATAAGTCCTGTATTTGTATATAAATCACCTATACTTTTGATGCTCCATTTGGACCAACTACTCGAGTTCTGTATATTCAGCTCTGTAACTAGCATTTCCCAAGGTATTAATGGACTAGGGAAAGGAATGAGATGCCATCTTGCATTCAATTTATTACAAAAACTTCCACACATCTTTACCATCAGAGCTTCATCTTTTACTTTGTCCAAGGGAAATAGTCACAAAATAAGAATTTGTAGAGATTTTTATCCAACTTTTGAGAGCTCTCTTTGTGTCCCTCTGGACTTGTCTACCGGACAACTCCAAAGTATCATATGTTGCAAAACTATTTCACGTTTTGTTGGGACAATCCACCCCTATAAAATTTAGATGCAATATTTGGTTTAACTCTAAAAAACAAAAAAAAAAACTATTGATAAATGTATTTATAGGAATCAATATATTAAGCTGTCCAATAGCCAAGCTTGTGAGGGGGCGTGCAATATTACGCATCAAATAATTAATCCGAGGCAGAATCGACATCCTCATAGCAGCTATTCAAATCCCCCCCCAATGAGGCTAACAAAATCTTCAATTTCCTTGCCATCAGGTGATGCAAATTTTTGCAGAACATGGTCCCCAGGTGCGTTATCTCATCTGTTTGCCATTTATAAGAGAATGTTTTGTTCAACCTTTTTAATTGCTGGTCCGGAACGTTGATCGCCAGAACTTCCGACTTAGACAGGTTAAATTTTTATAATTTGACACATACCTATATTTCTTAATTATTTGATGTAATCTGGTCAATTAATTAATAGGGTCTGAAAGTGTGAGAACAATATCATCCGCAAACATTAACACACTGTAGACCTCCTTGCCCATCTTTATACCTCTAATCTCTTCTGAGTCTCTTATTATTAGAGCCTCTAGCAAATATGATAAGACAAATATCAGGGAGGACAGGGGACAACCTTGTCTCGTACCATTTTTTTACATTTAGCCTAGATGACTTAAAGTAAAAGCCCACGACAGAGGCAGATGAGAAAGTATACAGTGCTCTTATGGCATTGGAAACAAAATGTCCCAAGCCATACTGCAATAAAGTTGATTCCATAAATTCTCATTAGACTGTCTAAGCCTTTTTCGGCATCCAGGGAAAAGGGCCACTAACTGACTTCTTCTTCAATTTAACTAAATCCATCAAACTCATCAGTCTTTTAGAGTTGTTTGTACCCTGTCTGCCTTTTATGAAGCCTGTTTGGTCTCTTGATATCTATTGCTCAATGACAAAGTTCAGCCTAGAGGCTAGGACTTTCGCATAGATTTTGGTATCAGTGTGTAAAAGTGACATTGAGTGATGGTTCTTAAATAGTGTTAGATATTAAAGATTCTGTTTTGGAATGGCAACTATAGAGGCCTCGAGCATTTCTTATGGAGCACTCCCGGTGTCTTTCATTTTATTCAATGCTTCCCTTAGGTGGCTTGTTAATAATGGACCAAAATGCACATAATGTTTATTTGGGAGACTATCCGGGCCAGCAGCAGAGGCCTTTTGAGTTTTTAATTGTTTCCATAATTTCCCTTTCTGTAATCACGCATTCAAAGTTTCAAGGTCGCCCGCAGAGGCTCTGGGGAATTTTTTATATGATTTAGAAAGCTTTTAATCTCACTCAAAGAAGGCTTCTGAAATCCTTTTGCATCTTCTAGATTATACAGTTATTTATAATATTTACAAAAACAATTTTGCCAATTTAATCTGGCTTGCCAATTTTTTTCCCTTGTTCATAGCAGAGAATTTCTATTCTTTTTGTATGGGTCTTTTTCCTATCTTGTTGCTTTGTTGGTGAAATTGCTTTTGTAAAACTCATGCAGATTTGTCTGCTTAGTTCTGAAGCAATGTTTTTATCTGTAACTGGATGTCTTTCAGTTGAATTCAGTTTTGGTCAATTACATCAAGTCTAACTTCCAAGCTTTATTAGTAGTTTTTACCATATCTGTTTTAATAATTAATTTAATCATAGCGTTGTCCATGCAATAGGGCCAATTTCCACTTTTTTATTATATTCTTTATTGCCAGCCAATTGACTAGAAAAAATTATAGCCTTGAGTACGACTGGAATCTGTAGGAGTAAAAAGTAAAGTCTCTCTCCTTTTGGATGTAATATGTGCCAAGCATCATCATAGTTTTGAAATTTACACAGAGCTTGTTGGAAGTTCTTGGATTTTCTTATAATTTGACGGTCTGGGTGGGGTTTTTTATATTTCCTGTCTAATATGGGGTCCACATATAAGTTAAAATCTCCACAAATGATAATTTGAAACACATGTATAACATCAGTCAAGGACAAAGTGTGATTTATATACCTATTTTGTACTTGGTTCGGGGTGTATATATTCAGAATTGTAAATTTGTTGTTGTTTATTTTGCCCATCCATTTGGACGGTCTCTTTTGCTAAATTTTATTTTTTTGTTGAACAGAATAGCTAAAACACTTTTTTTTTTTTTTTTTTTAATAAAAAGTTTGATGCATTTTTTTTGTGTGTAAAATGCCAGGTCTGGAATATATGGAGGTTTGTCTTTTTTTTTCCCCAAAGTGTTTCCTGTAAATACAAAACATCTGAATTTTCCTTAATGAAAATATTAAAAGCATGTCTTCTTTGGCCCCCATGGTTAAGACCCTGTACATTTTGCAAGACAAATTTCAATGAAGTACTAGTCTTTTATCAATTTATTACATTTCTTTATTTACTTTTTGCTGTGGAACCAGTTCTCCTGCTCCACTATTCTAGATGACATCACAACTAAAAACAAAACTACATTTAACTAACATATAATACCATATTCCCCCCACCCCACATTTCTTTCCTCATATCTCCGAGTGAAAAGCACTTACAGCCAATCTGGAGACTAAGGAACGGCCAACTATTCTAGTTGGATACTCTAGCTCCTGCTTCCCCAGGAAACTACCATTATTATAAATTAAAATCTCTGCAGCTATACATGTTCTCTTTAATTTAATTTAGACTATTCATTTTGAATATTTACTATCCCATCCTTTATTTATTTTCTTAAGCTATTTGGGACTATTTTCCCTATTTCCCACATATACTTCCAAGGTTATTCTCTTCGATTACCTTCGGTTTATCCCCAACTCCCATGGTCAAAATCAAATCTCTACCCAGCCAATCGTGTCTCCAGAGTAAATATTGTTAATTGTGTGTGTGCTGAACATCAACTGTAACAAAAAAAATAAGGTCAATTAGACCATTATTTACTACTGAATATTGCCCGTCAAAAAATGACGGGAATCAAATTGTAAGTGAGCTAATGCTGTTTGGTGTATGGTAATGAACTAAATAATACATTAATAAAGGAATATACTTTACCTATTTTGAAGTAATAAATGTAGGAAGCATTATGCTGAAGAGCTGACAATCTGTTTTCATGTTGCTGCAGTATACAATGTGTGTTTTGAGTGCTGTGGAGCTGCTGTGTGAGCAATGTGTGTAGTGTAAATTAGTGTGCGTGTGTGAGCCAAATCCGGGTAGCTGTGTACTTCCGCATTCTGTAAGTTAGTGTTGTAAAATGGCGCCTGTGTGGTATGCGGCTGCTGGTGATTTAGCTTCCTTGTTCTTGGACCTCGTCCGGCTTTTTCGGAAAATCTGTATGTGTTTGGTGTTTTGCGTTTTCGTTTTTTTTGGCGGCCATTTTTTCTCTTGCTTAGGTGATTTTCGGGTGTCTAAACTCTTCAATTTGGACTTAAATGGAGGTGTAATTTCACTTGCAGAGGTCATGGGTGCCCCCTCTTGCTTTGAGTATGCTTTTTATGTGTTTAGTGTGTGTGTGTGTGTGTGTGTATGTATTTATTGTGTTTTGAATGTTTTGAGGATTGCGCGGGTCGGCCGTTAAAGTCGTAATTTTGTGAGGTTGTAATGTTGTTGTTTTTTTTCTAAGTCCTGCATCTTGTATTTCAACACATCCAAAAATGTAAACACTATAATTAAATAGGAGCACTTAATTTTCTGACGGGCATCGTAAAGACCAGGGATATGATCTATTTAAAACGTAAAGCTGAATTTGTAGTTTAGCTTCAGTATTTTATTGGAGTTAGCATATTTTAATTAGCTACAATTCAGGCATTTATTCTCGACTTACAGAAAAATGGTCCAAAAGGAGAGAGAAAAATCACAAATTTGAGCTGCAAGGGATGCCTTGTTATAGGACCCCCAAGTTTTCACCTCTTATTCACTCTGACAATTTCCTTAAAAATCACCAGCTGGAAATGGACACTCTGAGTCAATGACATGTCTATCGTTGGCACAAAACACTATCAATTTGCATGGAGACAACCATTTATCATTCACCTCCTTTTTTTTTTTTTTTTCTTTTTTTTTTTTTTTTCGGGTCTTTTGTAATTTTCCAATACTGCTTACGCATAATTAAAACTTCTCCTGAGATATGAGAAAACCTTTACGTTTTCGAATGCTGCTTGCATAATTATGTCTCTCCTTTTTTTTTTTTTTTTTTTTCTCTGCTTAATGAGTAAATTTGACAATAATATCTCTAGGGGAGTTTGCATTTAAATGTTTTTAAAAAATGTAATGCCTCAAAGGGCTCTTCAAAATCGGATTTTTTAAGTTTCAATAATTAAAAAAGGCCCTGAGGAAAGATAGCAATTCCTGTAGGGAGACTGACTCCTGAATGGCTCTAATACTTAAGTTCCTGCTTCTAACTGTATTGTCTAATCTCAAATATCTCCTTTTCAAGATACGACTTCATCTTGTTAATCCTTAATGTTTGATTTATATTTGCTTCCACTTGAGTATTTTCTATCTTGTCTGTACGCTTATTAAGATCCGCAATCACCTTTGCATTTTTAGAAATCTCAAGAGATAATTCTGTTTAAATTTAACAATCATGAGGAATTTATTTAGCAAATTTAGAGTCCATTTTGGTTCCTCATCAATGATCCCTTCTCTTCTATTTGAGAGTTTTCATTGCCACTGGGTTCAATTTCTGTATAGGTTAAAGTCATACAGGCATCAGTAAGGACTGAGAAATAGTTTACAGGGTATAATTCTACCAAAGTCACCAAGTCTTAGTGCAAATATATACAAAGTATAAGGATTAGTTTAAAACCTAACCTTTTAATAGATATAATAAAAAACTATGATAATTTTTAAAATTTGTCGTTTAAAGAAAAATATAATGTACAAGGTTTGCAGGCCAAGGGACAAATATATCGCATCCATATATCATGGACCATATAATGACTGACTGTGTAGCCCAACAGATTAGGAGAACTAAGCTCCAAAAGTATCAAATATAAACAGGGATATTCGTCACATCAATTATATTCATACTGTGTATACATTATTTGTACAGCAGAATACCCAAATGGGGAGGGCCCCCAGGCTGATATAATATGGTGTGTCTTTGCAGATCTGTCAAGCAGGTAAGTATAGTCCAGGCATATGAATATCATTCCATGGGAACTTCAGGAACACCGAGAATATTATTACAATGGCTCCATGCGAGTATCATACTCTAGATTTCAGGGTTTGTGGCATATCATTTCTTTATAGCAATTACTAGATTCAGGGTTACTATGCCTTTAAAAATAATAGTGCTGCACTGTATAGCCGAGTTCCCTGTCAGTTTAACCAAAATTCTATCAGGGCCTGCTATTTGCCCTCGTATTATATTGTATAAAGGCTGTCTGCTCTATTCTGATTCTGCCAAACTATACCACGTAGATTACAGGTCTCTGCTCCGATGCTGCTAGGTCTCCATGCTGCAAACTGCTGATGACATTAACAAGAGCCTGATGCGCGCGTTTCATGGGAATTGTGGTTCTGGGCTCTTAATAAAGGCATACAAACTGACATCACAATTAACCCTTAATCAAACTTAAGTTCCTGTGCTTCAGTAAGCCTATTTTATAGTATATGGGATATTTGAATAATATACTAACAAATCTAATAATCCTTATTTATCAGTGGAAATATGATAAGGAATTAACATATACTTTTAATATCATTCCACTATTTAAATTGAAACTATTATGCAATGTTTGTTTAAATTTACAACTTTATTAAAATTGCAAGACAGCAATTACAATTGGCTGTGGACATTACAATATTGTTCCCATAAGAATACAGATGTATACAATTGAATGCACACCACTAAACCCTATACATACTTAATTGAAAAGGAAGATCTATAACCTTTTATCATTAAAACAACAATATGACGAAATCCAAAGTGTGGATAGACCAAATTATCTGTGACTTGAGTATAAAAATATAAATGATTTCACAGATATGCTATATAATTCTCATTTAGACCTTTGGGCACTATGGTGTCAAGTAAGGTGATCTACTCTCAGCCCTTAATAAAGTATTTTCCAAATCACCTCCACGTATGCCCAAACTGATTTTTTGCAGTATAAAACACTTCAATATGGGCTTACTTGTATGCTGAAAATGAAAGTGTCTGGCTACTGATGTCAAGGTTTTGCCCCTTTCCGGATCTTTAGAGCTATTCCTTATATTAGACAAATGTTCCCCCAAACATCTTCTAAACTCCCTGGAGGTCATGCCAACATATTTCAGCTGGCACAAACACTCCAGACAATTATATAACACCTCTGCTTCTACAATTAAAAAAATCCTTTAATTGGCATTATTCTTCCTATCCGATCAGTTACAGACTGTCTCTTCAGCATATGCTCACAAAATTTACAATGACAGCATTTGTGCGGACCATCAGGTAAGGTATTTTTCAGTGTTCTTCGTATAAAATGACTTCTTAATAATTGATCCTTATTGGTGTTGGATGTTCTCTAAAATTGATTTTATTGCTTATCAGACATTTGAGATGTTCATCAGCTCTTAGTACAAGTGAATGTTTATTCAAGATATTGGTCATTATTTTCCTGTAAACTATTTCTCAGTCCCTAGTGATGTCTGTATGACTTTAACCTATACAGTAGGGAACAGTGTTTCTTTCCCTTCTTTCTGCTTCTAAGTAATTTTGACACTGCTAGTTACAATTGGGCCTTAGAGACTGAATCCTTATATAAAGCATATGCAATTGATAAAATAGCATTTGTCTCTTGTATGGTCCCCTGTCCAGCACAGATACCTTTCTCTTTTCTCTTGTGGGTTGAATTTCTGTCACATCCATCTGTAAATCTAAAGTTGCTTCACTATCTTTTCTACCTTTATTTACTGATTTTTCTAATAGCGCGAAGAAATTATCAGAAAGCCTTAGATGTTTGATTTTTTGTTTTTATTCTTTGATTTACCTCCCTGATTTTCTTTATTTTTCCTCTTTGTATTTATTGTTGCTATTTACTACCACATTATTCAAAACCAACTGTGCCTTGAATTTCCAACAAGTGTGTCTTCTATCTATTTAAATATCAATATGTGCCTAAAATTAGTTACTCCCTCTTTTTTTTTTTTTTTTTTTTTTAAATACTTCCCTCCAAAAATTAACAAATTATCATCAATTTGTTATTACTGGAACATTTTACCAAATAGTACTATATTTTCTAGTGTTATTGAAATAGTGTTTCAATCTAAACGTGCTTTAATCGTGAAATTATCCAATTATTGTTACCAACCCTTTTTACCAAATTGGGAAATCACTTTCACAATTGACAAGATTTGACTAAGTAAACCTAATTAAATAGTAATGTCTAAATTACAAAATAAGAAATTCAAGGTTCATTTAAACTTCAATTAATTTTTTCTTCTTTGGTTGCTGTGATGGAAATAAGTACTCATCTTTCTGGCACTTCCTAACCTAGATAGATCGATCCGATGGTACCGGATTCAATCCCTTAACATGAGTAAGAGTCACTGTAACTCCTCAGTGATATAATTCCATTTGGGATCATGGACTGGTTGAAGCTGTATTTCACTTGTGTATTGTCTCGTGTTTATTCTTTCCAATTATAAAGTTCACAGAAAAGACATCTCCAGATAGCTGAAATCGCATGATCCTATATATCAATAAGGAGTATGAACTGAAGAGTTCCTTTGATCTTAGACTTGGCTCTGACCCACGGTATAGCTTGAATTTACTTAACCAATCAGTAATCTTTCTTATCTCTGATCCTTCATAAAGTTTTTACTGTTCTCTTTATGGAGTTTTTCCATTCAGGCTGGGATTAGAACTTCATCTTGGCTCATATTTGTCAGTCCCACCTATAGTGCAAATGGATCTCTTGTTGTGTGTTTTTTTTTTTTCTCCAGCAGGAAAAACAGGCAGTTTTAGCATCTTTATGTTTTACCTTAGGGGCTTTTTATAATAATGGTGTCTCGCTCTTTGAGCAATATGTCAATTAGCATCCTACAAACAGTATCAGAATATTCTCACAAATACTTCATACTTGTGTCTTTTTATATTGCAAGACAACCAAGACTTGGCTTTAGAGAAGCGGGTGCATTCCATATCGGAGTCTTACTGACGGGCGGGATCTCCTTTGCCTTAGGGTGCTGAATTGGCTCCTCGTTGTGAAAAGGAATAGATCATCTGGCCTTTCCAGTTCGTTTCTCCGTAGTCACTTCTGTTTGAGAGGCATCGAGTAGCATCTACTCCGTGTCTCTAGCCCTTGGCAGGCGCCTTTTCCTATAGTGGATGGTCGTCCGTCTCTCCTGCACCTCATGGCGGGTTAGTTGGAACACATCTCTGCTCTCTGCTCTCTGTTCCTGGGTCCCAGATGCCGTTATGCCTGATTCGCGCTCGTCTAGTCATCGCCTGGGCATGATCTGTGCAATTTTATTTTTGTTTTTAGTCTGCTAGCATGATGTCTGCTTTGTTTGACTTACTCTGTCTGCAAGAGGTTAAAGGCATACCTAAGTTTCCTTGACTATGAAAACCTCTTATAAAGGAGAATTAGTAGTGTATGCAAACATTTATATTTTTTATTTTTGGCATAAAAAAAATCTCCCCCAAAAAACTAACTTGCCTTGAAGTTAGCAAAATTTCCTATGGTTTTGGCAGTTGCATTTTGATGTATGCTCCTAGAAAATCCCAGCTAAATTAGCATAAAATATTTGTGTTCCCAATCAGAAGCCACTGAGGTGGAGATGTACTGAGCATGCCAGAAGCAGGCTAATAGAAGAGCTGAGGCTGCAAGGGAAGATCTCTGCCAGCACTTTCCTCGCAACAGGGAGATTAAGCAGAGACACTGTGCAAACTGTCTCACTTGGGGTGTAACTGTACTTATTACTAAAGGCTGCAAAGAATAAAGTAATCTCTGCTCACTCACTTATCACATCACTCGCTGATCTGCCACTCCGCACTCCGCAACTCATCCACCTCTCACTCTCTGGTGACAGCTGCACGGCTCAGACACACAGCAGCTCTGTCTGTGCTGACCTCTGGCGGGGGGGGCGATTGCACAGCAGACACAGGAAGATGCTGGGTGGGTCACATCACAGTAGTGACTTGAGGGCTGACATCAGTGCTCTGCTATTGGCTGAGAGACCTAGCAGGTGGGTAATGGGTTATAATCGGCCCCCAAATGCTCCATGTTGTTTGAAGGGGGTGGGAGAGGTCAGGTGCTTGTGCAGACACCCCTAGATTAGAGGGATTTTTAGGTATTAATAAAAATAAAATGTTTTATGAAATGTGCTGCATGTAGCAAGGATGGGTTTCGGATAAGGAGTGCAGAAATCTATTCATCCAGGAAACTTAAATATGCCTTTAAAGTTGTTTTATTGCACTTTCTGTCATTTTAGATATGTTGAAAGGCAGAGGGATTGTGAGGTCTTTTACAAGTGGGTCCCAACTTTTTGTTTTCGAGCAAGTGTAAGGCCATAGAGATAAGTTGTCTCCTCATAAAATCTTTTTGAGCTGTTTATAGGGTAGAGTCTGAAATATTAGGACAGTGGTTTATGTTATTCTGTGAGTTTATCCTTCACCCATTGTTTATCATTTGCTTTGAAGAGTGTTTCATTTAATTCCCAATGTGATCTGGAGAAGTGTATTGCATGATTTAATTCTGAAGCAGTATGGGAATGTATATGTATAATTATATATATATATATATATATATATATATATAATTTGTTTTTCAGTGGTAACTACAGATACATCTTACCAGCAGTGGAAGAAGAATCAAGGGAACGTCCGAAAAGAAGAATCTGCTTCTGATATTCTTGGTTCTCAGATGAGTGATATGTCTTCAACAGTGGTGAGCTTGTGTACCCTGGCTAACTTACATATTTCTTTCACCCCTTTTACATTATCCCTGAAAGTGTAAAGGATGATTTCAAAGAAGTTGATTGCATTGATATGCATTTGATTCCATGCAGATACTGGTCCTCCAGATACTGTGGTGTCAGACTGGAAGAGAGATTTGTGGTCATTCTACATTCTGGTTTCTTGCATTTACTGGGTATATGATATACCTATGTATCTACTTACTTTTATGAGCTTTATATTTGTGCTTATAGGCTTCTGTTTCTACTGCCTAAAATCAAATGAATAGTCTATGGGTCTGTCCGCTGCAGCGTATACAGACAGAGACTCCCTTCAATGAGTGTTAAATAAACTCATATTCAAAGGGAAAGAAAAAGACAATCCTATAGCTAATTCAACTAAATGTCTGGGAGTATATACTGTATATACCTCCATAAGTACAGACGTGAGAACAACAATATAAAATCAAGAATTTCTTCAATCAGTAGAAAATGAATTCCTATAAAATATATAAAAACTATGATTAAAAACTAAAAATTATGTACATCATTGTTTTTTAACGTCCCTGTCAAATAAATCACTATATATTTATCTAATATTCATGTGGCAGTGGAGAAGTTTTAAATATACCATTTTCAATAACTCTAGTATAATTATTTACCTGCTATCCATGCATAAGAAAATTTATACTATACATAATAAATCACAAACTGATTTGGAAATCCCATACATCAAATAGAAAATATCTAGCGGGACAATAAGACTGCACATTACATTACAAAATTATACACCTATATTGCTATATAGTGTATTTATATCTACTACAATCCTTTATATTAAAAAACTAACTATCTTCTTCTGAGGTAGACTGACAAGTGATATTTTAACCCTTGCCTAATCTGTTCTATTGCAAATTCATTAACAAACACCACAAAACAAATAACAAAAATTAGCTATGTTGTGTGTATATACAATGGAAAAATGCAATCACTGCATTTAGAATAAAATACAATTTTACCTAAATGTTTTAAATCTATATATTTGAATTGGGATAATAAGTGTGACTTGTATATATTATCTGTATATAGAATAGTTAAATCAGATTGATATAATGGTTGTATATGTACAGTGCCCAAAGGAATTTTAAGATTATTTACGCTTAACAGATTATTTTGGATATTTAGATTAAAACATTTATAGTAAAATATGTCATCCCCGTGACAGATCTAGTTCCTCATCCCCGACTGCCAGGCGTGTTTGTGGGGAGACCAGTATAATTAGTGCTGGATTTTCCCAGGAGCCTGAGCATAGATATGGAGGTACCCAACATACAGACAGCACTGATGTTAGGGACTCAGGAAGGTTACATCATAAGGAAGAAGAATCTCTGGGAATAGACGTGGGGACCATTACTCTAGCTGTAGGAGGATCTCTCCTACCAGATCCTCAAGACGCTGTCAACATTCTCCTGATCTAGTTTTCCAGCTCGCAGTATTAATTCAGGGACCAACAACCAGGCAACAGTGGTTGGCGCCAGGATGTCTCCTGCAAGTCTAAACGAGAGGTCCCCAGAGGCTGATGTTTCTGAGGCTAGACAAACTTAATTTTGCTTGTAGGATAATCCCCATTGGTAGTTTTCACTAGCTATGGCCAGCTTGCAACAACATTGCCACTTTATCTGAAGAGCCAGTCTGCAAATTTTGCAGCAATTACTTGATAACTTTAATGGGCGCTGCATTATTCTGGCCAGCTGAATGGAGTGCCTCGGGTCTAATAAAAATGAAGCATTCCTGGAGCTCTTCATATTGTTGCCTTTCTCCCCATTTGGGGGGACCAGCTACTGGATCAACGTGTGCTGTATCATTGTGATAACCTGGGGGTAGTTACTGCAGTTAACCCTCTAACAGCCAATTCAGTCCCAGTGATTAGCCTATTGAGGCTTTTAGTGTTGTGCTTACAGTGTAACATTAGGGTGAAGCACATGCCTGGTTCTCAGAATGTGATGGCAGATGCTCTTTCACTTTCTCTGAGGGGTCGTTTCCGCAAGCAGCATCACTCTCATGTCAGCTGGAAGTTCCTTTTCTATAAAACCATTGACATCTGGGAATATGGATTTAGGATATCTAACTAAAAATGACTTGGCTCCAAGTACCTGGAGCACTTACAAGAAAGTGTGGCAGGACTGGGAAGCTTTTCAGGGGGTGCTAAACCAGGACCAGGTTGAACCAGGGCCAACAAGGGGATGAATTTAGTATCTTCATAGATTTTGTGCTGCATTGCCAGGAGTGAGGCCTATCCTCATCTTTGTTTGAATGAAAATGAGCAGCTTTGGCTTTCATTTTAAAGTTGTAGGGTAAGCAGTACTACACAGATTTTTTTTTTTGGATTAGTCTGGCACTAAAGGGCCTCAGGTAGGGGCAGAGGGTAAAAGATGCAGGAAGACAGATATAGTTTCCTGTACTAATTAGGTCATGTAAATCACAACATAAGATTCTGCTTTTTCAGACTGCTTTCTCCTCCCTGTATTATATTATATTACAAATAAAAAAAGGAAGGCAATGGGGGGGAAATTGAGACTTCACATTTTACCAATACACCACAATAGAAACAAGTATAAAAGTTAACATATCTAGAATACAATGTGTAACGGTTACAACCTTATAATCTATTCAGCGATTTTTGTGAGAGGGTTTCAGTGGCCAATAACTAAAATTACAATCAGTGAATTTTTGCTCAATTTAAAAAAATGTAAACTGTGCCAGATGATTTTCCACTCTGTAGCTGGTATAGAGCACATATAGTGATTTCAGTAGTACTTTATTTTGCAGGAGAAAATAGTACCTGTCTTACATATAAAGAGATTCGTAAAATGTGAGAGGGAAATGCTTGGTAGAATGCAAGAAGTGCTTTTGTTTCGACATTAGAAGGTACTAGGCAAAGAGAACAAAAGCGAAAAAAATACTACTTTTTCTAGACGAATAGAAGCTACAGATAATGAGCTGTAGAAGCGGCATGGTTTCCTAAAAACTTCTTCGCTCTCAAAAACCTTAGGTGCCTATGATATTTAGGGAGTCAGAGATCATATTTAGAATAGTTCTGCTTAAAAGTATTCTACAAAAGGGAATCTTTTTAAGCCTTAAGCTTAAAAGTTCAGACTTGTCTTGCACACATACCTGAATTTAAATACAACAAAAACACTGAAGTCTTTAGGTAAATTGTTTGTTTACAGAGGAAAGCATACTTAACTGCTAAAGTTGAAGGCGAATACCCATAAGCATTTGTCTTGTATGTAAAAAGAAAACCAGGGTGAAAATTACTATACTAAAGAAAAAAGGTGTTCTAAACAGTTGTAGTAAAGGTTAAATTTTTGTACTTAATCTGGTTATTTTTTTATCCTTGCTTGCTTCTATTTTTGTACCTAGTAACAATACAAGCTTTTCATACCTGCCTTAAAATGGTATAGCATAGCACAATATATTCAATAAGTATTTTATTTGTTATTTGGCTTATGAATGGAGATATGTTAACTAAAGGGATTTTCACAGGTTTAATTTGCATTACATTACTCCTTGTTCTTCCTTTTTTGTTCATAAGAAAATAAGCTCTGAGACGGCTTCAACGCAGAAGAGCCTGTTCACAACTGATTCACAAGAAGCATTAATAGGTTGGTGTATAGATTGTCAAACGATAAGTGGTATTTTTTGTTTTACCGAAAGCCTGATATGTGCTGCTTTGACGCTTTCAATACATGTTTGTTCTGTCTCTCAGAGTCCGTTCCAATTCAAGCTGTGATTCCAATACCTGGGGAGGCAAAACCAGCCATGTCCACACCCACAGCTAAAGGTGTGAAAAGGTGAGTAGCTTTTCAAATATTCAAAATTATGTGCAATTAGAGAAGGCAGTTGTAAGTAGTAAAACGCATGGTTTGTCCATATGTTTTCTACAGTGTTTTTCGTAGTAAATTTCATAGTAGATTGAATCTTCCTTTGCCTGATAAATGTTTTCTCTTTGTTTGGGCATATACAGGTTGTAGCTTAGACCTGAACTATAGACCTGAACTATAGACCTGAACTATAGACCTGAACTATAGACCTGAACTATAGACCTGAACTATAGACCTGAACTATAGACCTGAACTATAGACCTGAACTATAGACCTGAACTATAGACCTGAACTATAGACCTGAACTATAGACCTGAACTATAGACCTGAACTATAGACCTGAACTATAGACCTGAACTATAGACCTGAACTATAGACCTGAACTATAGACCTGAACTATAGACCATCAGCCTTCAGTGCTTTTGGAAGATATTGTATATATTTTTTTGTGATTGAGAGAACACTGTGGTTATAGTATGCATAATATTCAGAAACTAAGATTTACAGTGTTTATATTTTTGTATTTAACAACACTTAGCAGTGTCCTGGAATGACTATAATTTTTTGTTTTTCTACTTTATAGTCCATTATTGCGGCGAGACGATATTGCTCTTTCAGAAATTGCCACTGAGGTATGTTCTCGTCAGATTCTATATTTAGTGGTATATTATATTTTGTTTTTATGGGTTCCCTGGTGGTCCAGGATTCGGTGCTTTAACTGCTGCAACCTGGGTTCAATTCCAGTCGGGGAACCAAGAGGTCTCACCACCCTGAAGCCATGCAGGGTTTTGCTTGGTTAGTACTTGGATGGGAGAATGCCTAGTAAGACCAGGAGCTGTATGTTGTAGCCCACTGGAGAAGGAACTAGCAACCCACTCCTGTATCCCTGCCATGAATACTGGTAGCGAAAAGATGTTGGGGGTTGAAGGACAATTTTTTAAATTATTTTTGAAAAGTTGTTATTGCAGGATTGAAGATGGAGGTGTAGGGGCACAAAATAACCTTATAGTGCTGGAGTGCAAGATTTTCTACTTAGTTTATCAGTGGATGAAAGTGTCTTTTGTTACAGTGTTAGTTTTATTTTATTTTCATTTTTTTCTGCAAGTGCACAGAAATTTTGTATGAGAACAGGAGTGGTGGGGAGTTTTGGAAATTTATTATGGAAAGCCTCACATCTGGATCTGTGTAGCTCTCCAGGACCAAACGTGCATACACGTGGTTAGGGTTTGAGGACTTCTGTAGGTTTTGGTGGAGGCATTTGATGCAGGGTGTACATGGAGAGTGGTGAGGTTGCACATCTGAAATTAATAGATTGGTAAAAATTAGTTCAAGGGGGTGGGCCAAAGAAAGAGATAATGGAAATAAACGTTCTAGCTGATTGTGAAGTGGGTGTGTCAATAGCAATGATGCAATCACAAAGTGATCAAGCAATTGGGTGCATGCACTATGGTGGAGGGCATACATTACAGCAACACTTAGAGAGAACAGGTTGATGACAGAATGATGAGGAGTGAACCAGGGGTATGGAGTGAAGAAAGTAAGATGCATACAATGCTCTGTTTGTGCCTAAGTGTAGGCGTTCAAATCAACTGAATGCCAATTGAGGTAGAGATTTAAATTTCTGTAGCAGACAGTAGATTAAGAGAATTCAAACTTAATAGGACATTAGCTGAAGTGATTTTTGGCACATATAGAGCACAGAAGGATATAGCAGGTTGGTTGTGGCAAGTGATGGATATTCTATTATTTGTGTTTTGTATGTTTGCTGCCCTGTGGTCTGTTGGGTAGAAATGGTGAGGAACCACAATTAAGATAAATATCTCCGGTTTCTAAGGAAAAAATAAATAATGCTGTTAAATTGAGAAAATGTTTTGAGAGAATCTGAAGAGAAGGCAGAAGGTTGTTAAAAGAAAGCGTGTCTGGAAACACATGGTTATAGATTTTTGGAAATTCAGCAAGGTAAAAAGGTAACATCAACACATCTCCTGCGATATAATGCAATCGGTCTTGAAGTTCTACATGAAAGTTGGACCTTTTTATTCAGAGCAGAGGACTTAAAATTTTTGCTTCCTGACCCAAGTTTCCGGGATGGAACACTACATCTAAGTTAAAAGAACGTATTTCATAATCTGTTTTGAGATAATATGGGATACAGAGAGGGAACCAGGGTAGTTTAAGACTTTTTAACTTTCTGCATTGGGGGAGAGCTCTGGGGTTAACCTAATGTCTTTAGATAAAAATTTGAGACCATCACACCTATGCCATAAGCCATGAAATGTTTCTAAAGAAAGTCCGACACACTTTAAAGTCCAAATCTACCATACCATTTTTAATGGGTGGGAGGGGGCATAAATCATAGTATTAACTCAATTTGATTGATTGGTTAATCAGACCTGACATTCTGACTTATTTCAATGTCTTTCTTTCACAATTTAGTGTGGATTCATGCACATATTATAATGATTTCTGAACTAGAGTTTAATTTTCCCCCAAATGTATTAAATCTCAGGGTTTTTGTTACTTTGGAGTACTGCTAATTAATTAGTCTTTCTACACTATGGATTAAAGTACTCTTCACATGCTTCTGCAGTGATTCAATATAAGGGAAGTGAAATGAGTAGTTTACATGCCAAATTGGAGAATAAAATGTTTAACAAAACATAGATTTTTATTATGAGCAACCCAGTCTAAGGGCCTCATTCTATTATCGGCCGTAAAAGGATATCCACCTTATCATGCAAACGGCCGCAAAGTCAGAAAACTGTAAGTGCAAATATAAATTCAAGATGGCACTGTAAAGCTCTGTAAATGCTAGGCATCATAATGGGGGACATGAGGATTAATATAAACACCCTCTCAAGCTTGCACATCGCCCAAATCCGATATTTCATTAACGGTTTATTTTCCGTCCCGCAGCCTTGCGGGTCTGAGGTGCTCCAAGCCCTTGGGACTTTGTCCACGGATATTTGACATGAATTAAAATAAAATTGTTTTTGGAATGTTGTGCTATTTTTGCTAACACCTCCAATCACTTTATCGTCTCATCAAAGTGCAGGATGGCTTTATTATGGCTTTATTATATGCTTAATTGGGTGCTAGCGGGACCTTTTTGGTGCAAGTAAGCTGCGGCTCTGTTTTAGCCTTGCCGATAGGGTTTCCGAAGCAATTGAATAGCAACCGTGGCTTTCTTGCGGCCGAAACTCTTGCGGCTGTGTAAGATCAAAGGCTTTCCTGCGCCGCGTGCGGCCCCAAGGGATAACGGGGCGTCGGCCGCAAGCCTACCTGAGCTTTTGGCCGCAAAGGAATAGAATAGGCAAATAGCCTGCGGCCGGTCCTTGCAGCCACGCATATCCTAATAGAATGAGGCCCTAAGGATTTACCCTATGTCATGATGAAATGTAATACATATTGCATGGGATTAAATATACTACTGGGCTGTACCCATGCCCTTAAGGTATCTTTAATAAAATAATGGATGAATTGACTGCAGAGGAAGTAGTGGTGCAAGCTGAAATTAGGAGCACTTGTAAATAAAGTGGAGATTCTATTTCTTCCTGCAATTTGTTATAAAACTTCAATTGGCATAAAGACCAATCTCTCTAATTTATGTGAAAGGAAGTAGCTCGATTTGACCCAGTGTGCATTGGGAAGACTTTCCATCTGCTGGAAATCATTTATGTTAATATGGTGGTTTTTATGTTTCCATGCAAACTTTGTAAAAATACTGCTGATATACCGGTACCCCCATACATTATTTCACATTTTATATTGATACAACAAGTTTTCGACTCTCTCCATTGGCCTTTAAAATTGCATCTCATTTTAAGTTCTGTAGGCCATAGTTGTAATGTAAAACGCATACCAATAAGTGTGTATTGGTATGCAGGTACATGTATACATGTGGTTGTGTGGTGTGCAACCATATACCATGCACTGTTTGTGAACAGTATTTTCTTGAATACATATTGATCACATTTTGGTTGTTTCTCTTGATATTTTTTGTGCTTTAAGTGTCAAAATAAAATTGTAGAGCAGAGCCACCTTGTGGAAAATGTGGAAACTTATTGCAGACAGAACACAAGACATGAAATACATTTTCCATAGAGGGATTTACTGGATCAAATGAGGGCAGTGAAATTAAAAGACAATAATTTTGAAACCTAAAGGGGTACCTAAATATGTTTTCATATTTAAGTGCAGATATAGGGCCTCATTCTATTACCGGCCGTAAACCTGCGATTCCTTGCGGGGTTCAGTTAACTCGCGATTCTATTATACGGCCCCGCAAGTATCTCCTCTTACGGCCGGCCGCATATCTTGCAACCGGCCGTAAGCTCTGAAATATAAAAACGCAAAAATAAATTCAAGCCTGCACTGTACAGCTCTGTAAATGCTAGGGATCATATTGGGGGACATGAGGATTAAAAGGAACCCACTCTCAAGCTTGCACATCAGCCCAAACCAGAGTTCAAATTAACTGTTTATTCTGCGGCGTGGGCGGGTCTGAGGTGCTCCAAGCACTCTGGACTTTTTACATGGATATTTTACAGATATTAAAAATAAAATATTTTACGGATTTGAGTATAGGATAATTATGTGCTATTTTTTCTAACACCTAAAATCCCTTTATAGTCTTCTCAAAGTGCAGGATGGCTTTATTTGGGCTATTTTATGTGCTTAATTGGTGCTAGCGGAACCTCCTTCCTGCAAGTAAGCTGCGGCTCGTTTTTAGCCTTGCAGAGAGGTTTCCCGGAGCAATTGAATTGCAAATAGGAATTTCTTACGGCCGAAACTCTTGCGGCCGTTTTAGATCAAAGGCTTTCCTCCGGCGCGAGCGGCCGCAAGAGCTAGCAAGGCACCGGCCGCAAGCCTGCCGGAGCCCCCGGCCGTAAGGGAATAGAATAGCCGAATAGCTTGCGGCCGGTCCTTGCGGCACCGCAACGGCTGCGGCCGCTAATTGAATGAGGCCCATAGTGTTCAGCTGAAAACATACCTGGACATATAGTTATTCATTCCTCTGAAGCTAGTACTGGTCCATGTACGTACATGTCATACAATATAATTTAATTTCTTTGTTTGGCAATGGGTTAACAATGACTTTAGCATTTGACATCTGCATTTGATGAAAATAAATTAAAAACATATGAAACCTTTTTGCAATATTTGTTATGCAAATTTATATTCACCCATCTCAAGTGTTCTGGAATACCTTTAATCTAATATATGTAGAAAAGCAAAGCTTCAGTACTGAGCAAAAAGAGGGAAGAGGTAACTGTGGAAAACAAGCAAATTGCAATATTAGATTTTTCTTTTAAGGTAACTATATGAATGGTAATGTCAACGTTAACCCTAGCAATTGTTTCTTTAGAATTGCGTAATGCTGTACAAACCTGATCATCGGCCCATTCTTTCATATTATTTTTTTGTATGATCTTGCAGGCCTCCAAACGTATGAAGGAAAAAAGAATATGTAGTCCTGAGGAGCAGGCAGCACAAAAGTACAGTATTTTTAAATTTTCAAGACTTTTCTGTGCTGTGGGCAGGGCTAAACTTTGAAGCCTTATGAGAACCATAAATCAAGACAATTGTTCCAGAACAAATACATTTTTTAAGTAATTTAAACTGAGTAAAGTAGGCAAAGGGCTCCCTAAAGCTGTGTAGTTAAATTCATGTCTTTAGATGTACTTTTATGTTTGATGTTTTCTGAGGTTGGGGAAAACACAGGCAGCCACGTACCACTTTTACTAGGTACAAAATACTCTGTTAGGACGGAAAATGCTTGCGAACCGCGTAACACATAGACAATCTACACCATTTTACAACACTAACTTGCAACTAATAATATTCCGAATCTAAAATGGCGCTTTACCCGACTAAACCATTAGTTTGCCCTTGCGCACGCAGCCTATTTATAATGCACAATTGGCACATTGATGACACTTTCTCCTCAGGACAGCAACAGTCCAAATGTACATTGTATGCTGCAGGAAAATAAAAAGAGATTGTTAGCTCTTCAGGCTATTGATTGCTGGATATATTAATTAGAAATAGGTACAGTATATTAATTTATTAAGTAACTAATATTTAAACAAAAAACAAAAAATATATATATATACTGTGTGTATGTATGTGTGTGTATGTGTGTATATATGTGTGTGTGTGTGTGTATATATATATATATATATATATATATATATATATATATATATATATATATATATATATATATATATATATATATATATATATATAATCTGTCATTGCGATGAGCGCTGAAGATAATTGTTGCAAACCACAAAAATGGAAGGACACGAGGGGAGAGGCTCGCAATGAGCACCAAAGGTGCATGAGAGGAGAGGCTCGCAATGAGCGCCGAAGGTCCTCAGAGTAGAAAAAGCTTTACATTGTGGTGCAAACCGCATTGCCATGGCTTCAAATTGTATTGCCCCATAATTTTTGACGGGCAAGTCACTATAATAGTTGTGGATCTGCAGGGCTGTTCGGAACGCTTATGATGTTGGTAACACTTTGCGAGCCTCGCAAAGTGAGGCGAGCTGTTTAAGCAGGACCTTTGGAGCTCATTACTACTTTATTGGCCAAACCAAAAAACACCTGATAAAAACAACAAATATGCCTTCACTTACACAGCACAGGGGGAAAGCCAGGGAGCCTGTGAGTAAGGTTGCAACTTAATTTGAGCCATATTTTGAGGGGGGTTTTCATGAATGAAAATCGCTGAAGCGAGAGAAAAAAATGACCCGCAGAAAAAACATAAACACAATCTCAAGGCAGTAACCTTTAACGCAAATATAGAGAAATAACATTATTTACAAAGTATGATCTCTCAGGGGGAGGCAGTTAGAAACTTTCATGATTACATTGAAATTACACTCTCATCAGTTAAGCATGCATTCTTTTTTCTCTCTACCAGGAAAATAAATGAATCTTTTGCTTTTCAGTACTCGTCCGATGAACAGGTAAATAAAGTACAGCTTAAATGCCGTTTTTTTATAAGTTTGATTTCCTGAAACCGAAGTAATATGTCCAATTTCAAGGATTAAGAAACAATCTCCCCCCCATTTGTGTGTGCATTTTAAATATCTCTTGCCTTTTGTACTTCCTTTTTTATTAACTTTCTACAGATTAATACAAGCTGTATTTGGTTTTTGTAAGCTGTGTGTTGTAAATTTTATTGTAGTTTTGTTTTTCTGTTATCATTGATATTTACCAGTGGGTTTATGAAAATCACACAAATTGTAAAGAAGGCATTAAATATACTAGAGCTTCTATAAAATATCCTATTTAGAATTTGGTTTATTAACAAGTAGCTTAAGCTTTTATATAAACAAAGTTATACATTTGTGTAATTTATGTGACATAGGAAATGTTACAGAGTAAACAAAATATGGACCAGGTTTCGCAGAGGCACAAGAAATCAAATAACCAATATCTGCTGGATAATAAAGAAAGCAAGAGCTTCCAGAAAAAAACATGCACTTCTGCTTTATAGACTATTCTAAAGTCTTTGACTATGTGGTTAACAACGGAATGTGGCATGTTTTTAAAGATATGTGAGTACAAGATCATTTGATTTGCCTCCTGAGGAATCTGTATGTGGACCAAGAAGTTAAGGTCAGAACTGAACATGGAACAGAATGGTTTAAGGTCGGAAAAGGAGTGCGACAGTGTTGAATATTGTCAACTTATATATTCAATTTATACATTGTGCGTAAGGCCAGACTAGAATAATCCAAAAGCTGGAGTTAATATTGCTACAAGAAATATCAGCAACCTCAGATACCCAGATGATACTACTCTGATGGTTAATAGTGAGGAGGAACTTGACCTAAGCATAAGTGACGAGGTCCGTTAACAAATAAACCCACCACTAATAGTTAATAAATTGACAGAGACAGAGAATGAGATAAACAGGTCACACTTTGAGTGACAGAAAATCAGAAATTTTTACAGAGGTGAATGCTTGCAATCAACAAAGGAGCCCAAAATATGAAGTCACCAGGGACCCTGTCCCCAGGATCTTCATACCCAAAATAGGTGAAACCAACACCAATAATATGTTCTAACCTATCCAGAGCAATCACCCCGGCCACCAGCCAGCCAAGAATGGGTAGCCCTGCCAACAAACAAAGGTAAGGCCTGTTGAATTCCTTCATTAAGGGCGAAATTGAAAACGCCTAGACCCACTTCATTTAGGTGAACACCATCCCTCATATCGTACCGGGGAGCGTCTGCAATCTCTAACTTGGAGTGCCCAATTGCCCCCCCCCCCCCCAAGCGTCTAACAAATGACAATATAATTTTATTAACCTTTCTTCTAGCCCAATCCAAATTTATGGGATCGAGAGCCAACCTTCATGAACCAGAGGAGCAATGCCAGACCAGATAATCCAACTAGGGAAACTGCTCTAATAGCCTCCTAAAATTCCTCTTAATAGCCCAAACCAGCTCCTTCATGGGAATACGGCCTAAATCATTTCCCCCCAGATGGATGAAAACCTATTTTGGGGGCCCAACCACCCTAGCCAATCCAACTATCTGTTAAAGCAACTGATGCCAACAAATACTCTGGACTGCTGCCGCTCTCCTGGCACAATAAATTACCAAAAATCCAAAGAGGAGGAGGCAAACCTGAAAGTAAATCAAACCAGAAAATGAGGGCGAATGTAAGAAAGGAATTTAATGGATTCACACTTCCCATTTTTTTTTAATCGTATCACTAGCCAAACCAAGCCTTGCATCCGATGTAGCAGTTCCAATTCTAAATGAATGAGTCCCAAATTAAGCAGGATCCAGTTTGAGCCATGTTTAAATATAGCAGAAAATTGATATCTGGCCAAGCTGGAGCCATCCCTATGCATAAAAAGGGAGCTCCCTCCCGTCCGTGGGCGCTGCCCAAGATAATAGGGAACACAATAATATAGAGGACAACAGGGACCACCTGGGACAGAATAAATAACCAATTTTCCTCATCCTAGCTGATCAGTTTTTGACTTTCTAACCCAATTAGATAAGCAATCCTCCTGAACCACTTCATCTGAAAACAGCAAACTCCCCATTGATGATTTTGCAGCAGATAACAATTCCCCTACCTTAAAGGCCACAAAAAAGAAATACCCTGTGTATGTTTGCATAAAATAAAGAACAATTGAACAGTATTACCTTGCTGCTCCTCTTGTTTAGCCTTGGTAAAGAAAATTGCTCAATCCTTTCATATTTTGTTGTACTGATCTCAAGTACCCTTGGCCAATTGGTTATGAACAAGCGAGTCTATGCTTGGCGTGGATGTGCCCATAGTTATGGGGGGGAAGAGGAATATTCAAGACGTCTGTGGTCGGTGCCTCCTCTCTGAATCTCTGCCACGGATGCCCTTTCTTGGTTTCAAATATAATATTATGCTCACCTGGGATGTGAACTGCTCTACAATAGATGTTAAACTCTAAAGATCTTAAAACCAGCTTTCTCAGCAGCCTGACCAGTGATGATGCCGAGGTGGAATTGATAGCCTGGACAACTCCTAGGTTATCGCAGTGAAATATTACATGAGGATTACTCAGGCTCTCACCCACAGATACAAAGACACAACAATGGGAAATATTTCAAGCAAAGCCAGGTTCCTCAAGATGCTGGCATCTGTGAATTGGCCATGCCTCCGCACACCAATAAACTTGGAAATAAACCCATGAAACTGCCTGACCTAGCCGCATCTGTAAATAAATCTAATTCCGCATTTTTAAGTGGATCATGCATGATAACTGCCAATAAAATGAGAGGGAAGATCACCTGAATATGATGGATCGCTTGTTTCACTCCTGATGTTGCAAGAGAAAGGCATCTGGAAAATGTCCTCCACATTGGCAGGATCCAGCATGCAAAAATTAAATTTCCCCAGCAATAATTGCATTTCCTTCAATGTCACCTTTGCAGCCATAACGCTTCTAACAATTTTGACAGGCTAAGGCTTTTTGCATCAGCAGTCTGCAGATCATGTTTTGTGAATCAATTTGGATTCCAAGAAAACTGAACGTGTGTAGGGCCCACAGTTTTACCTACCGTTAATGGAACACCGAAATCCGCTGCTAGCTCCGAAAAATCTTTGAGGAGTCTAGCACACACATTGGAACTGGGAGGACCTGCAAAGAAACAATCATCCAAATAGTGTACTAATGACGATAAACCTGACCTATTCATAGTGGCCCAATGTAAAAAGAAGCTAAACGTGGGAACACGAGATGGAACAACCCATTGGTAGGCATAGATCAATGAAATACAGCTTATCAACCTGACAACCTAAAAGGAAATGAGAAGACTGGTGCACAGGCAGTACAGAAAGCGGACTCTACATACATTTTTGCCATAAGTGCCCCTTTTTCCACCCTTCTTACCAATTTTACAGCCTGGGAAAATTATGCATATGTCACTGCTGCCAGATTTATCAATACCGTCATTCACTGATGAACCATGCGGATATGACAAGTGATGTATCAATCAGAATTTTCCCAGGTCCTTCTTCGGCACCAACCCCAGCAGGGATATCCTCCGGTTAGGCAATGGTAGTACATTGAAGGAACCCGCCATTCTGTCTATTTACACTTCATCCGGCAGCTTTTCCAAAACTAGAGAAGGGTTTTCCCTGGCAGACCTCCATTTTTGTAGATTTGCGTTGCCCTCCTAATCTGATGAGTGAATAGCAAAACTGTCCGAAAACCCCAATAAAATGAATCGGGCATTCGAAGGACGAAGACTAGCGCACGCCTCTAACCATTGCCGCATCCTTTCTAACTGCTCTGGGGTGTTCCCCTTTTTCAAGCGGAGTATCAGGTCTCTGGGACTTCTGCTTCCTGAAGCAACAGAAAAGGGGGTGGTGGATATTCATGCTTGAATTTGCATGTGGCACCCTATTTTTATAGGAGCTCCCATTGAACGCAAAACAGTAACCCTTCTTACGAAGTTAATTCTCCCAGGACTTAATGTCACCAGGCGCAATAGGGATAACCATTTTAAACCAGCTCCCCATTTCACGGTAATCCCACTGCATATCTGGCCGAACTGAGCCACTGTCTAAATTTGACATTTATAGTGCCACCATGCTAGTCTCCCATAGGTCCTATGAATCCTGTCTATTTCATCTAAGTAGCAAAAAAGAGCTGAACAGCATACTGAATACTTCTCACCCATAATGCTGGCCAAGATTGTATAGGCCTGCAACCAATTACTAAAGGTTTTGTGTATTTTTCTAAAACACTTTTGTAACGGATCTACTGGCACCCCGACTGGGTACCTCCGTTGATGGACGCGTCCTAGCTTGCGTCGAGGCCTACAAGCACTGCACCGGACACCAAAACCACCACAGACTCCAAGGATAGTACGACAGGAACAAGCGTTCAGTAGTTACAGCTCAAGGGAGTATGCAAAAGCATAGCAATCCCCAGTATGATATAGCGATCCCTTCAATAACGAGACAAGGCTACGTTTTGAAGGGTCAAGTAGAGCTATCTTTAATGACAGGGAATCTCCTTTTATGCAATGGTGCCCTCTGAAGGGCTACACCCACATAATTATCACAGCCAATTATATACATGGTTCAACCCCCACGTCTCCTCCCCTCAGATAACAGGTAACACAATTAAAACAGACACAATTTTAACCACATTCTGGATGTACCCCAAATACAGGGGGTACACCTTTAAGTCCCGCACCATTCAATATCTCTCACCCAGGGGAACAACATATACAAAAATGGCATGAATCAGACCAGGGGTTCAAAAGTTAGTAAAAGTATGTTTTTACACATAACACACAGACATTGCACATATCCCCCATACAATACACATATAGGACAATAGGTGAGTCACACCTCCCTGGCAACTTGGATACAATCAGACATTAATTAGATCATTCTTCTTTGTTCTTATCAGAGAATGAAAACACTTTGGAAAATGCAAGGATCCTTTACAACTTTCTTATCTCTTGAATCTCTGTAACAGGATTATCTATTAGCCTAGGTCTGCAAAAGTCTGGCTAATATTCTGAGCCAATATATTCTGTAGAACATCAACCAACATACATATAGTAGGATCATATTTTAACCATAATAATCATAAAACAGTTTAAAACAGTGATGGGTTCCGCTACAACTTTTTTCATTCATCCTCCTCCCTCTTGGAATCACCCTTCTCCTCATGAGAAAACTCTATGAAATTATCTAAAGGAAGGAGGGAAAATATCTCCATGTATTCCATATGCCAGATTTTATCTCTAACATCCAAGGGGACGTGCTCCCCTATGGGGCCAATAGAGCAAAGAGAGGGTTTTTTAGGGGCAGTATCAGCCACTTTTAAGACTGACAAAATAGCGTCCGTAGACAGAGTATTATCTATTGCCATATTAACTTAATGGGGCCTGATCATTACTGCAGTCCTCAGGGACAGCACAGGTGTAACGGAAATCAGAGAACCCAAATGAGGGACTGACGAAGGCCCCACCAAAGCCTGTTTTACCCCGGCCAATGCACTATTGTTTTCAAAACCAGTAATAATGCTTTTAAAACAATCTACCAGAGATGTAAGGGAAGCAGCTGTAGGACCAGAAGACATCTCACCTGATGGGCCTGACATTGGTGTTCGTCTGTCTGTCCTTGCAATGATATGCCAGCCTGTATGTCGGCAGTCTGTTTCTTTTGTGGTCGTCTCCTTGATTGCCCCGAAGTAGACAAAGCAAACATCCCGCCCTGCCGTTTTTTGTCTCCCTGTGTCTTCTGAATGTCCCCCCAAACTTGTGCAGGGAAGTATCTCTCCTCCTGCACTCAGGCGGCCGTGATCTTGACCTGTCTCTTTGGCTAGGGATCCACTGCCCATAGTGTGAGACTGTGCGCCCCTCCCTTCCAAGTGATCTGGAATACTGATGTCTTCTGGAATCATGCTGACTATCACCCTCCTTTCAGGAAGGCAGTATACTCTTTCTGTCGTGTGTGTGTGTGTGTGTGTGGTCTCCTCGCTCCCTCCTCACAATGAGTCGACACGTACCGCCCTTTCGGGAGGGCAGTATACTCCTCCTGTCTTGTGTATGGTCCTCTTGCTTCCTTCTTACCATTAGTACGACTTGCACACCTTCTCCTTGATCGTGGGCTGCGCCTATCTTGTTGAAAAGGGCATGCCTCCTGGGACCTGTAAGATGATCTCCCCTCATGCCATGCGGCGTCAGGCTGCGCCTCCTGCTCTGGCTTTTATCACGCCTTGACCAAGTGGATAAGGACCGTGAGTTTTGCCTCCAGTAGTGCCGCACTTCAGCCGTATCCTCTATTCTGGATTTTCTGTTGATAATGTCAAATTCCTGAACCGACAGAGAAAAAAACATCAACCCCTTACATAACATGGATATGCAAACACATATATACCCCCCCTTATATCTCACAATATAGACATAGATAGATATATTTATGTATTTATTTATTTATTTAAACAGGATCTGACATATACCAATAAAATAAATTAGCTGAATTAGAAAGGAAATTAATTCCCCATTTTCATTGATTTTAATAGGAACTATGAAAACAACCCCTTTTTTTTTTTTTTATATTATACACAAAATTACTACTACTTTGCCCCCCACCCCCTTTACCTAATATACTTTAAATATTGAAATGGAAAAGTCCACATAAGAACCCAGAAAAACAGACCGAGAAATAAAGACAAAATAAAAAAAATACAGCACATAGACATGCCAAAACTGTACAAAGCCAGGAAAAGCCCTGACATTGAAAAACTGTGAAGCTGATCAAATGCAGGACAGATACAGTGGTGAGAACATTCTGTACCCAAAATGGAAATTTAAGAAACACCCAGAAATATGTGAAGAAAAGAAGTGCCACCCAGCCCACCTAAAGCCCTAAGCCCTCATCACTGTGCCTATGTATGAATTTCCCAGTTGCTCTGCCCTGATGCGTATGGCATAAGCAACAGATACGGATAATCTTATCAGGCCCCCCAGACCCCACGTGAAGGCCGTTTTTACCTGGTGTGTTCCTTGGCAGTAGCATGAACTCACAACATCTGGATGCCGCTTCCGCAGCTGACGGACGGATCTTCTTTCTTGAGTCTCCCTGCGCCGGCTGATCTCCTGAGCGTCTTCCGCAATCCTGTCAACTGAGGTTTTCTTGGATGGGAGTAGGCCACCAACCTTGTTTCTGGATCTACGCCGCACCTCCGAAGGTCCCATGATTCATTCCACTGCAGCGCTCTCCTCTCCAGCGATGCGAGTCGCACCTCCAGCCAGGATATCAGGATGTTCTCCCACTCCAATCGGTGACCAGACAACCTTCAGGTCAGTCACAGGGATGTTGCTTTCTTGCAGGGTTGTAGAGGTTTATGGCACTTCATCCACTTGTCCTGTAGCAGTAGCTTTTCTTAATAACTTTCTACCACTTATTCTTAAAGGTATTGCTGACTTCTTCAAGGCCTGAACAGGGCTGTCCCTCCTACGTCTGGAAGGCAAGATAGGGCTCAACCTGAGGGAGTAAAGCTATGATATGGAGAAGCTGTTAAGTAAATATATATCGCTATCAACAAAGGTTTGCATAGTTAAAAACTATGGTATACCCGGTAGAAACAGAAATGTGAGGGCTGGACAATAAAGAAGGCTGAGCACCATAGAATTGACACCTTTTGAATTGTAGTGTTGGATGAGACTGCTTGGACTTCATGGCCTCAAGAAGATGCAATCAATATATACTACAGAACATCAAGCCAAACTGTTCACTGCACATATGAGGCTAAAGCTCAAATATTTTGCCCATATCATGAGAGGATAGGATTGAGAGCATGCCACAAAGGGGACAGCAGAGGCTGAGATGGATAGATGAGGTCATTGAAGTAATGAACATGAGCTTGAGGGAGCTCGGAGTGGCAGTGGATGACAGATGTGCCTGGCGTCCTGCAGTCCATAGGGTCAAGGAGAGTCGAACACGACTGAATAAACAACTAAAACACTTTTATCCTATTGGAATACATGGCATTTCACTATTTGCATGTCCTCAAGGGCAGAACCAGTTTTGATGAAGCAGGAGATGTCTGTTCTGTAATAGTAAAAGTGAATGGTACCATTAAATACAGAAGTCTTTCTACTCTCTGCTTGTTCACACATGTGCCCTGCTACCTCGACTGACATTTTAATATACAACTATCAATAGTAGAATAAAGTGCTTTGCAGAGCTACTATGGTAAGCTATGTGATCTGTAGTGTCCATAGCTATCAACTGAAAGGGTTTCTTACAAAATGGGCAAGAAAATTTAAAGAACTTCTCCACATTCCCCAGGCTCCCCACCTGATAATTAGGACAGGGCCAACAATAGTTTATATGTATCAATACCTGGTCAATAAAAGTTATAGGACATCCTATTTTTATTGTATACCTCCTTTTTCTGGAAGATATGTCCCTCTTGGACTTTAGGAAATACTTTTGATAACTTTGCAAATGTTGTTTTTTTTTATTTTTATATTTAACATTTAGTATTAAATATTTGATTTCAAAATTTTAATATTCAAATGACTTTTATTTTTTCCCCAGTACATTCACTTGCTGCTTATGGCGAGCAAATGTTATTTTGTGCCAGTAGCAGACAAATGTTCTAATGTTCGCCATGTCTGATGAGCGAATGCCGTATGTGGATATAAAATCGTTAACATTTGCTGTCATCAGTGAACTTTTGCAATAAGTGGTGTGTGAATGTAGTACAAAAATTAATACGTGCAAATCAAAAAAAAATGTAATACACAAAAATGACATAATGAAGCAATACAATAAGACATTAACTGATTTTAGGTTTAATTAACCTAAAAAAATGAATGCAAATCAATATAATAATTATTACATAAATTATTATATAAATCAAAACAATGGATTTTTTTTTTCTCTTCTATAAGGTTTCTGAAGCAAAAAAGAAAATTTTGGTCCAGAAATCCCGTTCCCTCAGGTATTATTATTATTTTTTATTTTTTGTGAGATTAGCATTGTTGAAATGTAACCAAAGAAGTGTCTAAATGTCTCTCTTAAATTCTCTGAGGGATTTTTATACAAAATTTGATTAATCTGTAATTCTGCTATTCTTTTTTTTTTTTTTTTTTAATCTTTTTTTTCTTTTTCAGAGCCAATGAAACCTCTAGACTGGCACATTCTCCAGTAAGTCCTGACCTTGGACAGGTGCTCTATGATGGTCATAATGTATGCACAGTACTTTGTTGTATCATACCCTATTCCCAATGTATTTATGGACATAACAGACAAAGGTGGTAGTCTTTCTGTAGCCTCACATATTTACATAATTTACCATGATCTTCTGATATACTGTTGTAAAACACAAACATTGACTTGCATGTTTTATTATAATAAAAATGATGATTCTAATGAGGTATGAGCTTTAATCGGTTATAATGTATATATGGTTTTGTCAAACCCATGTAGAGATTAGTGTATATGTCTAAAACTTTAGGTGCTTCTTATGTTTGTTTGTTTTTCTTCGTTATTGCGATTTTAAATAATATAATATATATATTTTTTTCTTTTCCGCCTTAGTCTGGTAATTACAAAAAGCATCTATTCTCTGAAAGTAATGGGATAGTCAGTAACTCTCAGAGTGAAAAGAGCTGGGTCTTAGAGTTTCAGAAAAAATCCTTGCCAAAAAGTGCAGACTACAGCCGTAAAAAAACAAGAATTAAATCTAAACTGAAAGGTACTGTGAGCTTTGTATCTTTTGTTTACAAATATATACTGTACATGCCTAACTACTGTATCCTTTTCTAACTTTTTTTCTATCTTGTAGGCGTATTTATCAAGTAAAACATGGAAACCAACGAAGCACACTAAAATTCTCTATGTATTTTCTCTTGCTTTTAGTGTTGCCATTGTCCTCTGGAAGCAGTGATGAACAACAGAACACTGTAAGTGTATGATTTATTCAAGTTTTTTTTTGTATGTGGAAATATATCTATCTCTAGAATTATTGTGTTTTTCTGAGCATTTTGTCATACAATTTTGATATCATTATTGCAATATTGTTTTAGCAGAATCATTGCACCCCAAAAGTTTGGTATGTTTGGGCAAGTCATAGGGTACCTATTCCACCGCATTGTCTCCAATACAATTGGGACAATGTGAGAAAGATTCAATTAAATTTAGAATTAGTTAAATACCACCTGGTTATTTATAACCATTTTCTTTTGTGATGGTTGTCACAACCCTATTTTGGGGGCAAGGGCAGGAATTTCCTGAACCACACAAGCAAGTGCCTGTTCTTGCCCAAAACGGTACTGTCCCAGCCCCCTGGACTCATGGACACTAGCCCATGTGGCTACCAACCTGGAAGGATTTTACAATGGCCATGTGACTTGCTTTAAGGGACTTTGACACTTTTTTTTTTTCTTTTTATGATTGTGTGGTGTACTGTTGGGCCTCAGTTATATACCCTGGATCTCGAAGAGCCTTTTCTGTGAATATTCGGCATGCTAGGCTCAGTCGTTTTTTTTAATAATGTTTAGTTAGTAGTAATGATTGTAGAGCTTTATTTCATGAGTTAGTTAGTAGCGGTAGTAATTACTGCTCATTAGAAACAAGAATTTGGAATGAGGGAAAATAAATCCCTTTTTTCATGTTGCTGCTATCTTTGTGTTTAGTAAGCCATTATACTTCCATATTGTATTGTACATGGCAAATTTTCTCTCCCCCCAGATATTTTGGCTTTAGGATTCTTGTTCACGCCATCTTATCTCCCCCAATGTTCTTTGTTCTGGGATCTGTAGATCAGAGGGACCAAGTTATTGTTAAAGGGACACTGGCAAGTTAATAAATCCCTTGCAATGTTTTTTAGTCTTGTTAGAGAGGGTCAGTAACTGAGAGAATATGGCTATTGAGAAGGAAATTTTAAAGTGTGATGTATATAGAGTTTAGAAAGGTCTTACGTTTTAGTGTTTCTTCTTTATTTATTCTGTTTTCATCATACACTTGGTATTACTGGTAATGTTGCTTAATAAGATTATGTTACTAATCCATAATTTTGCTTGCCTTGGCAACGTAATTGCATATGCTATGCCCTAAAAAACTGAGCCAGTTTATTTTTGGAAGTCCTTACACACAGCTCAACATAGTGTTAAAATATTTTTCAAGCAAGGTTGTGGGGAACAGATTTTCAACTGCTATTGCTATTGTTATATCTGGTGTGATCAATTCATAACACGTAAAAGGAGCTGAGAGCCAGATCATTACACCTAAGGGTAGAATTGTATTTCTTGTTATTTTCAAGCCCAGTGAAGAGTAGATTGTAATGGGTAGGCTGATTCTGTGATCATACACCCCTTATTTCCTGATGGTGGTTACCAAGAAACCTAAATCCTTACAATCCTGTAGAATAAGGCAGGAGGGTTAAAGAGCCCCCCTCACCACCTGGGTTGTGACAATGGTATTAATTGATACCGTTGCTAATGCACCAGAATATCTAGCAATTCTTCTGTGCTCTGGGATCTTCCTAAATCTGCCATGCAATCATATAAAGAGGTTTGCCCATTAGAGGTGGGGGCGTTTATATGTCAACGGGACAATTCAGAAGATCGAGATCTAATGTCTATATATTTATTCCTTATTGATTCTTTTTGTTGTTAGTGGGAGTGGATGGTTCTCCATCCACTCCAACTTCTCTATACAGTTAGAAAATAATCAGTGATTAGAGAAAGGAATATTGGAACAAACAATTTCCAGTTATAGAAATGCATTATATATTAGGATGTCACTTAAATGTTATTCCATGTATTTCCCATTGATAAAGAGAGGACGTAAGGGTGGTTTGAAGATATGTATTTACTTACTATACATTTATGTATTGTATGGTTTTGTAAAGTGCTTTAGAAGAAAACAATTATTTATAGTGCTTGTGGATTGAGGTAGAAGGAGCTAGCAAAAGTATGTTGGGCCACAATTTGAATAATGGTCATGGGAGTGCAGTGTCTCAATCCCTTTTTCCAGGACTAGAGCGCTCAGCCTTCATATTTTATCCATCTATAAAAGAAAAATGGATGGGTGTGAGAGACATGGAGTTAAATATAACGGTACTGAGAAGAAATGTGGTCATAGCAGAAGTAGGATGGGTGTAAAGGGGAATTAATTCTGCTGGATGGCAATCCTTTTTTTAATGTGCTCCTCCAGGACAGGACAATGGGTTAATAAAAAAATATTTTGGGATTAGTACTACTTTTAAGGGTGATCAGTAGGCACTTCCAGTAGCCAACCAATACCCAGTTTGCTTCCAGGGTTGGACTATGGTCCTTGCCCGATTCCAACTCCCGTCAAGCGGTAGATTAGGCTCCATATTTTTCTATGAAAAATTCAAGATCTTAATTAAACCATCAAGCATAATTAACAAGACTTTCAATGTGCCACAACTGAAATGCCAGTTTCTATAAACAACGATATAGTGGTGTTAAGTGCTCTGCAAGCGATACCCCTTTGATTCTCTGTCTTCTGGTTAGCCACAGATTAGGAAATACTTCAACTTGGTCATTGTTCAATCTAACAGAAACCTAAATATCTAAAATTTCTATGGAAGTCCTGTTCGTCCCTGAATAATGAATACACCCTGGAGCCACCCCCATTCCCTTGGCCAATTCTCCTTTGGCTCAATTAATGTATCTCTATCTGAGGAGATGTCAGCTAGTGAGTGGTTAAGCACAATCGCATAGTCCCCTGAATTCCTTACCACTATTCCCTCACCACTCAGGAGGTACCCCAAGCCTGTCCCGTTAATCTAATCCTTACACACAGCAGGTACACTACCTAATCAACCTCTGCTGTGCCCAGATCCGGGGTTAGCTGATAACGGTTATAGACTCCTTGGCACCTTGGGTGTGAAGGAGAAAGGCTAGCATCAATTCCTTCTTCTTTATTTACAAATTTCAAACTTTCATACAAATAAAATACATAATTTTACAACATTGAAGTAATCATAAATCAGTACATCTTGGAAAAACAACATTACTTGCTTGTGAGCATATATTATTCCCACATATTCCAGTTTCTACCAGCGTCCACTCCCATTCTGTTACGGAAATTCCAAAACTCCTTTTCTACATTAAAATTGCGATCAACCAGTTATTAAACATCATCCCAGGAGGGAATTGCTTCTGATTTCCATTTAAGGACTATTAATCCTTTAGCTGCCATAAGAATTTGAAATATAGTAAATTTAGTGAGAAAGCTGGTCTTATCTGGAAAAGTGTGGAACCTCCAATCTGTAGAAGGCATTAAATGAACTTTAGAAAATTCAGCAACTCTATCTGCACAAAAAGCTCAAAATGGTCTGATTTTTGTACATTCCCACCACAAGTGGGAATGAATGCATTCTTCACTACATCCTCTCCAGTATTTTTCTGAGTATTTCTTTGAATCCATCCTAGCCAATAAAGACAAAACTATATACCATATTTGAACAAGTATAAATTGTATCTCTCTCAAATTAGCACATTTTATAGTTTTCATTGACATCTGAATAACTTTGAACCAAATTTTTGTTAGCCCAGGTTACTCCAAGTTCTTGTTCACATTTGGTCACTACGTTTGTTTTACTAAGATCATTATCAAAATATATATTTTTATAACAATTTGAGAGAGAATGATATTTGTATTCCATCAGATACATTTTTTTTTTCAAAAGTGGTTAGCTTTCTGGCACTCTTTAAATCATACCCTGATTTTCCTCAGTGCTTCGACAAATGAGTTATATTCTAACCATTTAGCAGTTGGGATCTGATTGTCTATAGCTAATTTTTCAAATGCGGTTATCATCATATCGGAGTATGATGGAACACAGCATTGCCACTGGGGTAATCAAAGATGGAAAAGGAGCGAAGTTTTTTTATTATTATGTTTTTATACCAGTTTTTATTTTTTTTAATTTGAAGAGACTACAATCACAAGTTCTTTAAAGTGTTTGTTATCAAATAGAGGAAAACTGGTTAGAACACATATTGTGGTATATTTTCTATTTGTAAGTATTTAGCATCTGAATTTGTAATAAGCCATTTTAATGTATGTGAAAAAGAAATGACTTCATAGTATTGTATTATGTTAGGAGATGAAAGACCACCTTTGCAGAAATGTCTTGGTTATTTATTGTTTCATTTGGGGTCTTTTTATTTTTGTAAATTAGTTTCTGAATACGGTTTTGAAACTTGAGTAAGATACATTTAGAGATCCTTAATGGAATGCACTTAAAAAGGTAGGTTATTTTAGGTGATATAGTCCTTTTTTATGGCTGATATTCTACCAAGCCAAGAAAGGTTTAATTTTTTCCATCCCATTAGAATTTTACTTATGTGGGTATATCATTTTGTTAAAGTTTACATCAGTTAGAGTTTTTTATATTAAGAGTGAAGTCTACAGTGGATATAAAAAGTCTACACATCCCGTTTAAAATATAAGGTCTCTGTGCTGTAAAAAAATGAGACAAAGATAAATCCTTTCAAAACTTTTTCCACCTTTAATGTGACCTATAAACTGTACAACTCAATTGAAAAACAAGCTGAAATCTTTTAGGTAGAGGTAATATTTTGTTATCTACATTTCCTATGATGATTCCTTCTATCTGCTGTTTTGTCCTTATTAGTTGTGCGAAGGGCTCTATGATAAGAGCAAAGAGAATAAGTAACTTTGAAAAGAGTTGGGTATATTTTTGAGGGGAAAGGGCATCCAAGTATTAATCTGATAACCAGGATTCAGAATCAGGAATGATTTTGTATTTCCCCATATGAGACAATTGGCAGACTAAATAGGATTTTTATTTGCCTTTATCTGGATCAATTAACAATTCACATATTACAATGGGGGTCTAAAAAGATTGAACTTGATGTACTAAAAGTCCTTTTTATATTGGCGAGTAATATTTGTGGTTTAGGTGTAAAAATGACTTGATCTGCAAATATGGCAATGCTATGATTTTGTATCACCAATCTGGATCCTGATATATGGGCCTTAAATGTCGGTGTTGATTGTAATGGATAATAATTATGATAATTGAGACCGTTGTCTTCTTTTAGAATGTGTTAAAGAGCAGAGCACTTGGTAGGGGGAAAAGAGACCTCCCATCATAACTGTACATTTTCAGACGTTTTCGGCCTAACACTTTAAAAATGTTTTTGTTATACAGATTTGTAAAATCATCAGATCCTTAGATGGGTTTAATGAATTGCGGGTTTTAATTCTTTAATGTGAATTTCGTATTGAAAATTTTAATCTGAGGAATTTTAAATTGGATAAACTGTTCATGGGAATGTTTGATAATGAAGCTAAAGCTCAAATATTTTGGCTCTGATGCTGGGAAAGATTGAAGGCACACAGAGGTGGAAATGAATAGATGAGAATTGAAGCAATTAACATGAGCTTGTGGGAGCTCAGATGGACAGTGCATTAGATTTTTCTGACGTGCAGCGATCCATACGGTTAGAGAGTCACATGACTGAACCACAAAATCACTTATTTATGAACTTCCTGTTGACGGATGTATTGTTCGACTCTTCTTGAAAATAAGATTGCAAATGGAATTCAATTTGGAAGGCAAATATCATAAAAAGGAGGATGAGGCAATTGCATATTTTTGAATTGAGTTAAAGTGGAGAATAGCCAGTCCAAGTAATTAAATTACCCATAATTCACACATTCTTGAATCTGAGATTGTTTAATTGAAAAGTTAATGAAAGCTTAAACTATACCATGGACTGGAATGAGGGTTATTGTTTATCTTTATTTTGTGATATTTGCCATGAATAATATTATTTATTTCAATTAATCATTTCAAAAAAATTGTGTACTAACTGAATGAATTTGAGATTGTGATCTAATTTGCAATTTACTAAGATTAAAGTCTCCCCCTGCCATATAATTGGTTGCACTAGATGACAGAAGTTTTATTTTCAATAAAGGAATTTCATCTGAATTAGGTTTATAAAGATTACCGTAGGTATGAAATAATGGTTGCCTTCAATTAAGTTGTAAACAAATCACTCTTCTTTCTTTGTATGTTGGAAAGTTACTGTATTTAAAAAAACAAGGTAAATTTTTGTGTAAGAATAAAGCTACTACTTTACTTTTAGATGTAACAACTTGTTAGACTGCCAGAAATGTGTGAGTGTGTGTAGGCTTATTTATGAAGAAGAGTTATGGATGTCCCCTTGCTGGCTGTGCCTATGGAGACCAGTGGCCTCCCAATGACACAAGTCAGAAGGCTTAAATGCACCTCTATGGTTAGCTGCTTCTCCTGTCCAGTAGATACTTGCCTGGAATTCAAGTTCTGGCAGGTACAGTCTGATATGCTTTAGGAGCTTTCTGCTTTGTAATGGCACAAGCAAAATAAAGTTAATGTTTAAGTGTCATACTCCCTGTAACCACTTGCATTGTGTACATCATTGTCACATCATTGTTCTTTATCTGTAATTATCACACTGAATTTAGAAACCTGGAGTATTGGGCTGTTGTACTGACTTTTTTTTATCCTCTTTTTTTTATTTATTTTTATTTGATAAAACAAAGATTATTATGTCTACTTTACTTTTGCTATGTAAACTGACAGAATTAACTTCATTTTATTTTTTATAATTATAATACTCAAGTTCCTATTCTGTTGAATTTTTCAGGTATGTTCTGGTCTTTGTTTGAACTAGTTGTTTCTTTCTCTCTTAGGGAAGTGCGTCCAAATTTACTTCTCTTAAAAAGGATTACAGACAGGAGAAAGGCAAAGCCAAGAGTCTTTCTTCTACTGAGCTAAAACTCCCAGGCATTTCAGCTCTACTGACCCCCGGAGACTCTCGCCTAAAATCCACATGTATGTTATATGTTAGGTTTGACTACATTTTTCATTTAAATTCAGATAGGGCAAATAGACGTTAAAGGATTCATGACATTTATGTGGATACAATTATTATTCTGTTAGATTTTAATGGAGGCTTTCTTTCAGAAAAAAAGAATCTTTCTAAATGTAGCCCCACACAAAGTTGTTAGTAAGCTCATGTGTACACAAACTAGATACACTTAGACTGTGAAATTCAAAGGTTCAATGGATATACAGGTCAGATTGGCATGTATCTTAGGTTTTGCATGAAATATTAAACCAAGCTGCTTGTGCTAATGTAGGGGGGAAAGCTATAGGGCAGGACTGATTGCCACAATCTAACAAAGACCAACAACCCAATTTTGAGTTTGCTGCAGTCAAATTTAAAGTGGTGCAGCAAAGGTAAAGGTCCCAGTTAGAATGGTAAGGCATTGAAATGTAAAAGTTTCCCTGATTATCATGATTTATGCTGATCACCTTTTGTTGTGACAGTTAATTAAAGGGATAAGGAAGGTTCCCTGTTTTTAATATTAAAATAAGCTACCTAAGTGTTTGTTTGAATATTTTTTTTTTAAATGTGTACAAGCTCTGATTTTGCTCACTGAAACCTTCCAAATAGTGCCAACAATAGTCTGCCCCAGTAGCTCAGGCACATAGTGTTTCTATTGGTACTAGATGTACTAGCCAATCACATCGTTTTCAGCATTTTTAAAATGTTGTTGAAATACAATCTGGGGTTGGCTAGGACATCTAGTACTGCAGAGACACTGTGCATGTTTTATATGGGGTAGGCCTTTGCAGCTGATTTGATACATTTTTCTATTGTGTTCCAGTGGCTGTGAAAAATGAAATATTATACTAGTTATTGAGAAATCACATCATAATAAAATCACAGTACTCCAGTAAGTAAAGTGGAAGTAATTGTATAATAGATTAAGTTTTCCTTCAATACTGATTATATGAACAATTTGTTATAAAATAAGTTAAAACCTGTCTTCTACACAGAGGAGCAATGTTTGCAGTTACTGAATGTTTGTGAGTTGTATGATGATTTGTGTGGTTATACATATGGAATATTAAGTGGTCTCTATCTCTACACAATGGGCCTCATTCAATTGCTACGTTTTTGAGATCCGGGCTCGCAAATGGAGGTTGCAAGCTGCTTTGCTATTCAATTGCCTTCCGTTTGCATGCTCTGATAGTTACGTCCTATGAGCTACGATTCCTATCGGTTTGTTCAATCGCAGCATCCTTCCCTCAAAGCCTCTGATCTTTCACAGCCGCAAGAGTTGCGGCTGCAAAAAAAACCTAATTGCTATTCAATTGCTCCGATTTACCCTTCCGTCAAGCCCGTAAATGGCTAAACTCGAACCAAAAGTTTACTTGTACCAAGGAGGTTACTTACAAATCATAGCACTTTATAAGCAAATTAAAAAGCAACCCTGTACTTTTTATTAAAAGTGAAAGTGATTTTCGGTCTTCCAATTCATAGCACAACATTCTCAAGCTCGCACATCAGCATAAATACTTTTATTTCATGCTCAATTTCTGTTATAAAGTCCTACGGGCTTCAACCTCCAACCTCAATATTTCATTGGAGTCCTACAGGCTTGAATAACGAGTTATGGGCTTAGAGGTCATTCAAGCCTTTAGGACTTTTGACCGAAGCTAAACATGAAATAAAGTATTTGATTTTGGTGATGTACAAGCTTGAGAATGTTGTGCTTTTAATTTTATTGGCACCCATTGTGTTCCCGATCCTGGATTGAATTTATATTTGCCTTTTACAGTGCTCCAAGTTTGCTGTCTTGAAACACGAGTTATGGCCTTGTAGCCGCGATCATGTTCAAGCCCGTGAATGCTTGCTGACGATAGCGTGGTTTGTGATTAGCGGAAAGGGGGACTAAATTGCGGCCCCGGTTGATTGAATAGCAGCGTAAACGTAGAGCACCACTAAAACGTAGCTCGATCAGAGGAAATCGGCGATTTGCTTTGAGTTACCACCCCTAATTGAATGAGGCCCAATGTGTTTAGGAGAAAAAGTTTAACCATCAGCCTAGATAGACGCAGACTGCATGTGTATTCTAATAAATGTAATCAATCTTATTTCCCAAGCAATGTAAAATTCATTGTATTTTGTAGTCCTGGCCTGTGTGGATTTTAACCTTTTTTTATATGGATCTTTCTATAGGGAGTTTAACCTTTTTATTGTTATTAAATATAATTTTCAACACAAAATCTATTTCAGCTGCTGTTAGTCTGTCTGACTTGGATGATCAAGATATAATGGATCCACTAGAAGATGAGTCCTCTCCAGGCTACTCTAGACATAGAGAGAGCCCATCAAAAGTAATATAATTATTTTCCTTTCTTTTGTTTTCCCTTCACAAAAACATGAAGTATTTATAAACCTGTAGGTGTGGAGTCCTACATTCTGTGTGTGTATTACAACATTGTCAAATTAATTATGCATCCATGTTCATCGGAAGTATGTTTAACATTATTGGCTCTTTTTTTATATCAACTGCTGCGTATAATATATTTTTTCCAACTCAGATTTTACAAGGAACCCCACAGTCTGAACACAACGTGAGCATCACCGTATTGTTGCCCTTCAATTACTGTGTAGCACTGTAAACTGATTTACTCCATAGTAAAGTTTGGGTGCATGTTTTAACAGCAGATTTTAGTAGACATTGTGTACCTTCCGAGGAATTGCCTGCACCTGTCTCCCTGCTTTAGTTGGATAGCACACTTCCCCAGTATAGGGCATAGAGATTGCAAGGCCTTGCTACACCCTAATCACTGTGCATGAGGTGGGTAAAATAATTAATCACAAGAACACTTATGCGAGCTATAAGCCACCTTCAATGACTATAAAAGTATTGTAATCATTTTTACCCCAATATCTTCAACACTGTGGTGCAAACACCACAGCTATTCACAAATTATATCCGAATGGTTCCAATGAGGATCAATATGTTGGAGTTCCAGGCACCTCCTTATACCTCTTCTGGCATTTCTTGTATAAGGAAAATGTTAAACAATGTTTATTTTTTAGTGTCTGCTAATATATTTGAAGGCAAGTAAACAGTAGTTGAAGTATGGTCATGAATTCTAGCATTATGAACATGCAGGGTCCAAGATGTATGAGTGGAAAACAGCGGAGGCTTTACATTTGATGGACTGTTCTGAATGTAAGGCAAATCCAAGTAAGCAGTAAAAATAGCTAAATTTGTATCTGTAGAAGATTACAAAACAAATGTTGTCTTTGGAGAGGAGGCAACAAGGAGACTGTAAGCCAAGAGGATATTCTTGCAATTTACTTGCTTTTGACATAGTGGAGGAATAATAATAATAATGGCTCCTTATTTATACTTGCATACTTGTTTATTTTTTATTTAAGGAGTATCCAGAAGGTATCACTACTCTCCACATCAGTGGACTTTCAAGAGAAGAGAAGGTTGTTAAACCCATCAGAGACTTTGGAGGTATATATTATTGTTTTGACATTTTAATACAGTGGTTTAAGATCAATTTGTATAATTAACTATGTATGTAAAGAGTACTTTTACATATAATTCTTTATTCAGAAAAATATAAGGTAAACTGACATCAATGATACACACTAAATTTACCCTCTTTCTGATTTGCTATATACACATGCAAATAAGATTTTTCTTTTAGGTAGTTTTGCAGAGGATACCATATCCCACAGGAAAAGAAAGCTTTCAAGCTTGGATAACCTTGATGAATGTGATGAAATAGTTTTTAAACCACGTAAGCTCTTCAGCTCAAGTGAGAGGAAACCGAAAGCAGGTAAAATTAAATCAGAAGCCTGTTTAATTTTCATTGAGGGAAAATTGCAGGAATTGTCACTGAGCAAATCCTAGCCACTAGTAAAGTTTTAAAGGTATATCTAAGTTTCCTTGTTTTTAACTCTTTTTTTTTTTTTTTTTTTTTTTTTAATCTAACACACGCTGCTTATAGCAGACACACACATTACATTGAGTCATTCTACACACACATTCTTACATAGGCACCTCATACCTACCAATAGAAACTCTGCTTTTGGGTACACTTTTAACCCTATACTAACCTTCAAAGCTACAGAAGCACTGGTGAGTTCCTTCATTCAAGGGAGAAGAGTGGTGTGGCTTGGGGAAATAAGCCTTCAAATCTCATGATGCTTTGCTGCAGAGACTGTTGTACTTGCCTCTAATTGGCCAAAGCGAATTATGAATTTTATGGTAATATTATCAGGGATTTTCAGGGGCATTAACTCTCAAAATCAACTGCTAGCAAGGAGTTTTAGCAAATTTTAGGGTAGTTTAATAATGTTTAAATTAGTATTTTTTTTTTTTCATGCAAAAATGTTTTCATACACTACTGATTCTCCTCTATCATATGCACTCCGAATCCATGAAACTTAAAAATGATTTACTACTACTACTTGGCTTACATTTCGATGTTCATATTGTAAAAAAAACAAGCCTATTAATTTAACCACGTCTAAATACAGTTTGTACACACCTCATATACATATTGTCAAATATGATTGTCTTATCCCAATGAAATACAGTGACATACACAACTAGTCTAAGACATGAATTATTTACCTTCCTACAAACTTAAAGGATCTCAAACTACACAACCTAACCAATTTCCTGCTTATGGCAGAGGACTTAATCATTCATTAAACAAGTCCCTCCTTCACAGTATTTTAGTGCCAACAATATCAATAAAATGCAGAGTGAGTGGGGGAGGGCCGGAAGGACACAGTTCGAGTGGGCGGGGGAGGGCCGGAAGGACACAGTTCGAGTGGGCGGGGCAGGGCCGGAAGGACACAGGTCGAGGGGGCGGGGGAGGGCCGGAAGGACACAGGTCGAGGGGGGCGGGGGAGGGCCGGAAGGACACCGGTTGAGGGGGCGGGGGAGGGCCGGAAGGACACCGGTTGAGGGGGGCGGGGGAGGGCCGGAAGGACACCGGTTGAGGGGGCGGGGGATGGCCGGAAGGACACCGGTCGAGGGGGGCGGGGGAGGGGCGGAAGGACACCGGTCGAGGGGGCGGGGGAGGGGCGGAAGGACACAGGTCGAGGGGGCGGGGGAGGGCCGGAAGGACACAGGTCGAGGGGGCGGGGGAGGGCCGGAAGGACACCGGTCGAGAGGGCGGGGGAGGGGCGGAAGGACACCGGTCGAGGGGGCGGGGGAGGGGCGGAAGGACACCGGTCGAGAGGGCGGGGGAGGGCCGGAAGGACACCGGTCGAGAGGGCGGGGGAGGGCCGGAAGGACACCGGTCGAGAGGGCGGGGGAGGGCCGGAAGGACACCGGTCGAGGGGGCGGGGGAGGGCCGGAAGGACACCGGTCGAGGGGGCGGGGGAGGGCCGGAAGGACACAGGTCGAGGGGGTGGGGGAGGGCCGGAAGGACACAGGTCGAGGGGGCGGGCCGGAAGGGCAATGTAGAGCGAGTTCTTGGTGAAAGTAAAATATGAAGCAGGGTGATGGAAATTACAGCTACAACTGCAAATATTTTCAGCAGGACTATTTATTATTATTATTATTATTTATTATCCTTTATTTGTAATGTGCCAACATAGCCCTATGCAGAGGTTAAGTACTAAGGCAAGGGCAATTTGAACACATTGCAAAATAATGGAGGGCCCTGTCTTTGAGCTTAAAACAATGTACATAGTGCTTTCCCTAAAGCACCTTATAATCTTGTAAGTTTTTAAGATTTTTCAATCTAAAGGAAAACTCTGCAGTTTACAAGGAGACATCCTCCTGAGAAAGTAGGAGACCGAATCGGATAAAAAATGGAACCCCACAATAAATACAAATTTGCATATAAGTAAAAAATTGTCTTTTATTTGTTGACTACTCTACTTAAAAAAGGGACACAATATTTAGACATAGATATTCAGGAGACCATATAGAAAAGCACTGACCACAGTGGTCCTTGACGTTTACTTCATTCAAGAGCCTTTTGTGTACTGAGATATTTGGGTTTGGTGTAATAACTGTTGAGAATGAAGAGTTATATTTACATTTCTATTAATTGTATGCTTCATAATGAATTAATGTTATGTTGATATGCATAGAAGCACAACACCCAACCTGACTAATACATTGGCTCTTTGCCTATATGTCTAGTGCAGGACAATAACTGACACAAATATGTTAATCATTCAGATCTATTAACTGAGAATTTGAGAAGGAGAAGAAAAACCTCAAACCTAGAGACTCTTGAAGAAAAGATCAAGATTAAGCCACGTAAGCTCTTCATATCAACTGAAATGAGTAAAACAAGAACTGATAAAGGTGAAACCAATATACACATATATGTAATAAATAAATAAATAAATAAAAAAAATAATAATAAAAAAAAAAAAAAAATATATATATATATATATATATATATATATATATATATATCCAGTACTATGGAAAATCTGCTGCATGCTCTACAAATCTAATCGGTAATACAGTAATTATGCAATTTCGAGAGAAAAGAAAAATATCAAACACAATATTTAATTTATTTGCTATAGCCTACAAGTATATGCTACACTAGGTTACTGCCATTGTCTTATATGTTTGACAATTCAAGTCCCTTTTTTTTGAGAGAAGAAATAAAACTCAGTAATTCTGATTGACTGACTGATATTATGGAGTAAGGCAATGACTGATAAATTGAAACCCTGGCCTGTATGTGACTGTTGCCTACTTCTTTTTGTAGACCAATGAGATTTCCATTAGTCGTTGGAAAGCCATGGCACAGATATATTACATACTGAAGTAGGTCAAGGCATCCTCCAATTTGTAGAACAAAAAACTGTAATAATGATTCCTACTACCGGAAAGTGGTTTAAAAATCTAGGAGGAAATGTAGCCTTCAAATTACTACTATAGGTTTCCTGTTTACAATCTGGATCTCATATTATCAATTCTGTTCAAAGCAGCAATGTCCCTCCAATGACTCTTGCCTGGTGCAGCTCATGCTTACCCTTCCTCACTCTGCCGGTGTATAGTCACATGTTGGTAACTTGCAATGTCCGTACAACTGATTTGTCCCGTTTGAGTGATGTCGGGTCAGCATCACATAAAGCATGTTATGATTGGTTGACGCATACAGATCTTTTTTTATTAATAAAAAGGAGGTGATTAACAAAATGTACATTGAAGGGATCAACATTTTTGTTACTTTATTTTAAATGTGTGCTATTTTTTTTTTTACAAAAGGAAATTTCCAACCTTGTTTCTAGTGTTTAGATTTTTTTTTTATCTTTGATTTTGGTGGGCAAATGAGCTGTACCAGCCATATTGTAATAGGAAGGATATTTTCATATGAAATAAATAGCTCTCACTTGAAACCGCATATTTGAGGCACCAAGATAGTCTGTTTCCAATGCCAATTAGTATGGTCATTTTGCAATCCTAGCCATGCTTAAAGTATTTGTTTACTTTTGTAGTCTATTTTTTCCTTAGCTCCAGATTCAGGAGTTCTGTGTGAGGATGTTTTCTCAGAACCTTGTGAAGAGGATCTTGGAGAATCTGGTATCATATCAGCTTTTGAAAGCTTCACCAAGGATCTGAAGAGTAAATTTATGGTATTTATCTGTTATGTTATTGATCAGTTGAATATTTAAGGGTCTTCCAATAAAGTGGAGTAACTTATGGTTTCTTATGCTAGTTGCTGTGAATAAGAATATGTAATGACTGCATTACTAAAAACGTAAGGGCCTTCTTGTGTGTTTACGATAAATTTAGTCCTACATGATTCCGGTCCAGCTTTTTTGTTTCCATCAAATGATACATATTAAAGCTAGAAATGTATTGTTAAATTATTATTTATCAGCGTTGCATACAAATCTGTTTTAAAGGCGTTCTCAGCATTGTAATAAGAATAACAATACCATAATGGATCATATTTGGTAGTAATAATACAATGTAATGCTGTAATAATAAGCTACCAAAACTATTGTGCTCTTTCTTTTAGCTCAAACAGAACATACAAACATACTCGTACAAAAAGCCTTGGGAGCACGTTCTTAAGTATGGTCGTCAGTAAAATTGAGCAAAATGTGTAGTCTTTATCAACTCTTGCATAAAGATTACACTTCATCTTGTCCGGTCAATCCTACCATATTCTATCTGGGATCGTAACTTAATATATGACTGGAAATAATATTTTTTAAATCTGAAAGTCTTTGTATAAAAAAATGTTGTTGTTGTTATAGTAGTTTTTTTTTTTTTTTGTTTAACTGTGACCTTCCTCCAGTTTTTTTCCTTTTTTTTTTTTTCTTTTCTACGTTTGACTGTAGATTCAGTAAGACATATGAACTAAATGAACCTAAAACATATTAAACTGTGCAATTGATCGGACGTAAATATTACACTGTATAGATTAATATAGTTTCCTAAAATATTACAGTGAATAGATTAAGTTCAAAGACCAAGTTATCGACAAGTATTTGCTGTGTGATTGGTATAACAGTAAATATCATGGATAAACAGTGTTTACACTTGTAGGATTTGATATTTAGTTAAATCACAATACAATCTCTTAGACGTGTATTACAATGTCTTTGGATGATTGAATAACAATTAGTCTTAAACACTTTATATTTGGTTAGATCAATAAATCAATCAATTAGCAGTGTATACAAACTTATCAAATATGGATTAACAATTTATTTTAATACAGTCTATATTGGGTTAATTCAATATAGTATTATATAAACCGTAGTGGCAAAAGAGCGATAGAAGCCCTCCACCATACAGTAAATAAATAGTAATCTGTGTTCACATTTGAATGTCTAAAGCAAGTTAAAAAAACTGCTTTTGTGGGCACATTTGCATGTCCCAGCTCAGCTTCCCAGAATGCAGTGTAATAAATGTTTTTCTCGGAATTCTGAGCTGGAAGCAGGTTTTTTTAACCTGCTTTAGACATTCAAATATGAACACAGATGTACTATTTATTAAAACAAATATATAATATATATATATATATATATATATATATATATATATATATATATATATATATATATATATATATATATATATATATACAAATTAGCAATATAACCTATTACTCTATGAAAGCAGTAAGATATGGAAAGACACTATATATAGCAGTAAGAATATGGAAATATATATTGAAGCAATATGTATCAGCTTGCAACCTCGCCAACAATATAACCAATTCTAATTAAACTTTGTATGTGGGTATTGGCAAACAGTTCTTTAGTTGTGGGACCCACATCAGAATTGAATACATTTAATTTGATTTGTCAAGTCGGTCAATTCAATCAATAACGATGTAAGACCGTTTTATTAATGGTGTGATACAAGATTATATATGTTGAGAATAGCGAAGTATGGCTTGCTGTGTGCATTGATCTTTGTAAGAGAGTTAAATGGTTACATTATTGAATTAAGTCAATCAGTCTGTTTTTGGTGGATATGGGCACAGATTGAAATATTAATTAACATCTACAGTACGGAATATAGCTAATTTGTGTGGCTTTGTGACCATTCCCAAAAGGGTAACAGAATGATTGTGATAAACGGGGCTAAGTTTAACTCTACTACAAACTAAATAGTTAATACCATTTTATACATTACATATGTATGGAATTTCAGGATAACACCTGTCACTGGAGAATTCCTTCTCACTGAAGAAATCCCTCGTTGTGTGATTGGATTGTTTAGAGAGATTTGAGAGAGAATATAATTTGATATAGTCAGTTATAGAAATATATCTTAAGATTTGAAGGGGACATAAGTTTATGCCAAGAATGTTCTCAGAACAGGACTATCAGATAAGATTAGAAGATAGTATAGAAGAAGGCTGAGGTGGTAGCAGGAAAAACAGCCAAAAAGAAAAGACGGAAGACAAAAGACCCAGAATATTCTCTCTGTGCTTCTGATAAACTCTTTCTGTCCCCTATCACAAGGCTGGTTTCCACCAATGCTAATCAGCCACTTCCCTCTTTGTGTATAGGAATATATTAATAATAAATTAATAAATATATTGTGAATGTCTGCTTCTAACCACATGGAAGCGCTATAGTTGTATTAAAACGTTATGATCTCGACATTAATTACGTTCCAGATTATTTCTGGTAAATAGGTGGATAGAAAACAGCAGCCTATCAACCTGCGCGATCACAGACTTGATGGAAAAATGGAACATTGAAGAACGAGTGCATTTCAGAAAATACTATGTTTCATTTTGAATTTCTTACCCAAGAGAAAAATATTTGCAAACACAGTCATTTAATTAGTACAAAGAGACATACTGTGTTTGTGTATGATTACAATGGTAATTAGTAAGTGGCAATGGACCACCATATAATGTAAATAATGGATATGGCATCCTTTTACCCTCAAAATGCACAACATCTTGAGTGAGTCATAGTTGATTTCATTTTTTTTTCTTTTATCCCTAATGGGTTTGAACTCCAAATTACAACTTTGTAAATAAAGTTGTCATTGAATCTCTACCTGTTCAGCTTCCACTTTCCACTCCGAGGTTATCAATTCAGCAAGTTTTAATATAATTTTTTAGTGTTTGTTTTGTGATATCTGTAATTTTTTATATGATTGTGATTGAGTATGTGGAGTTGATCCATACAGCCCATATTTATGTAAATATTGGATATGACATGAGTTATTTTTTCATTAATCATTATGAAATTTAGTTTGTGTATTATTTCTTGGAGGTGAAGTTGTGGTGTCTTCCATATTTTTGCAATGTGGCTTTTTGTGGCCATAAGCTGGAATTGTAGCCATTCTATTATGTCGCTTTTGTATTGGAGGAGTAGAAATAATATTTTAAAACTCTGTTGGACTTTAACCGTACACAGCTGATGACCTAATTATTAAATTTAGCAGACTTTCATTCAGCCATATCTAGTACATTAATCTTTACTGGGAAACCCCTCCAAGGATATAATGAGTGGTCCTACACATCATACACATTAATACTTTTTATCTAAATAACCTTCTAATTTCAACATTTAAACTAAGAGACGCCCATAAGATACATGAGCTAATAAACAGAGCGCAGTCTGAGCAATTTAACATATGTATATAATTTTTTAGTTACACTTGGACTATGGAAGTTTGAAGTGAACTTCAAACCTAAGTGTGGGATTTCTTCTTCTGTTCAGGGTAGATTTGCCTTAGATGATTGATCCAGCCCCAAAATACGAGTGAGACCATAGCACAAATGAGTTAAGAGGTTGCTCTCAGAGTGGATTGTCATGTCCATAGAACCTAACCTATTCAGGTTAGTTTGTTCTCTGATCAAGCACCTCTGGCTTTGGTTTTTGAAATTTCAACTTTGCAGCAGTAGATGGGAGAACATTTGATTAATCTATGCAATAAAGCAAAATTCCAAGCACAGGCTTCAAAATAATAAAACCTATATGTAAACCAACCTGACAACCTACATAGAGGCCTATCTTATCTTCAACAAGCAAACCACTCCAGAATAATGCCTCAGGAATGAGAATCTGCAAACAATGCGAAAACACTATAGAAAACAATTATTACTTATACATACATACATACATACATACATACATACATACATACATACATACATACATATGCAATGAAATACCCCAAAAGTCCTCAAATGAAATCCGCACTACCAAAATAAGTCATTTTCAAAACATTGAAAGATAATGCATTCTTAACTTTCTACAGGACAATTTCCCTTCTCATCCTTCTTGTAATGAAAAATAGATCCATCCCAAACAGGATTCATAAAAAATACACTCAATACAAATACCAGGAATCTATATAAGCACAGCCCAAAAACTAAACATAATCACAAACTGTAACACAAAGTCTGATAGAATCACATAGTTTTGCATAACACACTTATGAAAGTACCAAAATCTTGGTCCAAGCTTATTCCAAGTTTTTCCTCCAATGGATGCAGCTATCATTAAAACTCTCTGTGGCAAATATGATTACTTACAAACAACTGAAAAAAAAAAGAACTCAAAGAATATTCAAACGTTATTTTTATAGTATTGTGTAAGCTAATCTGAGCTACATTGTTAATTTTTTTTTTTTTTTATTGAGTTATTATATCTGTAGATCCTGCGGCTTGATATCTCTTCTGCATACAGATTGAATAAAGAAGCAATAGCGATTACCCAAGAAGCTGTGCATTTGTCTACATATGGTAGACCACACATTACTGACTTGTTTGCAAAATAATGTACTCTGAATATGTTTTCAGTTTAGGTACAAGAACATGGAAATGCGGGCACAGAATGTGCTGAAAACTTCTCATGAGCAGGTGTCCACATTACTGAGTGAGATACACCAATGCAGGTAAAATATCTGTCCCTATACACTATTTATCAGATTTGCATATGAGGTTATATATCATGAAAAAATATACGTTTTTCATTCTGGCATTATGAGTGAACATGCATTATCTTTCTATCAGCTGTTTTCGCAACAGGGTGTGTTCATGGTGTAAACTAATGAGTCCTGTTGAACACTGGCACTTTGAATTGACACATTTCCATTTTGACAGTGAAAGCTTTCTCTAAATTTATGGTCTCTTTTTTTCACCTGCAGAAGTCGCTCTGCAGAAACAAAAATGGCAGCATGATTGTATATATAGTATTAGGTCATAACGCAAAGACTTGTTTTATTGTTGTTGTTGTTTTTAACTCTTAATGTTGTCATTTTATACAGCGCTAATCTTAATCTGTCCTAGGCTTGTGTATTCTTGATTTTTAAGAAGAAATCACAACATTTTGTCTACAATAAGCAAACTTGGTGCAACATAAGTCTGATGCTGCTTATTCAGTTGCTTAGATAACTAAACACATACAGTGTGTGGTCTCCTGTCAGGTTAGAGACCACACACTATGTGTGTCTAGTTATCTAAGCAATCGAACGAGTTGGTGTTCAGTAAGGAGAGACCTAGGGCAGCAAAAAGCATAAACATATCTGAGTACTTACCGCATTTTCCGAGTATAGGACACAACTTTTCTTTTCTAAAATGTTTATACCAGAATTTGGGGGTAATCGGTTGAGACAGTGCGGTTTCCGTGGCAAACTTCCTTGTCTCCGCGAACAGGCTTCTGCTAATCACTATCCTGATTCTGATTAAAACCAATCAGAACTCTGAAAGCATTCACACCTCTGAAACTTATAGCTTGAGTTGCATTTGGCATTTATTGCGATGGATCAATATTCCCTGAACAGTCCATGTGTAGCATTTACAATATTTTGAGCGCTAGCACATAAAGTCTGAAAATAAAAAATTATTGTCATATTCTTCAGAATTAAAGTTAAGTCATCAATTACTCAAAAGTACATGTAAATAAAGCTTCAGAGAGACAGTTTGCACCTCCTCACTGAGTGAATGATCAGACAGTGGAGAAAACAGGAACAACTACTCATGATGCCAAAATAGATGAGTGCAGAGGAAAACCAGCAAAATGGCCAAACTTAGAGCAGAGGTTTAAGACTTGGATTATGGAGCAGCATAAGAGTGGAATATGTGTGTCAACCAAGCTTATACAGTATGAGGCAAAAAGGTTTGCAAGCGAAATGAACATTGTTGATCTCACAGGAAATGCAAAATGGTGCTTCAATTTCATGAGAAGAGTTGACCATGAGACCACAAACTAAGTTAACCCAGAACATGCCCCTGGCTTAGGAGGATAAGAACCAAAAGTTTTAATCCTATGTCATAAAACTTTGCAATCTGACAAGTGGTCATGAAAAGACACACTATACTGCTGTACTTTCATGCTGTGCCGATGGTACCAACCTGCCTTTCATGCTCATTTTAAAGAGGAAAACATATCCTAAAGAGATACTACCAACTGGCGTTCTTCTCAAAGTTCTTGAGAAGGGCTGGATGAATGAAGAGATCATGGATATTTGGTTTGCAAAGATTTGGTCCAGAAGATCTGGAGGGCTCTCTAAGCCAGCCCTGCTCGTGTTTGATCAGTAAACTGGCAACGACTAAATTCTGGCCAGCATGTGCAGTCAACGAGGCCCAGGGGGTCCCTGCAAAATACATTTAAATGCAAAAAATAACACGGCACGGTCTCGCTCAAAGAGAAGGGCCCTGGTGCAGTTGTTAGGAAGTAATGTGGCATATATAAAATTTACTGATAAGCAGAGTCTTCAAAAATTCTTATTTTCTGTAAAAATGTTTTTCATGTCCATGACTTACACCGCTGATAATGTTCTGAATTTGTTACAAAACAAGTCATTTTTTCTTCCACTACAGCAACGTAATCATGCCTAACTAGTCTATGGGATTTGTACTGGTCATTTTTCTCAGTCTTTATCCATTTGCAATCATTCTTTAGTGTGTGTGTTTCCTGAAAATATACCTGTTTTTTTTTAGGTGACAATTTCCCTTGAAAACTCTACATCTCCCTACTCCACCTTTTACAAGTTCCTAGACCTATTTAGTCTTTTACAAGTTTGAGACTAATCACTGTAAATTGTGGGCCCCCCTGTTCATGTCTCCTCACAATGTATTGCACAATAGAGCACTAATTTTCATATACACCGATATCTGACAATATTATTACTTAATATTAACTAATATTATTAATTAATATTAACTAAATATTAATGTGCCCTGTTTTCTGGAGCAAATCAAATAGAAATTACGTAAATGGTAAACCTATTTGATCTCAAGGATCAGTCACATGATTATTATTATTATTATTACTAGTGACTTGCCCATCAAAAAAGACTGCAATGAAATTTGAAGGCTGGCAATGCAAGGCTCTCCCCTCTAACTTGCGGGCCTTGTGATGAGCGCCTTCAGAGCTCATCGCAAGCCTCTCCCACCGTCTACTTTAGGGGCCTCATAATAAGCACCTTTGACGCTCCTCGCAAAACTCGCAATGAGCAGCTTTGCCACTCATTGCAGGCCTCAGCCAACCCGCTACTTTCATGTCTCGCAATGAGCACCTTCAGTGCTCATTGCGAGCCTCTCCCCCCTCTACTTTACAGGCTTCGCAATAAGCACCTTTTGGCAAATGTCGCCATCTCGCAACTCTCAGGCCTCGCGATGAACGCCTGTGGCGCTCATTGCGAGGCTCCTCCCACTCTCCGACCCCCTCTCCCTTCCATGTGTCTCTTTGCCCTCTCTGCCTGCCCTGTGTGTTTTTTCCCCCCTTATTTCCATCCCCTGTTTCCCCTCCCCCCCCCCCCTCGCTCACCCCTTGAGCCTTTTTCAAAGTCTTCCGGGCCTCGCGATGAGCGCCTATGGCCTTTGGCCTCATTGTCAACTTTTTCAAAAATAATTAAGGCTTTACGCGGCTGTTAAAGCTGTAATTTTTTCAATGTCTTGCATGCCTCATGGTGAGCGCCAAAGGCCTACGGCACTCATCGTGGGCCTCACCATAAAAGGCGCTCATGTCAAACCTTTTATAAAGTCGCATGTGCCTCACGATGAGCACCTTTCGGCATTCATTGCAGCCCCTGTCAAACCCGTAACTTTGAGGCCTGCAATGAGCGCCTTCGGCATTTATTGCGCATGCACAAGCCCGTATTTTTTTAACATTGCATGACCAACACTCACAATTACGACAACTATATATGACTAGCTACTTGACCGTGGCTACTAGCTACTTGCCCGTGGCTCGCCATGAGTGAAGGCGCTCATTGCAAGTCTATCCCTTCTGTCTACTTCGACTTGCCCGTCAAAAATTATGGCAAAAAAATTTGAAGCCTCGCAATGCTGTTTGCCACACATTGAAAGGCTCTTGAAAGTGCTCATTGCAAGCCTCTCCCCCCCCCACCCCCCCTCTACTTGACGGGAGGCGCTCATCACAAGACTCTCCCCCTCTCCTTTACTTCCTCTCCCTCCCCTGTGTCTCTTTTCTCCCCTTTCACTTCCTTGTGTCTTTCCCCTCCCCCCCCTTATCCTCCTCCTTATCCTACTCCCTCCTTCCACTCCCCCCTTCTCCCCTTTTCTTCCTCCTTCTCCTTCCTCCTTCTCCTTCCTTCTTCTCCCTCCTCCTTCTCCCCTTTTCTTCCTCCTCCTCCTCCTTCCTCCTTCTCCCCTTTTCTTCCTCCTCCTTCCTCCTTCTCCCCTTTTCTTCCTCTCCAATTACTCTGATCCGAGGAACTCCTGCTGCCGTTCACTCCCCTGCAGCCTCTGACCAGACTGGCATATGCAAATGACGTGACGCGCATGTGACGTCACGTCATTAGCATATACTGGTTCCGGTCACAGCAAGAAGACGTGCTCCAGGGGAGAGAACAGCAGCAGGAGCTCCTCGGATCAGAGTAAAAAGGGGACAGGGAGGTCATTGGAAAGGGGGAGGAGGATAAGGAGGGAGGCGGAGGGAGGGGGCTTCGCAATGAGCAACTTCTGAGCTGATTGCGCATGCGCAACATTTGTGTAACAAACAAACATCTAGGCATTCCCAACACTGAAAACTATATACAGTATGTGATACTTTATGTGTAATGCGCAAACCTATTCTGTAGCACTGTACAGGGGTTAAGTACATGCAAAAACAAAATTTGCAAAAGAATGGAGGGTCCTGTTTTTGATCCTAAAATCAGAAGTACATAGTGCTTGTTTCCATATTACCTTACAAGATTGAAAATGTACAAACTTAAGGGTTTGGTTGTGATACAGGAGGGTGAAAGCTACAATGTAGCAATGTGAATGCAATAGGTTCAAGCAAGTGGAGATGGCTGTGTGTTCTCCTGTAGATTGCGTGTGTGTGTGATATACCGTACAGCTGTAGAGTGTGCCGTTGTGCATATTAAAGGGCCATTTACCTCACTAGAAGTGCTCTTCATGGTGCGCAAGAGCACAGATTCTATTTTAAAGTGATCTATTGCTTTTTTTTTTATTACACGAATAACAGCTATAATAATAGTCTAGTGGAAAAATGCAAAAACTAAGGTCTTTGGTTTGTTTAGGCACATTCTTAACGGTTTTATGATTAACAACATATGCCGACAATGACCGCTTCAAGCTCCAGTGCGAAGACAAGTTTTATGTTTTCTCTCTGTTATTCAGAAATCAATAGGACGAGTTAACCCCTAACTGTAATTTTTTGTAGATTCCAAGAGTCATTTCTCTGAACAGAAGAATTTGTAAAGGATTAGCCCCACTTCTTTTTCTGCTCTATGCACAGAGCTGCTGTTGTGGCTTTGTCTGGGGGGAATGTCAAAGTCTTGAATAAACAGAGATTTCATTTTTACATTTTTTTATGAAAAAAGAAAACCTTTCAAAAATGTAAAGTATTTCAACATGTTTTTAAGAGATCTTTTCTTTGATGTGGTCCAAACTGTACTGAAGTAAGTGGCCCTTTAAGTCTGAAGGTGATGAGCTTCTTTAAACAGATGTGTTTTTAGTGATTTTTTTTATTTAAGGTTTTGAGGCAGTCGATAGTCTAGTGGAATGAGGCAAGGAGTTCCAGAGAGTAGGGGCAGCACGAGAATAGTGTTGGAGGAGAGAGAGAACAGGTGAAAAGACAGGTGGAAAGAAGCAGGTCATTGGCAGAACAAACAGGGCAATTGGTTGAGTATTTTGAAACCAGAGCAGATATATAAGGGGGTGCACTGTTGTTGAGGGTTTTTATATGCTAGTCATGATTTTAGATGTGTCAGTCACTCCACCAGCTTTCCATAGCCTGCAGAATCAGAAAGGAGCTGCAGGCACTGAGGATTGAGTGTGGTATATGAGTCTAGTGGATGCATTCATTATGGACTGGAGTGGCGACAGACGAGCGATTGGGAGACTAGCAAGGAGCAAATTGCAGTAGTCGAGACAATATATCATGAGAGACTGTATTAGAATTTTAGTTTTGTCTTGTGTAAAATAGTGACGTATTTTGGAAACATTGTTTTTTTTAGGGGAAGCTGACAAGATTTTGTTCTTTATTATATGTGCGGAATAAGAGAGGGCAGGATCCAGTAGAATCCCAAGACAATGGTCCTGGGAGGTGGGATTGATGATGGCATTGTCAACGGTGAGAGATATTTGAGGAATGAAAGCTGTAGTAGAGGGTGGGAAGATGAGGAGCTCAGTCATTGAGATGTTCAGTTTGAGTTGATGGTCAGACATCCAGGAGGATATAATAGGGGCAATTGGCAACTCTGGCTAGAAGAGAGGAGGGTGAATCTGGTGCTGAGAGGTACATTTGAGTGTCATCTGCATATAGATGGTACCCAAATAAAATCTTTTAGATTTCAGTATCAAGGGAGGATGTACATATGGAGAAGAATAGGAGGCCTGGGACTGAATCTTGGGGTATGCCAACAGACAGTGGGTGTGGTGAAGAAGAGGTGCCAGAGAAAGTTGTACGATGTTCTAGGCAGGATGTGAACCATGGGAGAGCTGTGTCACGGACTCCAAGAGAGCGGAGAGTTTGGATTTGAAGATGGTGGTCAACTGTGTTGAAGGCGCAGGAGAATTAGAATAGATGCAGGAGAATTAGAATAGACAAGGGACCATTTGACTTGGCAGAGAGCAAGTCATTGATGACTTGTGAGGGATGTTTCTGTAGAGTGTTGGGTCTGGAAGGGGACAGGAAGGAAATGTTGAGGAAATAAATTGGGTAAGGCAACTGTAGATGAGCCACTTGAGTATTTTTGAAGCCAGGGGAAACAGAGAGATAAAGTGATATTTTGATAGATGGATTCAGAAGCTGGATCAAATGAGTTTCTTAAGAATGGGTGTAATTGGCATAGACTGATTTTTGTCAAGAGTGAAATTCCATTTGCAAGATAGTATGTGGTGTTCTATTACCAGCTTCAAAACAACAAACAAAACATGTAAGCACACCTTCTTCTTTGCCTTTCAAAATGATGTGCCTACCTTAACCCGTAAGCCTTCCCATTGGACCATCGTCGTACACTATGGCCTGTGACAGGAACATAGGAGGGAAGTGTAGCATGAGAGAGTTGTGGGGTGTTGAATGATATCACAATTTTTTGATACCACAGTAAAAAATATATAATCATACCAAAATATACTACCCAGATGATGGTAGTAGACTGAATTTCAGTGGTGTTACCTCTCAAGGTCAACTGCTTGCAAATTAGCATAAGATGAGTTATTTGTTTTGGCTAATCACAGGCATCTATAACATTGTTTATATATTCTGTGATGCTTTGATGCGCAAACTGCCATCACAGATTGAGCAGCTCAGACATTGCTGTGCGGATCTCTTTTTTATTTTATTTGTAGGTACACTATGCCTATGTAAGCATCTCTGGGGGTGTGAAAAGCAAACTTTATTTATTTTTTACATAAAATAAATCTGTATATGTATAGAATGACTCGATGTAATGTAATGACACGATGTAAGCTTTTAAATAAATAATTAAAAAAATCAGTGCAATATCTTTTAGCTTGTGTTTAGAAATAACAGCTTTATTTTTTATATTATTGTTATTATTTACCCGAGTGCTCTGAAGAATATGCTTATCTGAAAAATAAAATGCTGATTATTTCTGCATTTAGTGGATAAACAATGCTGTAGTATATTGCAGAACATCTGAAATATTCCAAGAACACAGTTTGAAAATACCCCTAAGCCACCTATATGAACAAAACATCTCTAAAATGCAATCTTTAATAAATCTCAAAATAAACTGGAATCCTGTACAATATAGAGAAGCACTAAAAAAAATCAGTCATGCTAAATTGGTGCTGCAAAACCTTATATATCACTAAGCTGTACAAGGGAAATAGTTATCCATAAAGAAACAATGTTCTTGACCTACATACAAGTACATAAGGATCTGCAGAGAGGAGGCTCATACAAATCCCAGTTTAATCTTCTAAAGTGATGAATAAAAAGCTTGTCACTTATAATGGCTTAGATCTGAAACTCCCACTGAGATGCCTACTCTGCTATATACTTGCAGTATTAGGCTGACAAAATAACACTATAATAGATGCTTTCTTTTACAGATCTTTTTATCTTTTTTTGTTTTGCCTCATCTCTTGAAGACTTATGATATTGAAACTTCAGATTGTCAGTGGCCATCAGGGTTAGATGACTTCCTACTGTGCTTGACATTGTTACCGATGTTTCTTGAAAAAATTTACTTCGTAAAACAAAAACAAGAAAAGTTTTTATAAAAGCTGCATTTTTTTCCAGATTACGCAAACTGCAACACTTTCAGAAAATTGTTGTAAATGAACTCTCTAGCCTTGAGACTGAAACGCAGGCTTTAAAAGAGTTGGAGAAGAGCACACTTGTAAGTATAAATGATTAATATCTCTCCGATTTTATACTTAAGAGAATCGGTGGGTTAATTTGTTACTTATAATAAATTCTCAGCCGTCGATCGTGATATATAACGGACTAGTTTTGGTCTCAAATAGGCCTTATTGATAGCCTATAGGTAAATGATTAGAAGTTTTATTGTTTCTTATCGTATCACATATAAGGTTGTGAGCATGCGGCTTGTTGCTAAAGCTGCGGGCTCGCATAGTGAGCCCGCAGCTACTGCAGCCCTCGCAAAGGGCTTTAGGCCCCCAAATGTGGACCCTCGCAAAGCGAGGGGCCGCATTTGCGGAGGTGGAGGCTCCCACCGCGACCGCAAAATCTACGAATTTAGCATCCGCAAATACAAGCCGTGGGACTTAGAAAAAAAAAACATTACGACCTCGCAAAAATATGACTTTAGCGACCGAAACCTGCGCACATGAACACATTAAAAACACAATAAATACACACAACAAACACATAAAATGCTTAGCCACACAAGGAGGGGGCACCCCGCACCTCTAAAAGTGAAGTTATACCTCAATTTAAGTAGAAATTCAAGAGTTTAGAGACCCGAAAATCCCCTAAGCAAGAGAAAAAATGGCCGCCGACTAAAAAGAGGCTACAGGACCATAAACACACAAAGCACCACGAAACACATACAGATTTTTCGAAAAACCCATACAGTCCAAGAACCGGGACGCAAATTCAGCCACAGCCGCGTACTACACACATTAGCCGCCATTTCAGAACACTAACTTACACAATGCGGAAGTACACAGCTACCCTAACGGATTTTCCTCGCGCACGCAGACTATTACACTGCACACATTGCTGACACTTGCACAGCAGCTCCACAACAGTGAAAACCTAATCTGTTTTGATGTTGCTGCAGCATACAATGTGTCAGCTCTTCAACACAATGCTTCCTGCATATATTACTTCAAAATAGGTAAAGTATATTCATTTATTTATTTGCAACGCTGCTCATAGCACACAAACAAACAGCCTCGCAATGAGCGCAGAAGGATCTCTGAACCAAACACCATTACCTGCCTTACAATCTTATTGCCGTCATTTTTTGACGAGCAAGTCGCTAGTACTTCTAATAATGCTGTAAAAACTCCAGAACATCACGGAGGTATTAAACTACAAGCAGATAAATCATGTAATTGGGTTAGCCTGTAAACTTAAAGGGTTTCCCTTGTAAGAGGCCCACTGAGGAACCACTTCAAATCTTCTGGAACCTCCCCCTTTTTCCCATATATTCTCTCCTGTAGGCTGCCATCTTGCATACTTTGGACTTGCAGTACTGTATTTTGTGAGCTAAGCACATGCCCGCAGGGGAGGAGGTGTAAACTACCATTGTTGTTCTGTTCGACATCAAGCAGACGGTGAATATGCACTAAAAAAACACTAAACTGATAGTACTTTCCGTATACAGTACTTGACCGTCTGTATACTGTGTACCAGAGCATGGTGCTCTTCTTCATCCAGCACTACACCAGGGTATTGCTGTTTGGAAAGTTGCCTAGAAAGGGTAGAGGAATTTATCCAGGGAGAACACCCTTTCTCTAAAATAAAAGTGAATCCATATGCCCTATGTATAAGTGATTGTTTTGGTGACACCTACATATGACACAGTCCTTTTATGACGGGCAAGTTACTAGTATATTATAATACATACAATTATTGCAATTGGTAGTTTAAGTCCCATCCCCTGTGGGAGTGTCGTTCTCTCAAAAACTGCAGTGCTGCAGGTCACAGGTGTGCAAGATGGAAGCCTTTGGGAGAGTATACAGGGATAAATGAGAGATACCAAAAGCTGAGAGAGTAAATCCTTGGGTCTTTTACAAATAATTCAGTGTAAATTGTGGAAGATAAACCTTGTTAAACAAATTCTATAAAAAGACTCCTAAGGCAGAACATGTTTTCTAAAGGACCACTTTTGTCTGTTGATTTTTTTTTTTTCATATATGTATGGTCTTTTGAATGGTTCAACTTGAAAATAAGACCACCCTTTGTTTTGTTTTTTTTACTTTCTATATGCAATTATACTTTACTAGGGAATTGCCCGTAAAAAATGACAGCAATAAAATTGTAAGCCTGGCAATGCGGTTTGCCACACAATGCTAGGCTCTCCCCCTCTAACTTGCATGCCTTCGGGCGCTCATTGCGAGCCCTACAATGAACAGCTCCCACCCTTCGCTCATTGCAGGCATTGTCCAACCTGCAATTTTTGATCCTCCCCTGTGTCTTTTTGTATCTCTCCCCCCCCCCCCTCTCCGTCCCCTGTGTCTTTTACACCCACCACTCCCTCTCCTGTTTCTCTTTCCACAGTCTCTTCCCCTGTGCTTCTTTACCCCCCCCCCCCCACACACACACACACACACTCCCTCCCCTATGTCTTTCTCCTCCCTCTCCCTGCTCTGTGCTGTACGGGTCTGAAACCATTTTCGGCCTTGGGAAATGGATCAATTTTCCCATGCCTGAAATGGTCTTCTAATTTGCGGGCTTGAAAAAAAAAATTTGTCTTAACGGCCGCCAAAAAATACCAATTGAAGAACAAATTGGCTTTCAACCTCATTTACATGCTCCCTGCCTCTCCCCCTGTGCTGTGTGTGAGGTTGTCCGTTTATTTTTTTAATCCATTGGTGTCTTTTGGGGGCCTCTGAATGGCTTCTGAGTTACAGGCTTGAAAAAAAATGGCGGCCGTGAAATCCGTAATTTTTTCAAAGTCTTGCCTTTTTCCAAGTCGTGTGGGCCTTGCGATGAGTGCTCATCCTGGGCTTCACAATGAGTGCCTTCGGCTTTTTCTGAGTCGTGCGGGCGTTCAGTGCTCATTGCGCATGCGCAAGCCCGTAATTTTTAACATAGTTACCGACAAACTTGCAATCACAACAACTATTATATGTGATTGCAATGTTCCATTTTCTTTTATGGTCTGATTTTGTGGGGATGGTCTAAAACTTCAAAATGAGGTACTCAAGCATAGGAACTGGGGACATCTCAACTAGCTACACAGAAAGCTTGCATCTTGAAATTAGCCAGGTGAAATGTAACTTATTGGTATCGCATGAGTCCGCTATCAAGAGAAAATAGCATGGACTTATAGTTCCCAAACTACAGTCAATATCATTTTTATATGTTCTGAGGATGCAGGTTTGTCGGATGTTTTATTGAAAACTGCAGTTCTAGTCTATTTAAATCTCTCATTTTCCTGAACAGGATTTCTGGCAAGAGCAATCCGTTAAGATCAATAAATTTTGCTACAGTCAAAAAGAAAGGTACTGTATATTTTATTAATGTACCAGAATTTAATTTCACAGTTTACTGGTTCCATATATTTTTCCAAAATGTTAAGATATGCATTGACTGTCGGATCAAGTATGTAAGTAATTTGTTCTTTAAAGTTGTACTTGAAAATGGGAAATGTAATTTATTATGATTTTTTTGCAGGATTAATTCTGTGGATTCTGCATTTGAGGAACGAATGAGCAAGGTGGCAAATGTGATGCAAAAAAATCTGGTATGCTTTTTATAAAATGAACTAGTTATTAATGCATATTATTGAGCACATGAAATTAACCATTTAATAACAAAGCCAAGTACATTTTCAACAATTTTGTTAGACATACCTACACCTAATTCATGTCCGAATAAATGCATACGTTCTGTTAGTATATTTTGTTGGCTTTACTGTATTTTTAATAAAACTAGAAAGAAAATTGAAATGAAAGATTTTTTTATTGTCAATTCATAAGATCACTTATGTAAATTAAAGTTAAGCCTGTTAAACATGCATTGGATACCCCACAAATACTGGCATGAAATGTGGCTTCACAATTTTTTGAATATTTTTCATAAAATAAGACTAGCATCACTAATATAGTTTCAGTTGTGTGTAACGCTGGCCAGCGCATGCGCACAATGGAAACTATATTGACTTCTGTGCGCGGTGCAATGGGGGTGGGATAGGATGGGAGAGCGAGACGAGGAAGGGGAGAGGGTGGGAGAGCGAGACGAGGAAGGGGAGAGGGTGGGAGAGCGAGACGAGGAAGGGGAGAGGGTGGGAGAGCGAGACGAGGAAGGGGAGAGGGTGGGAGAGCGAGACGAGGAAGGGGAGAGGGTGGGAGAGCGAGACGAGGAAGGGGAGAGGGTGGGAGAGAGAGACGAGGAAGGGGAGAGGGTGGGAGAGCGAGACGAGGAAGCGGAGAGGGTGGGAGAGTGAGACGAGGAAGGGGAGAGGGTGGGAGAGCGAGACGAGGAAGGGGAGAGGGTGGGAGAGCGAGACGAGGAAGGGGAGAGGGTGGGAGAGAGACGAGGAAGGGGAGAGGGTGGGAGAGAGACGAGGAAGGGGAGAGGGTGGGAGAGCGAGACGAGGAAGGGGAGAGGGTGGGAGAGCGAGACGAGGAAGGGGAGAGGGTGGGAGAGCGAGACGAGGAAGGGGAGAGGGTGGGAGAGCGAGACGAGGAAGGGGAGAGGGTGGGAGAGAGACGAGGAAGGGGAGAGGGTGGGAGAGAGACGAGGAAGGGGAGAGGGTGGGAGAGCGAGACGAGGAAGGGGAGAGGGTGGGAGAGCGAGACGAGGAAGGGGAGAGGGTGGGAGAGCGAGACGAGGAAGCGGAGAGGGTGGGAGAGCGAGACGAAGCGGAGAGGGTGGGAGAGCGAGATGAGGAAGCGGAGAGGGTGGGAGAGCGAGACGAGGAAGGGGAGAGGGTGGGAGAGAGACGAGGAAGGGGAGAGGGTGGGAGAGCGAGACGAGGGAAGGGAGAGGGTGGGAGAGCGAGACGAGGGAAGGGAGAGCGAGAGGGAGTGACACCGTGGAGGGCGGGAGAAGGGGATTTTAAACATTTAAAATTGTTTATATGCAATAAAAATAAATACATTCACACAAGTAGATGTATTATTTATTGAAAAGAAGGTCAAAGAAAGAAGAGCAAACCTCATCAATCCAAGGCAACCTGGAACATTGTTCCAAATGGTGCGGATATGGAGATATATATCCAGTGAAGATAGGACATGAAACGGGTCTTGCTAAAAAAAAATTGGTGAAGTAGGAGCGAAGATCAACATCGATATATAGAACATCTCTATGTGAACCAGTGTCCAAATTAACAAAATGGAATTCATCAAATTTCATTCATTGAAAATATTAATAAAATCACTGAATGGATTAAACATTGCACAGATGTTGCCAAACTGATCGAGTTTTGAAAATCATGTGTGAAAGATGTTTCTATTTTTACATTTTAAGTATTGACTTGGTTAAAAGCTTCTTTATTATTGTTCGTATAAAAACTGAAGCCCACTCAAAAACGGGTGCATACATAATGAGGCAAATATACTACCACTATCTGTATACATCACTCATAAGGGGTATAAACATAATTTTATCACTCCACCATTTTATCACTCACACACAGGAGTTTCAATTGTGTTGGTTTGCACAACCTTTTACGGTATCTGCAGTTCAGGGACACACGGATATAACGCCTCTGACGCCAATTCAATTCAACAGCAAATGTTTTCTGTATGCATTTAGTTTACCTGAAGGTGCAGAGCACCAATGGTGACTTCAATCATATTTTAAGCTCCTATACAGCCAAACACAATTTTGCAGTAACAGTATCTCCAGAGGAGAGGATCACTGTAGGGCATTTTCAAATAAAGCCTGTGTGTGTTTGCTCTGCAGAGGCTATTAAAACAGTATGCAGTTTAAAATAAATAAGTTTACATTTTTACTTTAGCTTTTAAGCTTAGTTTTAGTCCTTTATATAAAATAAGTATTTTAAAATTCTAAAAGAGCACCAAGATTTTCGTGATTTGTAAATTAACTTAAATTTCACTGAAGATTCCATGGTGACAAAAGAATCCATTAAATGTCATTTCCTTTGAAGAGAGACATCTTTATGAATGTTTAATCTTATTTTTTATATTATTTAAGGTGGTAATTTTATCTTTTACATTTTTTAGCAAACTCAGTTTTGTGGCTGAACATATTTTGTTGTATTAAAATGAAAGATAACAATTTCTGGATATAGATGTTGGATTTATTAGGGCTACAAACCGATCATGGATAGAAACCTCTTTTATCACCACATTCTCTAAAATATGGTTTGGAATAATTATGTTTATTTAGTCATAATAAAGGAATATATACTGATAATATATTTATTTTTCATTTTACACTCTTAATTTTTTTTTTCTTGATTTGGGAAATGTTCCTAAAACTTAATATTATTAAAAGCATTGACTGAGGGAAATTAATAGACCATAATTGGCTCATTTGTTCAGTGAGATTATGAAATTCTAGTAATTTAAAGGGACTCTTAAGATCATATTTCTTAATATTTTGTCATAACGCTCTCATTATCACAAAGTGTAAGGATTTCTCAACTTCTGGAACCTCCCCCTTTCTTTCCATTTACTACATGCTGACATCTTTCACATCTGACCTATGAATACACAAACGGGCAATACAATTATTAAACTTGGCTAAAACTTTTACATAAAACACCACAATTTGCCACATAAAATCAAAACTGTTTAATGACAGTTTAAGTGTTAATGGGGAGGTGTCTAAAAATATATATATTTTTTTTTTTAAATATATTGTGTATATAAAACCTGCCTTAATTCATGGATGATGTTTGTTTGAAAAGGCAAGTGATATATAATTTACACAATTCAAAAGAAATTGATTCTAATGCTAGAAATCTGACTCTATAGTCTGACCTGGGATTTAGAGCTGTAATCTGATTGGCTCAAAAACACAAATATGAAGAGATATCCTTCTGCCTCTTCTAAAACCCCAAATCATTGGGGCAAAAAAAGGACTAAATGAAATATTTTTACATGCACACGTGTACACTTTTAAATATGAACAGCCTTTTCATTTAAAGACACATTATCTCAATTTATCTCATTAATGTGGTTTTAGAAAGCATTTTGGTATTACAATTACTTTGTGGTTTCTATATAAATAACTTTTTTTTCTGGTTTTCTCTAATCCTTTCATGGTTTTGTGATTGCATACAAAGCCACATCCCATCATACATGATGTGTGTTTTGTACTCTTCATGCTAAGCCTGATCTTTGACATATTTATTTTATTTTCCTTAGGAAGAAGAAAAGTTAGCTGAAGTAGAAGAAGATATCCACAAAAAGCTTATAAACTGAAGCATAGATAACTACACAAGTATATTGATTTGGCACTTTCTCAGGAACATCCTTGTTTTTTATATGTACTTACGATTTGCATCTTGCACAAGGCTTAACTTCATAATAACTCCATGGACTGTCTAATTTTGTGTTACTTTTGTTAAATATATTTTCTTTATTCATCAGTCATTTTTTAAGACGACAGATGAACTGTTATATTGATTTCAATATTATTAAAATTAAACAATCACTTGTTTTTCCCGGAGACCATTTATTTAGATTAAAACACATTATTAACTTTTGTTTATAGTGCCTTTAACAGTTACAAAAACAATCAAGTGCATACTGTTTTATATTTAGATGATTACTTTTAGTTATAATAATTGGCTGTGCATTTAGATTTGTTTTTAAATGGTGCAATGGGCCTGAGGCAAGATCGGGGTTATGGGAGCAGTAACTAAAGCTGACATATCAGAATTAGGGTGAAACAGTCTAAGTTTCATTGGAAAGGGAGAGTAAGTGGGTCCTCTGGAAGGTGCAGCATTTGCTCCAGTGAAGGGGCTCAAGGAGACAAAACAAAAGCAGGATAGGACAAGGCTAGGAATAGACTCAGAGTAGACCGGTAGAGTGTGTTGTGGCACTAAGGATGAGAATAGCCAGGAGGAGCATTGCTTTGTAGATATTTTGTAGACAAGGGTTAGGAAATCAATAACTTACCGTTTACGTTGAGTTGGCTTAAGAGAGTATTAGTTTGGTAAAGGACAAAAAAATATGATATGAGGCATTTTGGCTTTTTTTGAAGTGGGATGAGCTGAAAGACAGATAAGGGAGTTGCAGCTCAAACAGATATACATAAAAGAGTACATTAAATATTTTTTTATTTTTTTTTTGAGAAATAGAGCACAAGGATATGAGCGAGTGTAGGATCAAAGGTAATGTCAAGTTTTTGGGCTATATTGCATGAGGGTAAGAGATAGTAGTGGGAAGTGTATAGTAGGACTTAGAAAGCCTTTATGTCCCTTGCCACACTTCCATACTTCAGTTTTTGAGGTGAACGTGAGATGCTCTCCAAGATAGAATGGCAGTGATGCAAAAGCGGTTTTAGGAGGGTGCATGTAGAGAAAAGGAAAAATGTCTTGGTGTTGTCAGCAATGGAATTACAAAAGAAGTTAGAGGAGGTGATGGGTCATACGGGTGATGGGTAAAGGGGAAAAACAGCAAATGTTAAAAACTAACAGTCCCTGCAGTGCTAATTATTGGAAAGTTATAAACAGCTGTCTATGATATAGTAGATCATCTAATCATCTGACAGTCCAGCAAGGGATGCTTCAGGCAAGTGCACAGTCTCTCTAGAGTGGAAGTAACAGAAGCTGGATTGAAATGGGATATATAGTGAACTGGACATTAGAAAGTCAGACAGCAGTTAGGAGAAATAGAGAGGTGAGTAGCTATTAAGATTGGAAAGATCAATTGAGGGCTTTTTTAAGAAGTGGAATTATGAAAAGTAACATAGTTTATTACCACATAAATCAGATATGAAATTTTCTGTTCCCTGTCTATTAGGCCGTTTTCAATCCATGTGCATATATGTACTGCAATTCCAGTATTCCTTTGTGCAAAAGTGTCTACCTTGGGCCAAGTTCCTACTTACCTTATCATAGAAACTAATTTGTTTGACATTCCATGCCCCTCTATAAATTAGTGTTAAATCCTACTTAGTATCGTATTCACATGGATATATTCCTGTATAGAGCTTCCTCGCTACAGAGGTGAGACTTACAGGTCTATAGATCCCTCAACTGGCTTTTGCTCCCTTCTTAAATAAAGGTGCTTCTCTCTAGTCATCTGATTTTGAGTCTGGAGAGTGAATCTTGAAAATTAGAAATAATGGTTTGGTTATTACAGAACTTTGTTCCCTCAGTACCTCTGTATGAGGACCTGTGCTTTTATTAACATATTTTCAATCTTATTTTGGATTCCTTCCTGTGTTCACCAGTTGTATGGTAAAAAAATCCCAATTTTGTTGCAGTGTCCTAACCATTGGTTCCTCTCTAGTGTATACAGAAGAAAATTATTTATTTAGCTAATGTATCTTTTCCTGGTCACTATTTATCAATTGGCCTGTTTCACATTTTAAGGTTCCAAAACTTTTTTTTTCTAGCCTCACTTCCAATAACATATAAAAAAAACAACATTTTAGCCAGCTTAATAACTTTCTTTGCAAGAGTTCTCAGGTTCCTTATAGAAGAAAAAAAGGAACAAAGGAGGCCTTATGTTTGTACAATTAAAATGCCTGCTTTTTAATCTTTATCATCACTGGGGTTGTGATTTACTTTTTCTTTTTATCTCCACATGAAGTGTGCTAATATGTATATACAGTATGTTTAGTAAATATTTAAATGTTGCCTATTTAGGGCCCTATGCTAATCCATGAAAATGCAAATGTGAGTGCCCTAATTGACGAATCAACCCTACATAGCTATGCTAATTAGCCATCCCTAAAACATTGGGAGCAAACTGCTATGGGTCACTGCTACCAGTGAACTTCACAACACTGACGAAAAGCAAGGCATAAATATTAATTGAGTTTTGCACTGAAAATAGATTAAGAGTTACTCCCTGACACCAACGCCCAAACCCTATGCTAATAAGATTTTACGGATCACTCGTAAATCAGGACAGTGCCGTAATTGAAAAAGCAGAAGAAAGATTTACGTGTATCAAACGCCACTCACAAATGGTTTTAAAACATTCAAAGCATTTAAAGTGACAGTATAGCATAAAAAGCACTACAAAATTAGGAAATATCAACATTATTTAACACTTAACAATCTGATATCAACATATGTGTAAATAAAAAATATGATGTGTTGGTATTAAGCCCGTTTTATGATACAACCCAGTAGTCAAGGGGTTAACACATATCACAAAACCACGTTGCCTAGGAATAAACACTGATACATTGTCTATAAATATATCATATTTTAATCCAAGATAAACACCCACAAATATATTAATAAATAAAAAACAATTATTTTATATAAACAGTCAGGTCCATAAATATTGGGACATCGACACAATTCTAAACTTTTTGGCTCTATACACCACCACAATGGATTTGAAATGAAACTAACAAGATGTGCTTTAACTGCAGACTTTCAGCTTTAATTTGAGGGTATTTACATCCAAATCAGGTGAACGGTGTAGGAATTACAACAGTTTGTATATGTGCCTCCCACTTTTTAAGGGACCAAAAGTAATGGGACAATTGGCTGCTCAGCTGTTCCATGGCCAGGTGTGTGTTATTCCCTCATTATCCCATTTACAAAGAGCAGATACAAGCTCCAGTGTTCATTTCAAGTGTGCTATTTGCATTTGTTGCTGTTAACTCTCAATATGAGATCCAAAGAGCTGTCACTATCAGTGAAGCAAGCCATCATTAGGCTGAAAAAACAAAACAACCCCATCAGAGACATAGCAAAAACATTAGGTGTGGCCAAATCAACTGTTTGGAACATACTTAAAAAGAAAGAACGCACCGGTGAGCTCAGCAACACCAAAAGACCTGGAAGACCACGGAAAACAACTGTGGTGGATGACCGAAGAATTATTTCCCTGGTGAAGAAAACACCCTTCGCAACAGTTGGCCAGATCAAGAACACTCTCCAGGAGGTAGGTGTATGTGTGTCAAAGTCAACAATCAAGAGAAGACTTCACCAGAGTAAATACAGAGGGTTCACCACAAGATGTAAACCATTGGTGAGCCTCAAAAACAGGAAGGCCAGATTAGAGTTTGCCAAACATCTAAAAAAGCCTTCACAGTTCTGGAACAACATCCTATGGACAGATGAGACTAAGATCAACTCGTACCAGAGTGATGGGAAGAGAAGAGTATGGAGACGGAAAGGAACTGCTCATGATCCAAAGCATACCACCTCATCAGTGAAGCGTGGTGGTAGTGTCATGGTGTGGGCATGTATGGCTGCCAATGGAACTGGTTCTCTTGTATTTATTGATGATGTGACTGCTGACAAAAGCAGCAGGATGAATTCTGAAGTGTTTTGGGCAATATTATCTGCCCATATTCAGCCAAATGCTTCAGAACTCATTGGACGGCGCTTCACAGTGCAGATGGACAATGACCCGAAGCATACTGCAAAAGCAACCAAAGAGGGAAATAAGTGTAATATTGTGTAATGGCCAAGTCAATCACCTGACCTGAATCCGATTGAGCATGCATTTCACTTGCTGAAGAAAAAACGGAAGGGAAAATGCCCCAAGAACAAGCAGGAACTGAAGACAGTTGCAATAGAGGTCTGGCAAAGCATCACCAGGGATGTAACCCAGCGTCTGGTGATGTCTATGCGTTCCAGACTTCAGGCTGTAATTGACTGCAAAGGATTTGCAACCAAGTATTAAAAAGTGAAAGTTTGTTTTATGACTGTTAATCTGTCCCATTACTTTTGGTCCCTTAAAAAGTGGGAGGCACATATACAAACTGTTGTAATTCCTACACTGTTCACCTGATTTGGATGTAAATACCCTCAAATTAAGGCTGAAAGTCTGCAGTTAAAGCACATCTTGTTAGTTTCATTACAAAACCATTGTGGTGGTGTATAGAGCCAAAAAGTTTAGAATTGTGTCGATGTCCCAATATTTATGGACCTGACTGTAAGCATCTAGACACACACACACTTGCAAAAGTATACTTTCCCTCAACTCTGACCAGTTTCCCAGTCCTGGCTGCTGGAAAACATAGATGGTGTTCTTTGGGTGATGTGTTGGGTTTGCGCCAGACATAGCGTTTTCTTTGGCCGTAAAGTAAAATTTTAGTCTCATCAGACCAAAGCAGCTTCCTCCATACATTTTGGGAGTTTCCCACATGCCTTTTCGCAAACTCAAAACATGCCATTTTGTTTTTTGCTGAAAGTAATTGCTTTCGTATGCCATAAAGCCCAACTCTATGGAGCGTACGGCTTATTGTCGTCCTATGTACAGATACTCCAGTCTCTGCTGTGGAACTCTGCAGCTCCTCCAGTGTTACCTTAGGTCTCTATGCTGCCTCTCTGATTAATACCCTCCTTGCCTGGTCGGTGAGTTATGGTGGGCGGCCGTCTCTTGGCAAATTTGCTGTTGTGCCATGTTTTTTTCATTTGGTTATGATAGATTTGATGGTGCTCCTGGGGATCATCAAAGATTTGGATATTGTTTTATAACCTAACCCTGACTTGTAATTCTCAACAACATTGTGCTTTACTTGTTTGGAGTGTTACTTGGTCTTCATGGCAGTGTTTGGTAAGTGGTGCCTCTTGCTTAGGTGTTGCAGCCTCTGGGGCTTTTCAAAAAAGGTGTGTATATGTAATGACAGATCATGTGATGCTTAGATTGCACACAGGTGGACATCATTTAACTAATTATGTGACTTCTGAAGGTAATTTGTTGCACCAGAGCTTTTTATGTGCTCAATAACAAAGGGGGTGAATACATATGCACATGCCAATTTTCTGTTTATTTCTAATGTATATATGTATATATTTTTCTAATTTCACTTCACCAACTTAGACTATATTGTGTTCTGATCCATCACATAAAATTCAGATTAACAAAACAATGAACCTGTAATGAAATAGGTAAAATGTCAGGGGGTGAATACATTAGCAATATAAGTAATGGGGTAGAAAGTGTAGAGTGTATAAGGGATGAATTAACAACTCATAGGGGAGGAGATGGGGGAGGGGTAGTATAGTCAATAGGGAGGTAGTACTAAGTAACTCAAGTACAGCGGCAGGCACTTCAGAACTACAGACTCATAACATAAGGTGGATGCTTGCTAATGCCAGAAGCTTGCCAGGAAAAATGGGAGAGTTAGAATTATTAGCAATTAATGAAAAATGGGATTTAATAGACATTACCGAAACATGGTGGGATGAAACTCATAACTGGACTGTTAATCTGGATGGTTGTAACCCATTTAGGAAAGATAGGGGCAATGGTAAAAGAGGAGAAGGGATTTGTCTGTATGTTAAGCCTGAATTTAAGCCTACAGTCACAGTTATTTATGGCGGAACTAGTGATAAAGTTGAATGTTTGTGGGTAGAGTTAAATAGCGGAGCAGCAAATTCCAATAGAATATTAGTAGCAGTATGCTATAAACCCCCAAATATAGCTGAAAGTGAGGAAATACAATTATTGTTACAGATAAATGCAGCTAAGCATGAGCAAGCTTTAATAATGGGAGATTTTAATTACCCTGAAATACACAGGATGCATGAGACCAGCAGTTCAGCTAACAATCTCTGAGTGTACTCAAGAACCTGCACCCCTTATCTGGCCCAGGTTATACAAGAGCCTACTAGAAATGAAGCTATCTTGGATTTAGTCATCACAAATATTATTGATATAGTATCAAATGTTGGAATTGGGAAACTGTGATCACAACACAGTCTCAATTGAGATTGAAGTAAAAAAAACTATTTTAAGGGGCCTAAAAAAACTCTTAATTTTAAAAAGGACAGCAATACAAAGTATAGACTGGGACAGAGAACTGGCAGGTAAAAATACTGAATATTAATGGACAACATTTAAATCCTTACTAAATATACATACTTATCACCATATACCAAGTGTAAATAAATGTAAAAGGAATAAATCCCATCCAATGTTGCTTAACAATGATTTAAAGATCAAGATACAGAGTAAAAAACAGGCATTTAAATTATACAAACAAGAGGGGGCAGAGACTGCTTTACGGGAGTACAAGGAAATCAACAAGGCTTGCGAAAGACTGGCTAAAAGAAAAAAGAAAAAATGAATTGCAAAAGAGAGTAAGACTAACCCTAAAATATGTTTTAAGTATCTTAATGGGAAGAAGGCGAGGAAGGAATCTATAAGGAACATTCCAATGTGACACAGGATGTCTGAAGATTAGTGACCAGGAAAAGGCAGATGAGCTAAATAGGTTATTTTCTTCGGTATACACAAGTGAGGTACCAGTGGTTGGGACACTGCAACATAATGGGGCTACACTACCTTTTTCCAAATAATTGGTTAACACAGGAAGTAATCCAAAAGAGGTTGGAAAAAATAAATGTTAATAAAGCCCCGGGTCCTGATGGAATACATCCATGGGTACTGAGGGAACTGGGTTCTGTAATAGCCAAACCATTATATTTAATTTTTCAAGATTCACTCAACACAGGGTCTCTACCAGATGACTGGAGAAAAGCAGATGTGATACCTATATTTATAATGGAGCAAGAGCAAATCCGGGGAATTATAGACCAGTGAGCCTCACTTTTGTAGTGGGGAAGCTTTTAGAAGGGTTAAGAAGGGATAATATACCAGAATATGTCTATTTGAACAGGATTATAAGTAGGAGTCCACATGGATTTATGAGGGACAGGTCATGTCAAACAAATCTAATTTAGTTTCTATGAGGAGGTTAGTAGGAACCTGGATCAAGGCAACTCAGTGGATGTAGTCTATTTGGATTTTGCAAAGGCTTTTGATACAGTGCCACATGGGAGACTATTGTGCAAACTAAGAGATACAGGAATTGCAGTAAATATCTGCTCATGGATTGAGAGCTGGCTAAAAGACAGGAAGCAAAGGGTTGTTGTAAATGGAACATACTCCGATTGGACTAACGTGGTAAGTGGGGTTCCTCTGGGTTAAGTATTAGGTCCTCTCCTTTTTAACATATTTATTAATGACTTCGAGGTGGGACTGGAAAGTAGTGTCTCCATTTTCGCTGATGACACAAAGTTGTGCAAGGTAATTCAATCAGATAATGAGGTGCTTTCCCTCCAAATGGAGTTACATAAAATTGAGGAATCGGCATCTAAATGGCAGATGAGATTTAATACAAATAAATGTAAATTTATGCATCCGGGAAGGAAAAATAGCCATGCAATTTATAATCTTAATGGAGCACATCTAGGGGTATCAGATATTGAAAGGGATTTGGGAGTGCTTGTGGACAACCACCTAGGTAACCGTGCTCAAAGCCAAGCAGCAGCTGCAAAGGCAAATACAATATTAGCATGTATTAAGAAGGGTATAGAAGCAAGGGAAGCAAATTTAATTCTGCCACTATACAAATCTTTAGTAAGCCCTCATTTTATGGAATATGGAGTACAATTTTGGGCACTACTTCATAAAAAGGACATTTTAGAGCTGGAAAAGGTACAGAGGGCAACAAAACTAATAAGGGGAATGGAGAGGTTAAGTTATGAAGAAAGACTAACTAAATTAAACGTATTTTCTCTAGAAAAAAGGCATCTAAGAGGAGATCTGGTTACCTTATATAAATACATACAGGGTCAGTATAAAGATTTGTCAAGGGAGCTTTTTGTGCCAAGAGGTTTTCAACTGACAAGAGGACATCCCTTGAAGCTAGAAGTAAAAAGATTCCACCTTAAAGAAAGAAAAGGGTTCTTCACAGTAAGGGTGGTTAATCTGTGGTATTCTCTACAAGAGGAGGTGGTGACAGTGGATTCGATAGGTAACTTTAAAAGGGGACTGTTTTTTTTTTTCTAATTAAAAAGGAAATTCAGGGTTATAATGGATAATTAGAGAGTATTGATCCAGGAAGAAATCCGATCGCCAGTGTCTGGGGTCAGGAAGGAATTCATTTTTTTCCCCCTTTCAGATGATTGGCTAAGTTTCACTTGTTTTTTTTTATCTGTTTACCTTCCTCTGGATTAATTAATACCGTATATACTCGAGTAAAAGATGACCACAGTATAAGCCGAGGCATCTATTTTACCACAAAATACTGGGAAAACTTAGTGACTCGAGTATAAGCCGAGGGTGGGAAATGTGCTGACCCCTGTGCCCCTTTCTTGTGTCCTCCCTCTCTCTCCCATGTGTCTCTGCTCCCCTCTCCCTCCCCTGTGTCTCTTCCCCCTCTCCCTCCCCTGTGTCTCTAATTAAATAGTTGATTTAATAATTAACAACTAATAATTAAATAATCCACATATTGCAGATCAGAGGAGATCTTAAAAGGTTGAACTTGATGGACTGAAAGTCTTTTTTCAACCTTAATTACTATGTAACTATGTATACATATATTATTATTATAGTTCATTTATAACGCACCGACATATCCCGTAGTGCTGTACATAAATTAAGTTCAGACAAAGATAAATACAAATTAACATATAGCAAAGCAAGGAGGGCCCTGTCTTTGGGAATTTACCATGGACATTGGATTCCTAGCTCAAAGTATTTAGGATAGATTGTAAGTCTGTGAGTTTCTAAGGTATAATGAGTGGTAAAAGAGGGAGAGAGAGGTGATAAGCATGTTGGGGTGCAAGGTGATACGCTTCTTTAAATCAATGCGTTTTAAGTGAGGTTTTACATTTTTTTCCTTGCAGCAGCCTAGTTCATCCTAGTTACGGGCAGTTATTCCTGCACATCCCACTCAATATAAGATTTATGATGTTCACATTTCCTTTTGGCTCCTAGGGCATCTCATCCGTACGGCTTGGTTTGGGTGCTCCCTGCACAGAAATCTGTTGCGGCTACAAAGCAGGATTTATGGCTGTCCACTGAGTGCGCTAATCTGGGGGAGTGAATGATTTGAATTAGTGTAGAACTTAGGGGGGAAAAAGCTCCCACAGCCTTTTTACTGCATTTCCCTAAATCAGAGCACCAGATTAGCATAGGGCTCATCATTTTTGTATTTTTACGTGTCCACTCTTAAAATTAAGAGTTTTTTTATTTGTGTCTTATAACTTTGTGAAACTCAACTTAAAATTAGACTTTTATGAAGATTTTGATATTATATTATAAAGTTTGTAAAATCGCTTCTTGTATAATTTGGGACAGATAATAATCTCTGAGTAAACTCAAGAAATGGCTCCCTTACCTGAACAGCTTATTTATCCAGTTTTTTCAGTGTAATTAAAATCTCCCATTATTAGTATTTTACCATGCTTGGCTGCATTTCAATCTGTATCAATTATTGCAGTTCCCTTCACTCTTACTTTATTTTGGGGGGTTTATAACATATTCCTATGAATATACATATTGTTTTATTCGTTTTGCCACTATTTCTGTCTACCCACAAGGTTTCAACATTATCACAAGTTCCACCATAAATATCTTCTCTGACTATAGGCATTAAATCAGGTTTAATTACTCCTTATCCTCTACTACAATTGCTCTTATCTCTTCTAAATCGGTTATGGCACTCCACATTACCCGTCCAGTCATGAGAATCGCTCCACCAGGTTTCAGTAACACATAGCAAATCATATTTCAAGATCACTGTTAATAATTCATATTTTCTGTGGCAAGCTTCATGAATTATCAAACACTTTGTTGCTTTCTCTATGCAGGTTTGAAGTACTTGTAACTGTATTTGTGTTACTTATAATGAACTCCCTGTGGACTATACTAACCCTCCTCTATCAATAGTTAACTCATCCCTTACCTTCTCTAAACCCTGAAGGTAGACCAGTTGTGGATGGAGAGGTTGGTGATGGGTACTGCTTTGGTGTGTTATGAGGAGGGATGAGCTGTTGAAGATACCTGAGAACTTGATGGTTACACCAAAATAGAAATGTGCATGTGTGGGACTAAATATAATCAAGTAGAGGGCTATGTCTGGTCCATGTTTAAAACATCCTCTTTAGGCAAAAATATTTGCTTTATATAAATGTTTTAATTATTTTTATTTAACCTTATTCTCAGTGTAATTTTAATATTGAATTTACATTTCACTTAGGCTTGCAGTTTTCCAGGATCTGGAACCTACCCCCTACCAAAAACCATGCATCGAAAAAGAATACTTTAAACATTAAATGTTTTTGGGGGGTGGGTTTTTACATGAAAAGGAGTGGTCTGTAATGTGGAAAAAATGTAATAAAATGGACATTTTCCAAACTCGCCCTTAAGTTGTTTCACAAGAAATGCGAAGCAAATATGTTCTCCTCCCCATGTCAGTTCTCTTTGTTTTTTTGTTTTTTTTTTAATAGAAGAATTCCATGTTGGTTTCTCAGCTTAATAGCTTAATTCTCCTCTTATAACCACCTCCTGAAATTTGCCACATGTTGTCGCACAAAATGAAACCTTCATGTAACTCCAAAGAACACATTTTAGAAAGTCATAATACAAAATAGCTTGTAAGAACGTTTATTTACAGTGTTAGATGTTACATGACAATCAGTTGAGAGAAGCACATTTACTTGTAAAGGTTGCTTGTGGATCCTAAATAGCAGAGACTGCTGACTATATACCCTGCTCCACCTGTACTTATTGTTCTTTGAAGATGTATTGAGCCCTTTTCATAGTTCAAGTAAGGCAATTTTAGCAGGAATAAAAACTTAATTTCAGTGATTTTCAAATGAATGTACTTTTACATTGTAGTTGAAGTAATTTCCTCTTTAGACCACTGGTCTTGTACCACATGAAGTGTTTACTGCAACAAATGTAATGACTTATTTTATACAACAAAGTTCTTTTTGTGTGTGGAAATAAACAATATGATTTTTATGGCTGCCCAAATTGCACAGTTTAGCTTTGCTGCAAGTCACATGGCTCCCTTATATATTTGTCTATTGTGAAATAGCTGCACATGAGATTTGTTCATCAAGACAATGTAGTACCCTTAAAAATGCAATCTGCCACTTTTTACATTCAAACTATTTTACTGTTCAGGTATATGTCCATAAAGCAAATCTGGTATATAAGCGGATGTTGTCACTGCTTTATGGATTCAGAACTAAAAAATGAATTCTAGAGAAAATCTTTGTGTTTTTGCTACCCTGATTTTTAAAGGTTTTGGTGCGGCAGCCATGCAGGAGAAGTTAACATTTTGCGATTAAATAGATCTTATACAGTATCTAGGCCAAGACTGAATGTTTTGCAGGTAACTGTGTGTAATCTGTATATTCCACTTATGCTTTATTTTGTTCAGTTTTGTTGTTTCTCTAGTTCTACATCAACACTTTTCAGCTAATCGTGCACATTTGGAAATACATAATTGTATAAATACAGTCTATCATCTGATATTAAGCAGTTGCATATTAATATACCAATAGTACTTGGTAAGAAAACACTGTTTTGCTTGTTAATCTTTGGTGTGGATAAATTCATGAAATTTAGCCTGTTTTCTTTAAATGCCCTTTAATATACTTTTTTTTTTTATATTTAAGCCATCATTTAATAAAGTTATCCACACAAATGTGATCCAGCCACAGTGTCTGTACTTTTCAATTTAACCAATTTTCATTAAAAGATTCAGTATAGATCACAATTAGGTATACATGAAATAAATGTACATTGCCAATACAAATCACATACTTGTTTTAGTAGAACAAAGCAAACCAGTGCAAGCTTCAGCAACTGTTTGGGTTAAAAAATAAGTTTCAAGACATGGTAGAAAAATACAGAGTATAGAATAATGAGGGAAAGATTGGTATTAGTATTTTAGGGGGTGTATCTTATATATTGTAAAATTATATGTTCTATCACATTATAGAATATTAATTTGTGTATGTTATTAAAAAATGTAATTAGATACCAGATTACGCGGCTCAAGAAAATTCTATTAGGAAACATACTGTTGTTCTGACCCCTGGTATATGTACTGTATGTCCGGGCTCAACTTGAGAAATCTAGTAAGTGTTCTTTTGACATAGAAAAGGTAATTTAAAATAATCAAACGTGTACCATTTTTTACCTTATAGTCTCTGACCTCCATGTTGTCACAATTCTCGTGTACCATTTTTTTTCTTATAGTCTCTGACCTCCATGTTGTCACAATTCTCAATTTTAATTTGCATAACTGCCATAGCATATGTTGTTCAATTACCAACTACTTTTCTGATCCTCTACATCCAGGTTTTTCATATCCAATTCTTGAAAAGTTAATCACACCCAGAATTTATCAGTAGCTTTATTTTATAATGTAATTAACTGAAATGATGGCCTGACTATACCCCTGCTAGTCAAGAGTCGGGCAAAGTCTGTCCTATCCCATATTCATAATCTGCCCACATGCTTTATACGGATTTGTCAACGCCTCTTTAAAAATAATAGAAGCAACATGTAGTGTCTTAAAGTTATAACAAAATTAGTTAAAATGTTTTTCTGAAGTAGCCCCCTTGTCTCCATTCCAAAATAATATAGGACTGGCATACACCAGCCACACTTCATAATTAACACAGCTAAAATTCTTAACAGAAAAACTAGGCCGCTATTTATGGGTGCAGCACTTTACTCACAGAGGTGCATGCAAGCTGGTGATGTGAAACAGTGTTGCATTCCATAGCATATTCTATGTACTGCATACATGGCTATTTTATTTGGTGCTAAAAACTAGGTAATATCAGGAGAAAATAACTTTTACAGCCCATCCTATTCATTTCTAAAAACGTAACCTAGGAAATGGAGCCATAAGCAAGCGATCAAAAACTAAAGCACATATTTGGTAGTCAGGCAAGGGCAGAGAGCACAGTTTTCGGTCTTCAGTAATATGTAACTACATACAGACTTGACCATTTCCTGGGCATGAATTACAATACATAGTTTGCACCACTATGATAATTACACGAAAAATTTCGTTTTACAGATTTTGAAGATGCACATTTTTTTTTCTTTATTTTTGCAAGGAACTGCCAGCACAAGAGTCAGATTCACAAGACATTTTCAGTTGACTGCCCCATTTTTACTGAGTTTCACAGGGACTGAGCATTGATGATATTCTTCAGTGATTCTTTATTGAGGTCTGATATCAAAAAGACGCTTCTTTGGATTACACAGCGAGGCTGGAGATGTTTCTGTGATTGTAAAGTAATATATCACCTTAGTGAATTAAGATTAAGGACAAAGGACATTAACATTAAATGTGTATGACTTTAGTGAATGTGGCCCATACCTCTTTAATGGTATTAGTTTGCAAGTCATCTTAGTGCACAAGATGGAATGAAATCAATACTGCTCTTACATCATCCGAGTACATAAAATCAAGTGAAGAAAATATTGATACAGATTTTACTGTTTTTAAGCGCTTTTATATAAACTTGGTGGTTCCTGCAATGGTCTGCTTCACTGTAGAAATGTACAAATTATGCAAGAATCAAAGAAAAGCTTCAAATAAGTTTTTACATGTATTTTGTTTCCCCAATAACTGTTCCCATAGATTGTGATGAGTCGTATACATTTCTGTAATCAATGGCGGGTGTAAGCTTATGTGGAAATACTATGATCTCCAGAAACAGTCACATAACTTGCTTCTGCTATACCTCATTCATTGTAATGTGGGGGACTTGGAAGAAATCAAAACTGGCATGGAAGATATGTAAATTGTCTGGAGATAAGAGAGCAGTATGATAACAGGGCCAGTAACGGTATATATCCTAGAGCTTATCTATTAAAGCCTTGCTGCTTTGGCAAGGATGCATGAAGATTAATTCTATAACTGTGTATTTGATGGCTTATTTTTGCCATCTTTTATTTAACATAAATGCATGTTGTGAATTAATTTTCTACGAGATGGATGTGCAGTTGCCATAATCATGTCTTGAGCTTGAGTAGAAATTTAAAGAAGAGATGAAAGGTCACTGAAATATAAATATTCAGGGCTCATGGAAGACTGGATAGTTAGGGTGTCAGGATTAATCCACATGTCCTCTTGATGTCAATGAATCATCCACTTCATTCTTGATTGATTTAACCATTCATTATTGTAATAGAAAAAATGTTCTATAAATCCTTTTTTATTTGTGCTGCAGAAGGAGCATTTAAGGTTCTAAGTAGTCTAAAATATGTATATACATATGTATATGTTACTGATTTTAGGCTTTCCAACTACAACATTAACAAGAATGTTATAACCATTTAATGATATTCCCACATATGTTTAGTTGGACTGAAATGTATATGGTACCATTTTTTTTACCCACAGAATGATTCCTATATTTTAGTAGGTCCAAAGACCTGTATTATATTTATGACTGGTCTAAATAGTAAATGATTGCCAGCGGGAGGGCATAAGGCATTTTCTGGACTACGTCTAAAATGTTTTTGTTTGTTTTCTTCGGCTGTATTACTGTTTGACAAAATAAGATCCGGATACTGCACTTCGCCAAAACCTATATGTCAATACTTTAACATAATATGGGAGCTGATTATTTTTCGTTTGAATTGCATTCTGTCAGTAGTTACGAGGAAGCTTATAGGCCAGTTTAAATATCACTTTAAACACAAGCCATATATTAATATTCTGCTGTCTTCATATGGTTATCTAGTCGTCTTTCTTATGTATGATCCCATTGCTTGCACTGTTCAAGTCTTTATGATATCCGTTCTTCATTTCTGTGATGGCTGTAGTCCCATTTGGATCAGATTTAGATGCTTTTTTCTTGTATGTCTGTATGGAATAAAGGGGAAAAATGATTTCTGTACAAAAACACACTGATGACTGCCAGCATGCCTCAGTAAAATTACAACTATGACGTATTGATTTTACTTGCTACTGCAGTACATTTATGTATTACAGTTTCTGTCTCTACCTATACAAATATAAAATATGTGCGAAACATGAGTAAAACATCAACCACTGAGAAATGCTATAGAATGCAAAGGGAGGATATTGATTGGTATAGTATGATTGGTTTCTTCACCCATCCCCCAAAATAATGAACTAATATACTGTGTCCAGAGAGAGGATGAGAAAGTAAACCCACAAGATGAGTAACTTATACAATAATATTACTACCATTATGTCTATGGACTCTGAGTTCCTTTTAAATGTGGTTATATACATAATGTACTAAGGTATAAATCATTCTTGATCATTTTTCTGTGTAGCAACAATAAACTAATCTATGACACATCTACCTGCATAACAACCCAGGAGAAGTTAAAAAAACAAACAAAAGAAAACACTGAAGTTTGATAAAAACTTCACATACTTGTATGTAAGAAAATAGCATTGGCAAGTGCGCAAGACAGGAGCATAAAAGCATGTTATGTTTGGATGACTGCAATTGTGTAATGGAGGACTAATCTTAGACTGCTAGTCTGGCTGTATCTTACCAGGGAGGATTATTTTATGGGGACTTACTCTTCCATTGAATTCTATTGTGCTATTTGGAGGGGTGGTTTATAAACAAAAGTGAACAAAGATATTTATTTAAATCCATAGTCCCTTTGTTTCATTCCTTTTAGGAAGAAAGGAAATATTTGCCTTCTCTAAAGCAAAATTTAATACATTTTTTACAACTTTTTATTTTTATTAAAACATTCTGAACATTGTTTAAAGTCAAATTCTTCTAAAGAACATGCTATAAATATGACACTATTAGTGGCAAATTAGCATATTGGAGTCACACAGGCAAGGATGTATAGCCAAAATAATTGAAAAAAAAAAAAAAAAAAAGAAACAAGACTTAATACAAGATGTGACAAGTAGTAGATTATGTATGTACATGTCATCCGTGTCACACACAACAAAACAAGACATTTCTTATTTTAAAGGCCTTAAGACTCTGTAGACATGGTTGTAGATAAACAATTGTGATTACTGCACCATATTTTAGAAGGTGCTTATTTTGTATTAATCTACTTACCTTCAAATAAAAGTTGACAAATAGGATCACCAGAGTCATCATGTAAGAGGACTGGAACATCAAGCAGCCAAAAGGAAACCCACAGGGCTTAACAGCTGCACTGAGCGTGTGTGTAATGGTGAGCACAAACTGGATCTAAACACAGATAGGAAACCGTCAGCCAGAAAGGTACAATGGTATCACATTTCCAAAATACATATTCTTTGCAAAAAGATAACATTAATGTTATCCTATAAAGCGGTCATGGAATCTGCAGAACTAGTCAGTGTTGTGTATATAATACATGATTTTATTCATTTAACTATGCTCAGTAATGAGGTGAGATGGTAGATTCTATTTAATGAACACTATTCACTAACTGTGAAGTCTCTATCAAGTTGGAGAACTCTCTTTACAGAGTAGTTAATTAATTGGGTGGGTTTAATTTATTCATGAGTAAGTTATTTCTTTGTGAATCTAGTCAGTAAGTATGGGCTATCTAATGAAATGAAGGTACAGCTTGATGAGAGAGAGGAAAAAAGAAGCTTTATTCAAGGTATACCATGCTTTTAAATAATTACTATTTTCAATCATGTCCTCAGGCAATATAAGTTCCAGGATTGAAGTATTGTGGCTGGAGTGAAACCACTTGGGTGGCATCTAAATTGGCACACCGCAACTGTTGTGTATAGTAGATGGTGACTAGAAAGTTTAAACATGGCTAGCAGCAACCTGCTACTAATATGGGTTTCAGAGAGGTTTTCAATTTGGCACTTGTTCTTGAGTGGGTCTACTACAGCTGCACAACTTAATTCAGGGGTGGAGAAATCTGGAGCGTATACACAATGGGGGGATAAGGAATAAGCAATAAAACTAGAATTAACTTTAATTAGAAAAACATTGTTATGCTACTGCTGGGCCCTGGAGGCATACATAATAGTTTAGTGAAGGATGTATGTGTGGGAGAGTTTAACATTTCTGGAGAGCATGGCTTGCTGTTATTGTTACAAGCTGCTTGCTTCTGAGCATGTGTATGGGGAGGTGAAAAGTGTCAAATTATAAAAAGGCCAAATTAATAATAAATTCCACCTCTTTTCTCTCCCAACAACTGACAGATAAAAATAAGCATGTCCCTTGGAAGTATTTAAACTAGATAACAATGAATCCTCTGCAATGTGTTCAACAACATTTTTAAAGAAGACCAACATTCTGGAGGTTTGTTACATACTTAAAACATGTGCAGTTATTCCTGAACTACAGAGATTCCTTGAATCTTACCAGCTGTGCTTGCGTGAGGTACTTCTTCCACCACAGGTATTTGTGCATGGATGGAATGACAGACAGTCCATAATATGAGTACATGAGGACATGGATAAAACTATTAAGTGTGGGTCCAAAGAAACCTGGAACATAATACAAGAAATGTTTAAGATATTATGTATAGGTTTAATAATGTTATTCTCTGAAAAAGTTAACTTTTTACTTGCTGATCAATAGATTTACTGTATATAGTGAATAAGTTAAAGCTGTGACTGCTGCTATTATTTTAGCCTCTGTATAACAACCACCTTCTTCTGGATCGCTACCAATTGCTGAAGGGGCTTGTGTACCTCAATGAAGCGGTGACCTATATATACCATATAGCAGGGGTGTCCCAAAGTCAATCCTCCTGGGCCGCACACAGGCCTGGATTTGTGGATTTCCTTTATGTGCACAGAGGAGTCCGTTAGACTAAATGACTGAAGAAATGATAGTCCCACCTGGGTGCAGCAGGGCTATCCTCAAATCCAGGCTTGTGTGCGGCCCAGCAGAACCGACTTGGGACACCTCTGCCATATCGGGTCAACCAAGATGGACAGGTCTTAGCAGGAAGGTCAGACTAATCATGGTCCACTGGAAAAGGAACTGGCAACCCACTCTAGTATCGTTGATAAGAAATCCTTATGGATAAGCACAACCAGAGACATTTTTTATGGAGTATTTTTACAGAACTAGACACAACATCTTGCAGGCTGGAGAACATCTGCTGAAAGCTAATAAGCTCCTAAATAAACAAATTAAATCATATTGTATGTCAACTACAACAAAATATTAAATTTCATGATTACACCTATACTAAACCTCCATACTTAGGGCAGCTCTATAAAAAAAATCCATCATTTCGGGTGTAAAAACGTGCTATTAAGGCTTTAAAATCGAAAATTACAAAGGTTCCTATGATAACAGTAATGTTAACTCCTTTTATATTTTCATACCCACAAGAATTTATACCCGGACAGTAGCCTTTTCTTGCTATACAAGTATTCTTTGTGGAAAAATCCCTTTGCATTAACTGGTTCTGGCAATCTATGCTGATAATTGTATTGCTGCAATGAATGTCTCAATTCATTATTTCATTTGTGTCTTCAAGCTAAACTAACGTAATGAAAGGTCGCAAACGTGCTACCATTCATTTTATAGTACACGTTTTTACAAAAGATTTTATTTATTTTTGTATATAATTGATTCTGCAAAAAATAACAAAAAAATTACATTTAAAAACATCACAAATGTTACAAAGCTATATTTCCAAAGTAATGACCTGTGTCAGACTGAATTTATAAAAAAAACAGCTGTTGTAGTCCTACAGGCAACAGACTGAGCAGTCATTTTGAGCAACCAAGGATATTTCTAACTCAAGAAGCTCCATTATCATCAGCGAAACGCGTTTTAGTACTTCCATTTATCCTTTTTATATCATCATTGTATTATTTATATTTATCCTTTGTTTTACAGATATAATTATTAATTGATATCAGGACATAATAAATGATTACAAAAAAAATGTTTTTGACCATATTAAGCCTCAAGTGGAGTTACTATGTAATACACCATATACACAGCACTGTGACATTGTCAAATCCTTTAGGCTATTCATTGTACCCATTCCATTAATAATTTATAGATATACCACATTACATTATACTCCATTTTTTTATGTATAGTGTATACACTTTAATTAATGTACACTAGCAATAAGGAGACTGGGATCTATTTGCCGGGGGTGAAGAAGATTGTCATTTCACGTGGATATTATATTGAATGTGATCTCTATACCTCATAACATTTGTGGTCTCTTCAGTTGAGAGTCACAAACCGTTGAAAGTAAAAACCACAGCAGTTTTTCAATTCATCTGTACTAGGAGTTTGTGTGCCCTCTCTCTCCCTTCCCTCTTGTTAATATGTAGCTGTAGCTACATAAAAACGATGATTTATTTTCTGTTTTGATACTTTATCTATGTTAGGAGCTAAAGTGTGTTGTGAAGATGCAAAGTTGTTGTGTGCGTGAGGAACTGAAGCGGCTAAGAAAACCTCTCATCATTTACTGAGTAACCTAACATATAATAACAATATCTATGACATAACTGTGGGCATAGGTACAGAAAAAAAAAACTTCTTGCATTTGAGCCTCCAGTATTTGAAATTGTACAACGCCAGCAGTTTTCAGGATTTGAGGATATCCTTGACACAACACACATGTTGGCAGTGGCGTTGTCTTCAGGAATATCCACAAATTCTGGTCTGGTTGCCAAGGTTGGTCCTCAAGACACACCAACAATGTGCAATGCTGCTGTAATACAAACAATGATGCTCTCAGTGTGTCTAAACTAAACTGAAAATTTAGTTTCAACATATGAAAATAATCCCACCACAACATACAATATGTTTAACACAGTACTCACTTTGTCCGCATGGAATCCAGTTCATTACACACCACCATATATTGAACATAGTAGCATGATGATAAACATGAAGGAATGTGATCTGACTATTCTTTTTCCGTAAAACAAAGAAAATTGTATCCATAAATTCAATTGCTTTGGAAAAATAGTACCACCATAGCACTTTGGCCACCTGCAAAGCAAAATTACAAAATGTTTAGTGAAATTACAAGCATGGCATTAATTTATAGTGAAATTGTGTAAATTAATATTTTTATCTAGAGAATATATAGTTTCTAAATGTAATAGCTTGACTAAAATTGGAAATGTTGGTGTTAGAAATAACAAAAAAAAACTATTCTCAATAGTAAAAGTGATTTTGGATCACTGAAAAAAAAAAAAAAAAAGGTTTGTTACTGGACATATCTTCTCTTGCTAGGCCAGAGATGAAGAAACTATGCCTCACATTCACTAACCTATAGTCTACTACTATAGATGAGAAATATTCAACTTTGATATACACAGAGGATCCACAACAGCCAACCCCTTGCATTAGCAGTATAAAATGGCAGATGGAAGGCATAAGGGTGTGATTGGGGAAGTAGAGGAGCATGGAGAGATAAGAAAAAAGGAGAGAAGGTTAAGAGATGGACTGAATTTGTCAAGTAGAATCACAAGAAGGGAGGATGGCGGAGAGCACCAGATCATTTCAACAGATTAAAAAAGGCAAATAAATAATATTACTATTATTTTTAAACATAGCTTTTAATTAATGCGTAAAACAGTCTGTAATATTTCTTAAACATCCAATCTGAATATATTTCAAGAAATGTTCAATTAAGATATGTTTTTTTTAGTATTAGTTAAAATCAATTCCTTGTCATATGCTAGAAATAAGTACTTCTTAGGTAACTAGATCTATGGTGTTATGGCAAAATTATGATAAAAACACAAAGTGCTAATATATGAAACACTCCCAGTTGTATGGAGAGTCATTACTGAAATATAATGTGTTTACACATGTGACTTACCCGAATGTCTGCGTCGCCCGAGCTGTCAAGGTTCTGACACTGCAAGTTGTATCTACCCTCCCATGTTGAAAGAACAAGCTGGAAATGAACAAAAAAAACATATTAACAAATTATTATTAACTACATGTAAAGAAGCACTTAAACATCACCACAAAGAGCCTGAACATCTTACGTTCGTTCAGCTGATTAAGTTATATCTCTGTTAAGGTTTAAACAAGATGCACTGGCGTAGTGTACTGATGTAATCTTAATACCAATGAAAATGCATGTATTGATCACATTATGATCCAGATTTTATTTTCAATCTCCATCTCCCGTATACACCCAATTATGACCCATTCATTATAGCACAAGCAACTACATAATACTAGAAATGTTATCAGTAAGATTACAATGTTGTACCTTCCTATATTATTTCACATGCCTATCAAGTCCTGATGAAAGCCCATAATGTCAATATATTAGCCAATCCACCAATGTATTATTGCAAGCCCAAATTACACTATTCTTGAAGCCGTGTCATAATATTTATAACCATTTATTCAACCAGTAATATTTTGTACTCTTAGATGTATAACCAGTGTCATTTTTACCCGGGCATTAAAAACAAAAAAATAATATTGCACAAACCTCACCAAGCAAGGTTGCTTAGGTGAGCAATTAAACAAATGTATAATAGCTCTCTTCTTAATTTAGTCTTTCAATAACATAAGGGATAAATCAGGATTTGATCATGAGATTCTGATATTTCCATTTACTCTCGGAGTCTAAATACCCTGGGGTGGGCATGCTAGGTGCAGAATCTCCCCCTTCTCATTTTCTGTTCAATACTCTGAAAAATAATTTCCATAGTGAGCTGTATGCCCGCTTATGTCTCACTCCTATAGCAATGATTTTGGTGACGATCAAGTCCTGCAATAAAAGATTTTTCCTCCTACAGACATCAGGAAAGTAAATATATTTTATTGTATATATTAAAATACAAATGGAGGGAAACAAGATATGAGGAAAATGTTCAAGTATCAAAATGTGAGCTAAATTTAAATGTTTTTATGTATGTTCATGAGAATTGTAGAAACATGCAGCCTTATTATAATTTGCAATTCTGCAAATCTAAAGGGCTCTATATAATCACAGAGCATATTTTTTTACAGATTTTTTTAGTTAGTAAAGACCTTGCTTTTGGATAGAAGTCCACTAACTAAAACTTCTGTAAATAAATATGTTCTCTGCTTATATAGGTCCCTTTAGATTTGCCGAATTGCAATTTAATAAGGCTGATGGATTCTTCAGCCTAAAATGAATTTACTCCTCTGGTCCAGGCTTTTCTTTAAGCAAGGTCTATGTTGTTATATAGGTAAAAGCTATATATTGTGAATTGCCCATTATGTGACACATTCAGTGTATCATTCATGTATTTAACATAGATGACTTACCCACATTTCACCACTTGGGGGTGTTAGTGTATGTCCATTCAGATTACTTCATATATTTATTTTTTATTTTTTTAACTGAGTGATTCAATTATTTCAAGAACACTGACGTCACGCATTTTATATCATGTTTTTAAAACAGTATGTTTTCACATATATAGAATAAAGTGACACAGATCTCTTGGTTTACATCCTATCTCTCCAACTCTCCTTTTCTGTCACTTCTTGGCTTCCATGATCTATTACTGTTAGTAATTCAAAAAGTGAAGTGCTGAGTCCTTTTCTCTGTCCTACTTACACTCTTAATCAGACCTATCGTCTTCTCTATTAGCTCCAGCCACCACCTGCCTACAAGATTTGTCTTTCTGAAAGTAAGAACATTTGCTATGATTAAGTGAAACGGCAATGAAAGGCTGGGTAATCGTCTTATCCTACAAAGGTAATTTTATTGAACCAATCTGAGCAAGTACAACCCACCAGAAAATAATTCACAACAATAAAAGCAACGGCTTGATGTGGGCACCAGCACGGCTGACTGCATTTTCTCGGACTAAACCTACATTGGTATTTCTAATGTTTGTCTGACAACTTTTTTAATAACAGTCAGTTGATAAAGTACTTGAAACTACCTAGAGCTTTTAGATTGTTTCACATTTGGAACCTTCATTGTGTCCCTTTACAGTATCCAAAAAAGAGCTCCTACTGTTTCTTTCTGTTGCTACTCCATCCCCAATCTAAGCCCTTGTACTTAAAGTGAGGCTGACAAATGACAATGCGAGAGTCTGATTTATACAACTTGGCTTTCATACCCTTAGAATCATTTTCTGTGCTTTGAAAATGAAGTTCGGATTCTGAGAACACAGCATTTGTCACTTGTGCAGTATTGAAGAGGAGCCTTCTTTGTTGTAAGAAATGAATGATCTTGGTGCCATAGAAAGAGCTGACCGCTTGCACTCCTGGAATGGGAGCAGTTTTTTTCTCTACCTTTAGGTATAGTACAGATATAATTCTGCTAAAATGTACATAAAAGTATAACACCTCTCAGAGCATTTATTTATCTTTAGATAAAAACTTCAAGTAACATGAACCCCCAAAATCATACTGGTAAATAAATAAACACCAAACCTGCATACCGCCCGACATTACAAATGGACAAAAAGGGATACATAGACTTGACAGAATATGTTGTGTTCAACATTGTTACCCCATTTTGTAAAATGTGTAAACTGAATTTTAGAGATATTGTTCTTTAAAGTCATCTAAATATATCAGCATTGCATTTATTACAATAGAAATTAGTGAAACTTTGATAACTTACTATTACAGTTGTCTTACTCCGTGTCGTGACTGTTAGCCACTTTAAATTTGAAGCTCATATGCGCAGCAGCAAGCTTGAAAAGTTGCAGATTTACAGTGCTATTAAATTACAACATGCTGCGAGTTATGGGCTTGAGAGGCAAACCCGTAAACCATTTCTCGCTCGTCGGATGTGCGGCCGTGAACAATTAGTCAAACTCGAAGTTACGGTTTAGATGGAACCAATGGCAACAGAGATCGTCAGAATTACGTCACTGAAAAATGGAGGTGGGATTTCAAAGTCTTACGGGGTTCAATTACGAGTTACGATAGGGGACCCATATTCCAGATATAGTAAGCTGTAAATATGATATTCTAGTCCATTGGAGTTCCATTATATCTATTAACATATTGATTGCCGGGATTGATATAACACAGAAATTAAACACAAATTAAAGTATTTTTCTGGGCCGATTTGCGTGCTTGAGAATGTTGTGCTATTAATTCTAAGACCTAACATCACTTTCCCTGGTCATAAAACTACAGTAGTGTGTGTATATTTGCATTTAAAGTGCTACGGGTTGGACTTTACTCCACTTGCGGGTCCTCCCTAGCACTCGTTGGCTTCTTGGCTCCATTTGCGAGTTACAGGGTTGAACGCCAGTAATTTGGGTGCAATTTAATAGTGCGATTGGAACGTATTGGTTACGGGCTTGACAGATCAAAGGATTTGTGAGCTCGCAAGTCGAATTCTCACGTTTCATAGGGTTTTCTTGCTCCTACCCTGCAATTCGTCGGTGGACTGGTTTAAGAGGCCAATTTAATACCCGAGCTACATTACGTGCTATGTTTTTACACGTTAGGGGAATTTAATGTGGCTGTATATTAACTAAAAAAAAAGACTTCTAATTACAGATTACATGAATCAAGAAGTCAACACAATTAGCTTAATGTAATTAAATTGTATCTTATATTCATATAAGATATATAAATTCATGTACTTAATGCAAATTTATATGAATTGGTTATTCAATGGTTTATGGTAATCTCTTTTTTATATTTAATTGTATATCTGTATACGTTTGAAGTATACAAATAATTGCATATTTACAACTTTTTTCTGTCCATTTGGTACGGATATACAATTGCTAATAATCATGGATTGAAATTCATTGGTCAGAATTGAGTGGACGAAACGGCCCGTTGGTAACTTCATTAACCATTACAGGGGACAGAGACCACTTTAGGCTACAAAAGACACATATGCCTATCAAGCTTGGCAACTGAACATCAAGTATATTGAGTGTGGCAATTAATTGCCAATACACTGTTATATGTTATTTCCAGCTTGTGGCATATTTTTGTTTTTTGCCCCAGTAGTCTTTGACAGTATATATATATTAGTCTAGCCTTTAGTTTAGGATCTCTGTCCTACCCAGTATTTTGCTTTTATTATATCACCTTGCTTCTCAATTCTATTATTATCAGTATATCCTGACTTTCTCAGGTCTATCAGTTTATTCTGATATTTGAGGACTGAGTAATTTATTACATCAGTAGATGCTAAACCCTTTATGTAGGGGGCTCATTAGGTCTGATTCATAACCTATATTTATGGTCATGCTGACCCTTTTTATATCTACATCATAGGATTGATTTTATATAGTGCACTTTTTTCATATATATATATTAAGCCGCTTTTCTTTCGGCTTACTAGTATCCCATTAAAGTTATTTATTTTTGTCAGAATTGAGTAACTGACAATAATTACTATCATTAATCAGCTAGAAACTAAACCCTATGGCCACTATTCAATTGCATAGCTTTCGGCCAGGTAGCTGCGGGCTTGTTCAATTGAATCGCTCTGTAACTGTTGCAAATTTGCAACAGTTACAGAGCATTTCAATTGAACAAGCCCGCAGCTACATCGACGAAAGCTAAAACTGTAAACCATGCAATCATAAGTAGTATTTTAGGGCATGATTATGATGAATTAAGCAAGGCTGTAACTACCGATGTAGAAACAGCTAATTGTAAATGAGACCATCATCATTACGTCCATAAAACATGGAGGTTAAACGTCAATCAATTAGCGTTTAGATGTAAGCTGTGCGATCGGACTCAATCCGGCAATGTACAAAATAATAAAAATGAATGAGGAAAATGTTCTAGTCCATGCAGGTGGCCTGATATGTATTACCTACTTGATTCCCAAGATTAATATAACACGGAAATTAAATGTAAAAAAAAAAAAAATTGATTGCAGATTTTCGAGCTTGAGACAGTTGTGCAATTAATTCTAATGTCTTTCATCGCTTTCCCCATCTTTTAAGGAGCAGTACTGATTTTTTATTTGCATACAGTGCTACGATCAGGTGTTTAACCCCCTTGCGAGCCCTATCTGGTACTCGTAGGATTTTCTTCTACATTTGCCATTTACGGTTGTGAAAACATTTGCGGGCTTGAGGAATTGTAGCAATTGAATAGCGATTTGCTATTGTAACATTTACAGGCTTGAAAGATTTTACCAATTGCAGGGATTTTCAGCCTGTAACCCACAGATCCTTTGCGGGTAGCTAAAAGACACCAATTGAAAAGCAAATTAGTTTTCAAGCTACTTTACAGGCTCCAGTAACCAACAATTGCTCAATTGAATAGGGGCCTATGATAATGTATAAAAAAAAAATGTGGGATAGATATATTGAAGCTATATATACACTTCTCCAAATAGCTAAAGACTACAATATTGGATGTAACCACGTTCTTATATATATATTTTTATTCGTCATTTTAATGTTAAAAATACATTAGATTTTTTTATTAACTTCTCCCTACTTATTTAGCATAAATTCCCAGGGTACACTATTAGTGATTTAGTGTCTTTTTTCCTCTGTGTCATAACGCCCCTGTTTTCTCCTCCTCCAATTCATTAATTTCACCACTAATCACATGTTCTACTAGTTAACCAATCAATGCAATTAGAGAACCCCATGATATTTGTTCTCATGATGCCACTATTTTTCTCCATCAATGGAAATGTTCTCAACTGTGATTGGCTAAATAAATTATGTGGTTACGGTGGCAGAGCAGTTACTATGAGGAGAAGGCAGGGGAAATGGAACTTAATTTATAATTATTATTTTTAAGCTTTTACAAGCATGAAACTTTTCCAACCAATAATCCTGTATTTACATATCATCTTCACACAGCTGTGAGGCAAAAAAAATGCATTTCCAGTGGCCATTTAATATGTGCACAATGCTACAGCCATATATTATGTACAAAGGACCCTTCTGGCTTCCATCTTTCTCCTAGATTTTGAAAGAAAGAAAATGGGACACAATCAGTGCAGAAAATTCTTGAATGGGAGAGTTCCCTTTAAAATAGTGAAACTAAGGCAGATACTGGATTTTACTATTTAAAACTCCAACACAGCAACAGTTGTGGGGTGTGCAATTGTTTAGTTTGATTCTAGGAAATTGTTCTAAAGCAGTATTTCTAAGCCGTACAATTTATTACTGTGCTTTTCCACACCGGAAACACTGTACTGGAAGCTGTAACATGTTCTTGAAGCGGACACAGAATTTAAATGCTACAAAAAGCTGTTTTGTCTGTGTATTGTGAGAAAAAGGCATTTATTCTCCACAAGTGTATGAACTGAATGGGACTTGTCCTTGTATTCTTGGGTTGGCGACCCTTGGCACACATTGCAGACATACAAGGAACAGCTAGACTATTCATACAGCCAGACTGCACTTGTAAGGATTATCAGGAATGAAGAAAATGCAAATGCACAAGATTGTCTCTTTTCTTTTACACTTTTAACTTACAATTTCATTTAAAATAAGAAAACATAAATATCTAAAAAAAATGACAGTGAAGGTCTATATATGTTTAAGATGTTTTTACAAATGATATCATTGAATTACTTGTCTGCTTCTACACTCATTTTGTGGAGTTAAGGAGACATGGAACACAACTTTTTTTCCCAGGCATATTAAAAAAAAAAAGCATGGTTTAAACATTACAACTTGTTTTTGCATGACAAAATATTAAGTAAAAACAGTTTAAACTTCATTGAAACTAACAGGAAATGCAAATGGCATACTTTAGTCTGTAGATCTCATTGGCTGTCAGAGGGCAAGCACCCAAGAGCAGTTACTCTTCCCCAAAAAGTTTTTGTGCTCCAAGACCATTGTAACGGAGTTGGAACACGAATCCAATATCTCCGCTGGTATACGGTAAAATATTCAAGAAGCACTACAGTCTCACCATCCCCGACCTCCCATATTGGACGACACTCAATTGGGAGTCAAATGAATACTGACTTTATTTTGTTGTGCAGAGATATATATACACATCTCTTCCCACAAGCAATACACATCCCCCATAGTTGGCCACACAATACACATATAGGGACAATAGGTGGGTCACACCTCCCTGAGGCTACCTGGCAACTTTGATACAATCAGACATTGATTAGATCATCCTTCTCTTTGTTCCATCTTCACAATGAAAACACTTTATACAATAGACTTCCTTATCTTATGAGGAGTCTCTGTAATAGGATTATCTATTATGCCAAGGTCTGCAATAGTCTGGGCTAATATTCTGCAGAGCATAAACCAACATACATACAGTATAACAGTAGGATCATATTTTAACCATAACCATAAAACAGGGTAAAACAGTGATGGGTTCCGTTACAACCATTATTTGCAAAAAGAAAACTAATTGCACCAGATTATCCAATACTCTTTTAAGAGCTTTTGTAAGGATGCAATTTGTAAGTAGACTTTTTTTATTATACTTTTTCATTGATCTAATAAGCTCAAACTTATTATATCTGGCCATGTAAAGAATGTTATCTGGTATTTGTGGGAGGGGCCCTCTCCCAACAGTCGAATGATCGGGGTAGCGATAAGAACCATGGCCCTCCGAATATGGAATATCGTGACGAGGGGTAGCCGAGAAATGCCGGGTGCTACTGGACATCCGGCCTGCTCAGAGGGCCAGATGAGTCCTTGCATGAACGCAGGGACTGCTGATACGCCCGTGAACAGCAGCGATAGTGGATGAGGTCACTAGTGAGCTGAAGGTGGGTCTCAGAGAGGAGTGAAGAACTGCTGGTAACCCCGGGATCATCAGCGACTGTGGAGGAGGCTACTGGAGGGAAAGTGTATTAGGCGATACACGAAAAGACATCCGCGGCAATAGACAAGAGGGCTTGTGTAGGACGTAGGAGAAGGAGTGATGGCGGTGGGGCTTGCGAGTATGATGAATCCTAGCGAAGGCAAGTGTTACTATGTAAGCGTGATTGAGGTGGAGCCTAGCGAAGGCTGATATGTTTTGCGAATGTGGTTGAGCCTAGGGAATGGACTGTGAAAGCCTGATTGAGGCAGTGCCTAGTGAAGGCGAATATAGGATTTATGGAGGTATCGGAAGTGGAGTAGAAAGTGTGGGGAGGGTAGACCTTTAGTAGATCTGGGCCAAAAACAACATGAATAAGGCATAGGGAAGCCGAAGATGTAGACAAGTAGGTTCCGGCCCAGATCTACAGTAGGAAAGCGTAAGGAAGTCAGGATAACTTACCTCGAGAGGACACCATCGCTCTCCGGCAATGAGAGTGCCCTCTCTGGCAAGAAAAGGAGGCAGAAATTGCACGGCAGGAGACTCTGAATAGTATTTAGGTGACAGAAGTGATGCCTGGTGATGGCCGATAGGAGAGCAAAAGGAGGGTAGAAGTTTAGTAGATCTGGGCCGGAAACCACGTGAATGAGGTATAGGGAAGCTGAAGTGCTACTTTGGATGTGGACAAGGGCATAGACCAGATCTATAGCAGGAAAGCGTAAGGAAGTCAGGATAACTGACCTCGAGAGTAACCATCGCTCTCCAGCAATGAGAGCGCCTTTTCAGGCAAGCAAAGTGGTTACGAGGAGATAGGCACAGATGCTGAAGGCAGGAAATATAGAAGATGCAAGGCAAAGTAGTTACGAGGAGATATGAACAGATGAGACAGCTGAAAATGGTGAAGAGAAGCAAATAAACAATAAACAGGCATTGGTAGATGACAGAGCTGAGAAGCAAACTGCAGAATGTAGAGTCAGAATGAGCAGAGGTGCAAACAGCTCAAGTGACATATCTGAAAAGGCCAAAAAATATACAGAGCAGCAGAAAGGAACAGCAGTACCCTGCATGACACAGACCCAAATAAGCTGAGGTGCAAACAGGAAGCGCTAATAAAGCTGCAGAGAGCCCCGCCTAAGGAAGAGGCGGAGCTAGAGAGGGACTGAACGTGTATGAAGCAGCTGAGGACCCCACCAATGGAAGAGGCGGGGCGAGAGAGGGACCCGAGTATATATATATATATATATATATATATATATATATACATTCAGACATTTTATAAGTTAGATAGGTACATCTCCTGAATAACTCAAATGCAATATTTTTTTGTTACTATTCTTTTAGAAACATAAATGATTTTTATATTTGTGAAGGAAAAGTTGAAAACAAATGTTAATCATAAGCTAGCAAATGTTTTCCATATCTTAGATACAACTGAGCATTTCTACAAAGTATGTATTAAGGTACATTAAACAGACATTAAATAGTAAAGATAAATATATGTAACTTTTTAATGTATTCTTTTGTGATCTTTAGGCAAATGCATCCACTTTTTTGAGTTGTAGCAGTAACTACAACACATCTCCCCAGTAATGCTGTGCAGTAAATTGGCAGCTAAGATGTCTGTTGTAGACTTTGCCACAGTTTGAAATAGACTGTAGGAGCTCCAAAACAAACAGAGTGGGAAAACCAGCAATTATCAAAGCGTTTTCTCACAAAAAATGATATCAAACTCCATCACAATTAATTTAAAAGTTTTGAATACAGATATAGAAAAGGATTCTGTCACCCCAAAATCAAGTTGTGTTTTTTTAACTTTATTCTTAATGAGTATGTAAAACTAGCTTTAGATTGTATTATCCATTTGCTTCTAAGGTAAATCCTGAGATAAACATCTGTGTTTGGTGCTGTTTTTTATGCAAATGTGTGGCTTCTGCTGTTGTCATATAACGAGGACCCTCCAAAAGTCTTTTGGGGGGTTCAGCCTTAGCCGTTCCTACTTATCCAAATTGGAGATCTTCTAGACACCTATAGAAGCAAAGGTTGGCAAATCCTTTTTGGGTTTAAAAGACAGATAAATTGTGTGTCATCTGCGTAACAGTGGTAGCTGATACCATGTCTTCGGATGAGGTAGCATGTATACAGCAAACAGAACTGGAGATAAAATAGAGCCTTGTGGAACTCCACATTACAGGGGCGTGCAAATTACATGTGGAACATCATTTTTTTATTTATTACATAATTGATAGAAATATTGGTTATTAAAGGGTTTCTTCAGTTATCAAAAAACTATATGCAGAAGGAGCCCATCTCCCTAAGCCTCCATGCTTGTACTCTTATTTATGTACCAGGTTTTATGAAATACCACCATGCACACAAATTGGTAAATGTACAATAGTGGAAGTAAACGATGAAACCCCATACTTTTAGCTCAATTCTTGCAACTGCATATATTCAATTTAAGAAAACAAAATTTTTCAAATGTTATTGAACTATATATTTTGTTATTTTAAACAATTTTCCATTATATGAGATGCTCCCCACCCAGCATTATTAAAGTTCATCTCCTTACTGAACAGAGTTGTCCTTGGCAATGATCACTGCAGTTAGTATGAAACCAATCAAGGGAATAATAGAAAATGAACACTAAGAGTGGCATCCTGCCCAGCTCTTATACCTTTGCTTTTGGAATAGTTAGGAACTATGCCAACTTGGGAATTTCACTTACAAAAAAATGGACCATGTACCTCACTAAGCAAATATTGACAGGGCTATGTATTATTCTAAGAAAGGAGGATATATGGGGCTCAATATATAGTTTGTTCCCATTCAATGTCAGCAGATTCAGACACCATAGATAATGATAAAAGGGACATTAATAACCCAAAAGATTTACACATGCGAAAACTATGACCTTCATATTATATATCACATTTAATGATCTAACACTGACTAATTCTAGTTGTCGTACTAGACATATATATATATCACACATATATAGTTGTGGATCTTACAAATGTTGGTCACGTTTCCTATGCTGGTCACGCAATGTTAAAAAAAAATTGCAGGCATCGCGAGGCATGCAGTTGCCGGGCTGCAATGAGTGCCAAAGGTGCTCATTGCAGGCCTTGAAATGAGCGCCTGCCGCACTTATTGCAATGCCCGCAGGAGTTAGGCTGCAATGAGAGCCGGCCGTACTCATCACATGGCTCGTAGTACTTAGACTGCTATGATCGCTGAAGGTGCTCCATTGCAGGGTTCAAGATGAGCGCCACAGGCGCTCATCGCGAGGCCTGCGCTACTTAGTCTGCAATAAACGGGCTCATTGCGAGGCCCGTAGGACTTAGGCTGCAATGAGCACCTTAGGCACTCATTGCAGGGCTTGAGATGAGCGCCACAGGTGCTCATCATGAGGCCTGCGGCACTTAGTCTGCAATGAGCACCGAAGGCACTCATCGCGGGGCCCACGGGACTTAATTAGAAATTGTAGACGGCCTCATGATGAGCGCCATAGGCGCTCATTGCGAGGATCGCAGCACTTTGCTGTGAAAGGCGCTCATTGCAGCTCTCGCAATAGTGCCTTTTCCGGGTCCCTTTCTGGGTCCTCTGTCCCATCAGAGATGTAATTTGTCCCATTACGCTCCACCGATGGAGGATGAAAGAGTGAAGACGCTGATAGCTAAAACCAGTAACACTTAAAAAAAAGCCAGTAACACTTAGCGGAAGCCAGTAACACTTAGCCAAAGCCCGGGCGATATTTGATCAAGCAAGTAACTCAAAAGACCAAAAAAAAAAAGTACAAAATAAATTAAAAACCTCACACACAACTCAGGGGGACAGTCAGGGAGCATGTGAGTGAGGTTACAAGCTAATTTGAGCCCTAATTACCGTTTTTAGGAGTTAGAAAATCGGCTAAGCAAGGAAAAAAATGGCGGCCGAAAAAACGTACATTTTCTCAAACAGGATCACAGGGAAGGGAGAGGGGGAGAGGGTGGAAAGAGACACAGGGCTGAGAGATGGAGCACAAGAGACACTGAGCGGTGGGGGGGGGGGTAATAAGGAATAACAAAAGACACAGGGCACGGAGAGGAGGGGGGTGGAGATTGGGGGAAACAGACACAGGGGTCAGAGAGTGGGGAAAGGCTTGCGATGAGCGCCGAAGGTGGTCATTGCGAAGTACGAAAGTTGCGTGTTGACAAGACCTGCAATATATATATATATATTATACCAGCTATAAAACAATATTTAAAATATCCTGCACTTTTTGCTTCCTGATTGTAACATGACCCATTGAGAAAGAAAGATTATGAGTTAAACTAAGAGATGAATTTCAACAGTATTTGGAGTGGAGCTTGTGCCAGAAGCCTAAGTCTAACAGTGAGGCAAGTCATTTTAGGTACTGGTCTTACTGGCTTGCACAGTAAACATGTATAAGAGAATACACAATGATGAGTAAAAAAAAATCTAGGAGACGTGCGCCTTGTCTGGACTTCAGAATGTGATAGTAGGCACATGTGTACAATACTAGTGTAATGCATCTAGCAATCTGTAATACAGACTGAGGTCATAAGAACATGCATATATATTACACTGCAACAGAAATACTTATACTATGGGTATTTATATTAGAGATATTCGCATTTAACAGAAGTTTGGAAGAATAGGGCCCTCATTCAATTGCGATTTGGCCAATTGAATAGGGCCCTAAATAAGCACATAGCATATATTTTTTTACAGAAGTTTTTAGTTAGTGAAAACCTTGCTTTTGGATAGATACTTACTAACTAAAAACGTCTTTAAAAAATATATGCTATGTGCTTCTTTAGAGCCCTATTCAATTGGCCAAATTGCAATTGAATGAGGGCCTAGGACTGTCAGTAAGAGCTATGGTTCAATGTAAATGGTCTTCATTAGAAAATTATTTATCAACTAGCACACCATTCCTGCTTTCTCCACAAGCAATAAGGAGACTTGCTTTGAAGGGGGTTACTAGTATTTTTGGATAATGCACTGTTTTATGAATAAACCCTTGCGTACCAAAGTGAAAAATGGCCACCATTTTGTGGCAAAGAGGCACTTTTATTTTACTTTACTCTGAGAAGTAGGTTTACTAATGGGTTCAAATGCAGAGCCCGATGTAGGCATATATTTTGTGGACAAAATATTTAAAATGCTTCCTACTTTTGTATGTTGCTTTTTCTTATTCCATGGATGGAAAAAAAGTAATCCATATAAGTGATATATTAAATAATAATATTTTACAACTGTTATTTATATACACTACTGTAAATCGCACTTTGTTTATTTTATATAAGCTTATAAGTATATGGCACTTTATAGTTTGATTGCACTAGTTATTACAAATTAATTGATGACTCATGTCTGTATATATATATTATTAATTAAGGCACTTTACAATGATCAATAGTACTGCAATAACAGATCTAAATAGGTGACTATATATATATATATATATTGTATTTAAATATATGATTAAAATATATATGATTTAAATATATTGAAGGTATTAAGTCCCCTATTTAATTACAAGCCTGTAATTACCTTCACACTGTCCGCATGTTTGCGGGTTAGAAATTTGTTACAGTTACATATATATTTAATTGACTCAAGCAGACAATTACAGGCAACCAGCCCCAACACGTAAACCATGAACCCATACGTAGCATTTCAGGGCATGATCATGATCAATTAAGCAAGCTCGTAAGTTACAATTTAGACAGAGCCAATAGTAAATGAGACCGTCCTAATGACATCAGTAAAATATGGAGTTTAGACTACAATTAATTAGTGTTTAGAAGTCCAACATGCAATCAGACTCACAGATTTCTGAGCTTGAGACTGTTGTGCAATTAATTCTACTTTCCCAGTAGTCTATGTTTATTTGCTTTTGCAGTGTTACAATCAAGTGTTTAACACACTTGCGAGTCCTATTTAGTACTCGTATAATATTTTAATACATGTGCCATTTACAGGTTTGAAGGCAATTGTGGGCTTGTTGAATTGTAATTAAACATGAATTTTGTGACTTCAGCACTAGTAACATTTACGGGCTTGAGCCAAACAAGAATCGTACGGAGTTACGTTTTTTGACAACCGCAGTGCTTTTGAGCCTGTAACTCGCAATTAGAATGCAAGTAGCAAAATGTAGCTAATTAAATATCAGTACATTTACAGGCTCATGTAATTGCGATTTGGACAATTAAATAGGGGCCTAAATCTGCAGATAAGCTATGTTAAGATCGCTTATACCCAGACTAATTTGATGTTATACATTACTTGAATTGAGCCCTACATGATATGACAAAAGATTATGGGATGCTCATTACATTAAAATTTTTATCTGTATAGGACACTTTCTTGTTTTTATTATTTTTATACAGCGTATTTCTATATGTATTTAAATATATACCAATAAAATTTACTTTTAATAATTGACGTTTTTATCTGTATGGTACAGTTTCTTGTTTTTATTATTTTTATACAGTGTATGTCTATATGTACCGTATTGGTCGGAAAATAAGCGGCACCCGCATATAAGCGGCACCCGCAAAGTTCAAGGGGAAAAAATAGAAAAAAGATAGTAGTCAAATATAAGCCGCACCCGTAAAATTGGAGAGAAATAGACTCTCAAAGTGATCAGCCATTGCAAGAAACAGGCTTTCTAATTAGTACTGTAGCTTTTTTTGCAGGTTACAGGCCTTACAGGATGTTAGAATCACTAAAACCGTAAATCGATATTCAATACCGCAGTCTCAAGCACGCAAATCGGCACCCTTAACTCGCAATCGCGCAAATCGGCAGTAATTTAGCATTTGCTAATAGAAGCCGCACACCTAACAAGCAAAGTTCGCAAATCGGCAATGATTTTTTTACGGTCGCGAATATAAGCCGCACCCGTAACTCGCAAGCTCAAAAATCAGAAAGAAGGTGCGGCTTATATTCGGACCAATACGGTATTTAAATATATACCAATAAAATGTACTTTCAATTAATAGTATTTGTCTATATTCCTAGTCAAGTATTATCCATGACATATAGAAACATAAATATGTAGCAATTGGGAAGAAAGTTTCTCTTTTCTATAGGTGGATTATGTTATTAACTTTGTTATCCTAATCAAGCTAGGTATTCCAGGATTGAGTTCCTGCTTTATATATTAGGTACTTCGTCTTTGATTGTTGGGACTATTAAACTGTATATATAATAAGGTCCATTTATGTGCCAGATTTGGATCATATTTTTCATTTGCTGCCCTACAATAGGATTTTGCTGGATTGCTGGTTAGCACGGGATCCGTAACTTCCCCCCTGTCTTTTTCTGTCCACATGTTGAACATGACCTGTATATTTGCTGTGAAAATTTATAAAATAAAACTTATTTGTCTTTGCTAGGAGTGAGTTTCTGCATTTCCACTTTGCTACAATAGTGATTACAATATGAAATATTGTTTCTTTTTATTTTCATACACAAGAGAAGAAATCTTGTGTAAAAGGACTGCGAACGGTTCAACTTATTTTGCTCTTATTTTTGTCACCACAATTTGCTACAAAATGTCTATAATAAACTATCTTTCTGAACCATTTTTATATGTTTGTATTTTAATTTATCTTGATAAAACAGGGAGAATCAGCAAAACATTAGAAAACCAATAAAGAAACCATCAAACTATATGAGATGCTGTCCAAAGAGAAAAGTTTACATTTCTTACAGAAAGCTTAACTTTAAGTTTGCATTTTTTCTCTCAAGCAGCCTTTTTTATTCACACACAAATCAGTCTGTTATCAATTTCTTGTGGGCGGTTATTGCCATTAATTGCTATTTATCTTCTGTCTGTCTTGCTGTATTGTTTTCAGTGTAAAGCCATACCAAAATGACAGTATGGCTGGGAACCGCAAAAACTCATTATTATAAATTTTACATCATTTTAGACTTATATAAACTGAAACAATACTACCAAAATCTGTGGCAAATAGCAAATAATCACCAATATGAAAGCAAAAACATGTTACATTTGGGACCTTATTCAATTAGGGGCCGTAATTCGGCCGCAAGTCAGCGATTCCTTGTGATCGGGTTACCGCCCCGCCTATTGCTACGTCTACACTGCTATTCAATTGGCCGGCGCCGAAATGACTTCCTCTTTTCCGCTAATCGCAAACCATGCTATCAGCAGTAAGCACTTGCGTGCTTGAACAGGATTGCGGCCGCAAGGCCTTAACTCATGTTTCAAGGCCGCAAACTCGGAGGAATGTAAATGCAAATATAAATTCAAGACAGAACTGTAAACCAATGTAAATGATGGGGAACACAATGGGTGACATGAGGATCAAAGGCCCAACATTCCCAAGCTGGCACATCGCCAGAACACAATACTGTATTCCATGTTATTCCAAGCCCGTAGGACTTTTGAATCCAACCTCCATTATTTTCAAAGACCTACGGGCTTGAATAACGATTTACAGGCTTGGAGGTCATTCAAGCCCGTATGACTTTTGAATCCAAACTCTTTTTTTTTTTCAAAGTCCTTGAAGCAAGTAGGACTTGAAGACAATGATTGAACATTAAATCAAATATTTATTTATTGCGATTTGAGGGTAGGGGAATGTTGTGCTATTAATTCTAAGACCTAAAATCCCTTTAACTTCTAATAAAAGTACAGGATGGCTTTTTTATTTGCTTAATTAGTGCTACGTTTTGTAAGTAAGACCGTTTCGGAACGTCTTTGGTGTAAGTAAGCTGTGGTTTGCGTTTAGTCATTTACAGGCTTGACAAAGGGTAAATCGTAGCAATTGAATAGTGAATGGCGGCTTAACAGCCCAAAAATGTAGCAATTGAATGAGGCCCTTGGTGACTAGGTCAGAACAACTCATTGACAAGTATAATTCTTACTTCAATATAAGTTTTTTATAAGAAAATTATAATTTTAATGACATACAATAGGATAAAGTACTTAGTGTTATCTATTGTTTTAAACCATAACATATTTGGAATCTCCACTATGTCCCCTGTAACACTTTGTATGCATTTGTTTTAGATAAAAAAACTTTGTGTCCATGGCTTCTGGATCCTGCCATGCAAGCCTTCTACCGGGAAGTATTTTCACTGCCGGAAACAGTGAGTGAACACTGAGGCCTGGGAAGTGGTGCGGGTGGGCTTCCTCTGTAAATTAATCTGCTTTTCATGAAGGTGGATGTTTTATATTCTCTTCATTGAACTGTGTGGTTATCTGTTTATTTTTCAGGGAGAAGACAAATGCTGAATTATGTATTAGGTGGCTGGCTATAAGAGGGACAGTATAGAACATACTTAAATATTAGCAGGTATGAAAACAAAAAGTGGTATCCACTTAGGATATACAGTCAGGTCCATAAATATTGGGACATCGACATAATGCTAATCTTTTTGGCTCTATACACCACCACAATGGATTTGAAATGAAACGAACAAGATGTGCTTTAACTGCAGACTTTCAGCTTTTATTTGAGGGTATTTACATCCGGTGTAGGAATTACAACAGTTTGTATATGTGCCTCCCACTTTTTAAGGGATCAAAAGTAATGGGACAGATTAACAGTCATAAAACAAACTTTCACTTTTTAATACTTGGTTGCAAATCCTTTGCAGTCAATTACAGCCTGAAGTCTGGAACACATAGACATCACCAGACGCTGAGTTTCATCCCTGGTGATGCTCTGCCAGACCTCTATTGCAACTGTCTTCAGTTCCTGCTTGTTCTTGGGGCATTTTCCCTTCAGTTTTGTCTTCAGCAAGTGAAATGCATGCTCAATCGGATTCAGATCAGGTGATTGACTTGGCCATTGCATAACATTTCACTTCTTTCCCTTAAAAAACTCTTTGGTTGCTTTTGCAGTATGCTTCGGGTCATTGTCCATCTGCACTGTGAAGCGCCGTCCAATGAGTTCTGAAGCATTTGGCTGAATATGAGCAGATAATATTGCCCGAAACACTTCAGAATTCATCCTGCTGCTTTTGTCAGCAGTCACATCATCAATAAATACACGAGAACCAGTTCCATTGGCAGCCATACATGCCCACGCTATGACACTACCACCACCATGCTTCACTGATGAGGTGGTATGCTTTGGATCATGAGCAGTTCCTTTCCGTCTCCATACTCTTCTCTTCCCATCACTCTGGTACAAGTTGATCTTAGTCTCATCTGTCCATAGGATGTTGTTCCAGAACTGTGAAGGCTTTTTTTAGGTGTTGTTGGGGAAACTCTAATCTGGCCTTCCTGTTTTTGAGGCTCACCAATGGTTTACATCTTGTGGTGAACCCTCTGTATTCACTCTGGTAAAGTCTTCTCTTGATTGTTGACTTTGACACACATTCACCTACCTCCTGGAGAGTGTTCTTGATCTGGCCAACTGTTGTGAAGGGTGTTTTCTTCACCAGGGAAATAATTCTTCGGTCATCTACCACAGTTGTTTTCCGTGGTCTTCCGGGTCTTTTGGTGTTGCTGAGCTCACTGGTGCGTTCTTTCTTTTTAAGTATGTTCCAAACAGTTGATTTGGCCACACCTAATGTTTTTGCTATCTCTCTGATGGGTTTGTTTTGTTTTTTCAGCCTAATGATGGCTTGCTTCACTGATAGTGACAGCTCTTTGGATCTCATATTGAGAGTTAACAGCAACAAATGCAAATAGCACACTTGAAATGAACACTGGAGCTTGTATCTGCTCTTTGTAAATCGGATAATGAGGGAATAACACACACCTGGCCATGGAACAGCTGAGCAGCCAATTGTCCCATTACTTTTGGTCCCTTAAAAAGTGGGAGGCACATATACAAACTGTTGTAATTCCTACACCGTTCACCTGATTTGGATGTAAATACCCTCAAATTAAAGCTGAAAGTCTGCAGTTAAAGCACATCTTGTTAGTTTCATTTCAAATCCATTGTGGTGGTGTATAGAGCCAAAAAGTTTAGAATTGTGTCGATGTCCCAATATTTATGGACCTGACTGTAGGTCACCTAATAATATTTAAAATTCAACATGAACATGATGACATGAGGGTGGTTACATGGAACATAGGTGGAATACATTTCCCAATCAAGTGAAAGGCTGTGTTGAAGCATTTGAATGCAATAACGGCAGATATTATATTTTTTACAGGACACACATCTACTAAACTGTAAAGAATACCATAAACTTAAGAAAGAATAGGTACACTTAGTGTTATTTTCTCCTTATGAAAAAAATAAAAAGGGGAGTAGCTATGATGATAAGAAAATGAAAAAAAAATGAAATCTCTGAAATTGACCTTAACTTGGAGTGTGGATATGTTATTGCCCATTTGAAAATAGGACATTTTAAAGCTATTTTGTGTAATATATATGCACTAAATAAACTGGATTGTAATTTTTATGATAAACTGATTATCAAATGAATTTCATTGATGTATGTAACCCTATTTTTGGGTGGAGCTTTTAATATGTATTTTGTGAATATATGGATAGATGTAAAATATATGTTGGGGATTTCCCTTCTCTGCCCCACAAAATTGACAGAACATTAAAAAATAGGTTTGAATCTTGTTAAATATTATTTGACATTTTTTGATGTATAGCCTATATACAAAACAAAATTGACAGAACACTAGAAAATAGGTTTGAATCATATTAAAAATTATTTGACATTTTTTGATGTAAAGCCTATATACAAAACAAATTTGAGGATTATTCCTCTAATAATTATCAGCACATGAAATGCCCAGAGTTGTTTTGGGAAACTGTCAAAGTGGTTCTGAGAGGGTAAATTATAACCTATACAAGCAGAAAGAATAAACTAATGAAAGAGAAAATAAAGGGGCTGTAAGGAAGCTACATTAAATAGATATAATATCTATAAAAGATGCCTGAAATTCTAATTATAATATTATATCAATAATGACGCAAGATAACAACTAAATATCCATCTAATGAGTGCAGCTCAGAAATCCTTGTATTATGCACAAGGTAGGTTTTTGAAGTATGGCCTAGCCACATGCAATCCAGGCTGGACACTTAAAGGAGTGCCGAAGGACTTAACTGCAATAAAAAAAGTATGCATCACCATATTAACTCTAGAAAGGCTATGAAGGCATTTGATCATTTTTATAAATTTCTATATGCAAAAGCAGAGATTGATTTGAATATAAAAGAGACATTTTGGAATAAAATGTATTTAGGGAAATCTTTAAAGCCCAACAAAATAGCTTAAATTCCCCTATTACAAAGTAAGAAAATGTGAAAATGATCAAGATTTTACCTAAGGGGAAGTCACCAGGTTCTGGTGGATTTCCAGTAGAGTTCTATACAGATTTAGCTGGCATAATTAACCTTTCATTAAAGTAACTCTTTAATATTATTTGAGTACTCAACCTAAAACTTTTACAGAGGCCTATGTATGTATATGTTTGAAGAAAGATAGAGATAATGAAGAAAGAGACTCGTATAGAGCCATCCCTTGTATCAGTGAATTGTGATTTTAAAGTCTATATAAAAATGTCAGCTAGAATTCAACATTTTTTGCCTGGGTTGATTGAAAAGGATCAAGTAAGATTTATGAATTGGAGAGCTTCCGTGGCCTTGAATACTGGAAAATAGTCTTAGCATTGACGTAGAGGAGGTGTTTGATAGAACAAGATGGGATCATTTGCTATATTCTTTATTAAAAGTAGTATTCTGTAGAAGGTAGAGAGAGATTGAGATATTTACTGCATAATAAGAATGAAAGGATATCTGTTCAGCTGAGGGATAATTATCTCATTTTTTCCTGCATTAAAGATTTGGAGAAAGATCCATAAATCAATGTTAGATGTAAAGATGATATCTTATCGGATGCCTTTGTGGGAAAATGTGATGTTCATTGCTGGGAATGAGAATATAGCATATAGGAGATAGGATAAGAAAGATATCCATTCTGTTAACAGCTCATTGTGAGACCACTTAAGATTATGAAATCTTTCCCAGAATTGCAGAAGGAGTGAATGCTTTCTCCTATCAGCAGGTGGCTAGCTATATTAGAAACTGGATTCAAAGCAATAACATATTTTGGGAAGAAACTATGAGTGTTCAAATGATAATAAACCGTCAAAAAGGTTGAACTGCACTATGGCACATACATAGAATGATATAGGATTTAAATTGTCAGAATCTGGAGCAAGAAATGATTAAGAAATGAAAGCGAAATTTCCTGATATTGCTAAAAACACAATGTTGTCAAGTTTTTTTTAATCAGATTTGTTAGATCTCAGTTAAATTTTTTACATCAGCAAATTGCACTCCTACAATTGTATTTAGACTTGGCAAGTTAGATCAGGATAAAAGTAACAGGTGTGGTATGTATTGCCCAGATTTAATACATTTGTTTTGGTAATTCTTTAAAATGAGTACGTTTTGGAACAAGATATTGAACTGGATTTGGGATTATATAGCTGTTTGTGATTCAAATGGGAATACAATCTAGTCCATTTTGGGCAATAGGAAATCATTTTAAAATTATAAATTTGTATTGTTGCTCTGCTTATTGGCTAAAAAACATATTAAGGAGGTGGACTAGAGGAAATGCTCCAACATAAACAGAATTTCCAAAAATTTAGTATATTATCTAATGTTCCTTGAATAATATATGTACTGTGAGGCTAACTCAGGAGAAACAGGACACATTGATAAGAAATGGAAGTGCTATCTTATATGGCTTCATAAGTGGGGTATCATTTTGATGTAACTTATGTTTGGTAATTGCAAGTTATTGGATGAGATTTAAAATGTATTTCTATATTTTTATTTAGTTGATGTATACTGGAAGTAATTGTCTGGTCCTTGAAAATTTAAAACCAGCATTTGGGCTTTGTTATTCTGTCTGTAGAAAACATGTATACCTTTTCTTGTTTTTGTTTAAATGTATTGAAAATAACATGTTGTTATTATATCTGGATTAAACAAAGAATTGAAAAAAAATAGTACTATGATGCAGGTCTTTTTTGGTAAGAGATGTATGTGTGTGTGTATATATATATATAGGTTTCATGACGAGCTTTCGAGAGCGTTCCTCTCTTTGTCGAAAGCTTGTCAGGAAACCTATGAATATGTTTGTCCAATAAAAAAGGTATCACTATATACTGCAATACTCTGATTATTCATCTGGATTACTGGACATTCACGGCTACCTCACTCTTCATATATATATATATATATATATATGCGCATGTATTATGAAATTCACTGTTAGATATGGATGTATGAGTGATGTAACTATCTAGTTTGCTCTCTAGATGCAAAGATTGCAAAATAATGCTATTAATTAGTCAGTTGAAGGACCTTTGGGTAAAGCAGCAGAGAAAGTCACAGTACTTTGATCAGACGTTATCACATTATCATGGCCATTAGAAATATAAACTAGTAGTCTAGTAATCACATTTGTAAACAATATTGGCTTTTCATATATATATGATTCAATATTACAAATGTGGCTAATGTTTTCAAAATATTATTCTTACCACCTTTTTAATAAAGTGATCATTTTATAAAAATAAAATTCACCATCTTACGACTCTATGTCCCCCATTCAATTGCAAGCACGTAATTACCTTCATACAAGCCGCATGTCTGCGGGTTAGAAATTTGTTACAATTCCGGCTGTATTCAATAGACTCAAGCCCGCAATTACAGGGCTAAAGTCTAAACCCATAAACCATTAACCAATAAATGTTGAAAGCCACTTACTTAGCCCTTCTTACTCTACCACTTTTCTACCCTGACTGTTGAAGCTTGAATTAACTAATAGATTTTAAAAAGTATATTTGGGTTGATGAACAGTGTGGAATTGTAAAACATTAAAGGTATATGCAAGTGAGCTGGGTTATGAATGCATCTGATATAGTGGAATTAGTAGTATATGATAAAATGTATTTGCATGCACTATTATTTTTTAGCCTTGCATTGTGATGTTTACACCCCCAGGATTGAGCTAGACTCCCGAGAGGATTCATTTTTGTAAAAATGTACGCTGTCTATGTGAGCATGCTCAGCTTTGCTGTATGCAGCCAGCTAGATGAGGCTGCTACACTGGGTCCTTAAAGGACCATACATCGACATTCAAGTAAAAATGCTTTAGCAGTTACACGGTTGTTCTTCAGACATACACCCTTCTCCTTGATAAATTCTGACAAATTATAATTGTACTGAAACCAAACATTTCAGCTTATTCTTCCTATTATAATTTGTCTTTGAGGCAAATGAGCATTTATGCTTCATTTATGGTCCTGCAATGACCTGCAAAGCTTTGTGTGCATATGTCTCTGTGAGTGCATGTGTCTCTGTGTGAGTGAGTACATGCAATTCACTGGGGCGAGGAGAGATCTCTGGGGTCATTCACTGGTGATGGGGCAATTCACTGAGACTGGGAGAGATCACAGGGGCAATTCATTGGGGCTGGGGGGGTTACAGGGACAAATCACTGGGGCTTGGGCAGGTGATGGATGCAATTCACTTGGGCTGGGAGAGGGGATGGGGCATTTCACTGGCAATTTATTTGCATGTGTCTCTGTGTGAATGCATGTGTCTCTCTGTGAGTGAGTCCATGCAATTCTCTGTGTCTGGGAGAGATCTCAGGGGCAATTCACTGGGGCTGGGAGAGGTGATAGCGCAACACTGAGACTGGGAGACATCACAGGGGCAATTCACTGGGGCTGGGGGGTTACAGGGACAAATCACTGGGGCTTGGGCAGGTGATGGATGCAATTCACTTGGGCTGGGAGAGGGGATGGGGCATTTCACTGGCAATTTATTTGCATGTGTCTCTGTGTGAATGCATGTGTCTCTCTGTGAGTGAGTCCATGCAATTCCCTGCGTCTGGGAGAGATCTCAGGGGCAATTCACTGGGGTTGGGAGAGGTGATAGGGCAATTCACTGGGGCTGGGAGAGATCCCAGGGGCAATTCACTGGGGCTGGGGGAGGTGATGGGGTAAATTACTGGGGCTGGAGGGGGGGGGGTTACAGGGACAAATCACTGGGGCTATATCACCTGGGATGTTATGTACAATCAGTGAATGAAGGGACATTGTAATACCCTTGTTCTGGGTATTACAGAAATCTAAAAGAAAAGCTGCAGCTCAGTTCACAGACCAAAAAGATACAATGTATTATGTATGCTAATTTTTGCTGAGATTTTTAGGTTGTGTCAACATTGATAGAAAACAGTTTGCAAATGCGAGAAATTCAGAAAACGTTAGGGTACAAGTTTATTTTGGTATTTTTGATGCATTTTTTCCATACACTACTAATTCTCCTCTATCAGATGCATTCATAATCCAGCTCACTTGCATATACCTTTAACATATATTGCAACATGTGTTACTATATTTAAAATCTCTGGATCTTCTGTGATCTAGATTTTATGTGTATTCTTAACAGAAACGAATTGTTGACTACAATTTTGTTAAACATACATCAGGATTTTATTTAGATACGCAGCAACTGATTTGCAATACATTCAGTATGTTAAGAAAATAAATTAAATGGAGGTTTAAAAACTAACATTTGGACTTCACCAGTATAGCTCCCATCAAGTGTGCTTCTATCTATCCCATACTACATGTCCAGTGGGAGAATCGGATTTGTCCAGACGACTGTCCTAAAAAATCTCTGATACATGTAGGATTGCCTGTAGCTACTGCAGGGATATAGACAATAAGGACTTATCAGGACAAGAGATAACGACCCTGTTAGGAACCCCCAGAGCAGACCCTCTTTTACCTCAATACACCTGATAGGGGGTGGAGAAAAGTATATATTCTGAAGTCTAAACCACTAAAGTTAAAATATAAGTTTTAAAAGCGACATTGATTTTTTTAAATACAAATACGGATATTATTTCTAAAAAGTTATTAAAAAACAAATCAAATCTTACTGTATGAGCAACACAGTTCCCCTTTATGAGAAAGTTTGTATCCAAAAGTGAATTGTAAATATTTTCTTTATACTTCTTCTTTATACTACTTGCCATTTCCCATCATAGAAAATTGTGGAATGTTCTAAGACTAACTTGAACAAAAGAATACTGAATTCTTACAATCCCAGAGGTCACTTGAGCCAGATATGAATGTTTAACCACTGGATATATTTTTTTCGTTAAAAAGGAATGGAACGGCTTTCTTTTCATGCATAAATAGAACACATTGTGCATTCATTTGCTTTTATTCTTCATGTGAAGTTCATGTTGTTTTAGTTACAACATAATAATAAGAGACTTGGCTATAAAAGAAATTAAATAAAGGGGCACTGCAGCTATAGGGGCCCCCCATAGAAGGGTGGTAGGGTCCGACCCTACTTCCTGTCCTGGGAGTTGAATTATCCCCCCCCCCCCCCCCCCCCACAGATTTTTTTGGGCTCCTACACCCATGCCTATAGTACATCACTTACAGTAAAGCCCTGTCCAGCATTATCTTCACAGTTAGCAGAAGAGAGATTTATCATATTGTCAAAGTCCCATATTTAATTCATCCTTTTCTACTCTAGTTGTGATAGTGATTGGTCTGGATGAAATGAAGAATTATATTAATACTAGAATATTCTAACTCTATGTAGTTATTATGTATGAAACTAAATGTAATGAAATATATTGGCCCCTGCACAGTGCTTAGTTTCATTCTGTAATCTAATTTCTCACGTTGGAGTCAATTGTTCTTTTTAGAATTAAAATATATTTCATTATAGGCAGGTGTGGATACTCATGGGAAATTCTTTGTAGAGAACATAGTATTAGCCATTTTTGCTAAACTAAATAATTTCTTTGTTATACAGCATTTTATTTTGCGTCAAACAGTATGCCAATAAGTGACAAAGAAGCTTAATGAATGTGGGGTAGAAACCTAACTGCATTAAATAATAATAATTATAGTTACCGGTCTCTACAGAAACAAACTACTAATCCGTGCCCTTAATTAGAATACTGTACAATTCATTTTCATACTGAATATAATAAAACAGTATTATACATATAATTTAAATCATGTTTTTACTGCATTATGATATCTCAGTGAGAAAAGTACAACATAGATATAGTGCATTTTCAACCAATCAATTATACAACTAATATTTTTTTCAATTCTATCAAAGAGTGAAAATAATAATAGTAATAAACATTTAAAATATGCTACAGTGAAGTATGCAATATTTTTTTACAGTAAACTAACATTGAAGCTTGCAATATTTAACTGCTGGAAAGCTTTTCTGATCCACCTGCAAAACAAGTTTTTAACTGTTTGTCATTGAAAAATTATTGACTTAATTAGTTATCAGCCCTAAAGGACTGGGTCTATTATGTTGAATGTAGTCACCTAGGTCTAAGCCTGCCTAGTTTTTTGTGTGTATGTGAGTGCACTCAAGGCAATGGACCCAGTGCCTCATGACCTAATAAGTAATTAACAAAATATTAGAATCTCTGTTTGTGGGTAGATCTGTAAGGCTGACTGATTGCTCAAAACAGTTAATTTCAATGTTACCTAACTCTTTCAATATGACATTTTTATAGTGTTAAATTGATAAAGTACTTCTTATTACCTATAGTATTAGATTATACCATACATGGAACCTCCACTGTGCCACTTTAATTTTGCTGTGAAAGAAGCCGCAATTCAGCAACATTCTGCTGAGACATTGAGCCTCATTCAATTGCTACGATTTTCAGATCCGAGCTTGCAAGTGGAGGTCGCAGTCAAATTTGCTATTCAATTGGCGCCTCTTTGCGTGCTCGGATCGGGTTACGAGCTTGAAAAAATATTGTCCGTACAACTGGTAACTCACTTTCGCAGGGCAAAAATCACAAATTGCTATTCAATTGCTCCAAATCCCCAATCTCGCAAACGTATCCACTCTCATAAACCGCAAATGAAGGAGAAAATCCTTCATGTACTCGAGAGAACCCGCAAAGGGGTTATACACCAATTCGTAGCACTGTAAATGCAAATAAAACAGTAATACTGCACCGTAAATTACAGGGAGAGCGATGAAAGACATTAGAATTAATTGCACAACAGTCTCAAGCCCGCACAACTGCAGGAAATTAGTTATATTTCTATGTGTCAATCTCGGGTATCAATGAGTTAAAACATATCAGGCCACCTATATGGATTAGAACAGTATTGGCATTCATTTTAATAATCCTTCATTTTTAAAGTTGTGCGAGTCTGATCACATATCGCACTCCCGAACCTGATTGATTGACACGTAACCTCCATGTTTTACTGCCGTATTTATGACAGCCTCATTTTCTATTGGGCGGTTACGGGCTCATTGAATTGATACAGTTCCCGCCCACAACTGCTCCGAACCAGTGCATGGTTTACAGAGCTGGCTTCAGGATCGCAACTCGCTACCTGGAGCAATTGAATAACCTTGCAAACAGAGACCAACGGGAGCCCGCAACTCGATCGCAGACAATTTTCTTACATTATACTATATATAGAGTAAAACAATAGTACTTCTGTGTTCACATTTGAAGGTCTAAAACAAGTTACAAAACCTGCTTCCAGCACAGAATTCCAAGAAAAACAGTTATTACAGGGAATTCTGAGAAGCTGAGCAGGGACATGTACAGTATGTAAATGTGGCCCCAAATGCCTTTCAATCCATAGCCCATTTTAAACATGGCTTCCTTTAAGCTTATGCCCACTGCATTACACAGCCTTTATTCAAAGTGAAGGTTGAATTATACACAAGCTGAGAATCCTATCCATGTTCAGGCTTACTGGCTGTCATCAGCATGGAGCGGGATCTCAGCTGTTGTATACTGTATATATATATATATATATATATATATATATATATTATTTTTTTTTGTCATATAAATTGAAAGATATTTTGCTCTGTTACTTATGGGGAAAATAGTCTTTGCAGTTCTTCACACCTATGATATCTTAATGAATATCCCCTTTAATCACTTAGGGCCTCATTCTATTAGCGGCCGCAGCCGTTGCGGGCCGCAAGGACCGGCCGCAAGCTATTCGGCTATTCTATTCCCCTCCGGCCGGGGATTCCGGCAGGCTTGCGGCCGGTGCCTTGCTATCTCTTGCGGCCGCTCGCGCCGGAGGAAATCCTTTGATCTTAAACGGCCGCAAGGAAATCGGCCGTAAGAAATTCCTATTTGCAATTCAATTGCTCCGGGAACCCTCTCTGCAAGGCTAAAAGCGAGCCGCAGCTTACTTGAGGGAAAGAGGTCCCGCTAGCACCAATTAAGCACATAAAATAGCTCAAATAAAGCCATCCTGCACTTTGCAGAGTCTATAAAGTGATATGCGGTGTTAGCAAAAATAGCACATAATTACCCTATACTCAAATCCGTAAAATATATATTTTTTAATATACGTCAAATATCCATGTAAAAAGTCCAGAGTGCTTGGAGCACCTCAGACCCGCCCACGCCGCAGCTGGAAAATAAACAGTTAATTTGAACTCGGGTTTGGGCTGATGTGCAAGCTTGAGAGGGGGTTACTTTTAATCCTCATGTCCCCCAATATGATCCCTAGCATTTACAGAGCTGTACAGTGCAGGCTTGAATTTATTTTTGCGTTTTTATATTTCTGAGCTTACGGCCGGTTCCAAGATATGCGGCCGGCCGTAAGGGGAGATCCTTGCAGGGCTGTATAATAGTTAACAGAACCCCCGCAAGGAATCGTAGCCTTACGGCCGATTTACGGCCGGTAATAGAATGAGGCCCTTAGTCCCTTCCGGGAGAAAAGAGCTATATGTTGTTGTTGTTGTTGTTATTATTATTGTTTATACTGCAACAATGGCTTGGCATTGGGACATTATCCCACTCCTATCTATACTCATAATTAAGGTTTTTCTTGGTACAGGTCCTAATTGGCTATACAAACTAATTTATAACCTGATGGAGCACAGTATGTAGACAGATTGAGCTGCATATAAAATGTAACTGATTTAACATTTAGATTGCTCATTTTTCATTCAGGAAATGTTTATATCATTATTTTACTTGCTTTGATAGAAAACTGGAAAATGTCCTGTATAGAGTAGACCAACAATGGAAATAATAAAGTGTGTTAACATATTCCCTGTTTTGACTGCATTCAATGTCACTACAAAAGCCATTTACTCCCATACTTCCCATGGAAGTCTTAATTACATGCAAATTGTAATAAATACGAGTGGTGTATGCAAAGTGAGGTCCAACAGTAAATACAGCTGGTCACTTCCAACCTGCAGCTCACAGTCATGTGTTAATAAAAGGCAAAATATGTTATACAAGAAATATGGTACCGTCAAAAAATCAGTTTTATAATGTGTTCAGGCGCACAAGTTTGAAAAAAATACAACAACCTTTAATGGTTGTATAGAGGCTGAAATGACAATAATCCTTCCTGTCCAGCGCATGTTAGGGAAGATACAGAGCAGAGAAAGAATGATTTTAAGTGTGATCTGATCATATGCAATGGAGTAATGAAGGTGTCATATAATAAATGCTGATCAGAATCACCAATGAGACATCCACTTCCTTTCCCTCTTCAATGCTCCTTTCCTCTACTGCTGAATGGATCATAAAACATGGGCCATATTCAATTGAGGTTTCGGGAGATCCGGTAGCCCGTACTTAGGTTGCAAGCTAATTTGTTATTCAATTGGCATCTTTTTGCGAGCTCCGAACAGCTTCCGAGTTATGGCGCCGGGTAAGCTCGTAACTTACAGCCTCCAGAAGCCTTTGATCTTTCACATTCACGAGGCGAAAATCGCAAAAACGCTATTCAATTGCTCAATTTCCCCAAGCCCGCAAATGTATTCATACCTATAAGTGGCAAATGAAGGAGAAAATCCTACGAGTGCTAGCGAGGACCGGCAAGGTGGTTAAACACCAATTCGTGGAACGGTAAATGCAAATAAAAAACTATACTGCTCTGTAAATAACGGGGAAAGTGATGAAAGACAATAGAATTAATTGCACAACAGTCTCAAGCAAATCGGCAGGAATTGACATGTATTTATATGTTTACTTTTGGGGTTAAATCGATCTCGGGAATCAATGAGTTAATACATATCAAGCCACCCATATGGACTAGAACAGTATTTGCATTCATTTTCATAATTCTTTATTTTGAAGGTTTGGGAGTCTGATCGCATATCGCACTCCCGAACCTAATTGATTGACATGTAACCTCCATGTTTTCCTGCCGTAATAATGACAGTCTCATTTTCTATTGGCTGATTCGAAATGGGAGGTTACGAGCTTGCTGAATTGATCATGTTCCCATCCTGAACTGCTACAACCCAGTGCATGGTTTATGGCTTTGGCTTTGGGACAGTAACTTGTGGGCTTGAGCAATTGAATAGCACCAGAATCGGAGCAGAGCTTCAAATTGAATATGGCCCCATGTTTTTACACTCATTGCTTACATAGCTGTTAATGTTTGTTATATACTTCATAAACATGTTACATTTCCTAAACTACAGTGATCTTTGATCAAATATAATATATACAAGCTTACCTCTATCAACATGTACAAGGAGAGCAATGTGACTCCAAGGTTGTAAACAATAAGGTGACCCCTGAGAGAGAAAGCTGGTCTGTTCTTCATGAATTTGGTACCCAACCATATTGAAAGAAAATATAGCAAAGTGAGAAAAAGTGTCGGTAGGCAGGAATCCAGCATGAGCCATCCTTTAACTCTGGGATCTGTAAAAGTAAGGAAAAACTAGTGAGATGGCAATATCTTACAATACATATGTATTATATGTATATACCTGGAAGCTAAATGCATTAGAAATTGTATAGGTTGCTTACCAGGTAAAAAAATCATCTGGGATGAATAGGCACAATATAATTAGAAACAAGTAATTAAAAGATGATGCAGGTAACAGCCATTCCTTTGACTAAAATGCAGTGCATTAAGGTTGCATTACAGTAATGACAATCTGCTTCAAACATAATTTCATTGATCAATGCTTAAAATAACAGTGAAGTACAGATCACAACATTAAATATTTTATAAGGTTAGTATTATTATTATTGAACCTATATTCAAGAATTGAAACCAAAGCCATCGCTCAACATATATCCCTCTGTAAATAAACCATGATCCCTGTTATTTTAACTTGTGCAATTGCCAGTTCAGCAAATCCAAAATAGCCTCACACATTATCCAGATGACCCACACTTCTACTGTCCTTAACAACGTCTTTCAGAAGACAAGATAAGCAAACTGACAGAGCAAGCCTTATATAAAATATAATGGAGATGCCAATGACAGCATTTCATAAGCAATCTAAAACATTTTGCTCGCCATTAACTGCAATTCTTCAAAAGAGCACATTGTCGTTATAAGTTAATAACATTTTCTCATGCAATGCAAAGCAACATTTACCTGCATCTTTTATGTTGATGCATTACAATTGTTTAATTATTGTTCTGATCTGTATATGTAACAACATTTCTAATAACATATAAGTTAAAAAAAAGCACATTGTAAATACAGTCTTTTAGTATATAACTGTATCACAGTTTTACCCATTATATAATATTTTAAGATCAGGGCATCTAAAAAAGTCACTTACACACATTTATTTATTATACATAAAGAAATATATATATATATATATATATATATATATATATATATATATATACTGCTTTTTAGGATAATTAAAAAAAATAAAGAAAAATGTGTATATATATATATATATATATATATATATATATATATATATACAGTCTCTCACAAAAGTGAGTACAACTCCCACATTTTTGTAAATATTTTATTATATCTTTTCATGTGACAACACTGAAGAAATTACACTCTGCTACAATGTAAAATAGTAAGTATACAGCCTGTATAACAGTGTACATTTGCACACAGCCATTAATGTCTAAACCGTTGGCAATATTTTGTGTGGCCACCATTATTTTCCAGCACTGCCTTAACCCTCATGGGCATGGAGTTCACCAGAGCTTCACAAGTTGTCACTGGAGTCCTCTTCCACTCCTCCATGATGACATCACAGAGCTGGTGAATGTTAGAGACCTTGCACTCCCCCACTTTCTGATTGTAGATGCCCCACAGATGCTCAATTGGGTTTAGGTCTGGAGACATGCTTGGCCAGTCCATTATCTTTACCTTCAGCTTCTTTAGCAAGGCAGTGGTTGTCTTGGAGGTGTGTTTGGTCGTTATCATGTTGGAATACTGCCCTGTGGCCCAGTCTCGGAAGGGAGGGGATCATGCTCTGCTTCAGTATATCACAGTACATGTTGGCATTCATGGTTCCCTCAATGAACTGTAGCTCCCCAGTGCCGACAGATCTCATGCAGGCCCAGACCATGACACCCCCATCACCATGCTTGACTGTAGACAAGACACACTTATCTTTGTACCTCACAGCTCGGTGCCACCACAAAAGCTTGACACCATCGGAACCAAATAAGTTTATCTTGGTCTCATCAGACCACAGGACATGGTTCAAATAATCCATGTCCTTAGTGTACTTGACTTCAGCAAACTGTTTGCGGACTTTCTTGTCCATCATCTTTAGAAGAGGCTTCCTTCTGAGACCAATTTGATGCAGTGTGCGGCTGACAAGCTGACCCCTCACCCCTTCAACCTCCGCAGCAATGCTAGCAGCAGTCATATGTCTATTTCCCAAAGACAACCTCTAGATATGACGCTGGGCATGTGCACTCAACTTCTTTGGTCGACCATGTTGAGGCCTTTTCTGAGTGGAACCTGTCCTGTGAAACCGCTGTATGGTCTTGCCCACCGTGCTGCAACTCAGTTTCAGGGTCTTGGCAATCTCCTAGCCTAGGCCATATTTATGTAGAGCAACAATTCTTTTTTTTCAGATCCTCAGACAGTTATTTGCCATGAGGTGCCATGTTGAACTTCCAGTGAACAGTATGAGAGAGTGTGAGAGCGATAACATCAAATTTAACACGCCAGTTCCTCATTCGCACCTGAGACTAATGAGTAACACTAACGAGTCACATGACACCGAGGAGGGAAAATGGCTAATTGGGCCCAATTTAGACATTTCCACTTAGGGGTGTACTCACTTTTGTTGCCAACAGTTTAGATATTAATGGCTGTGTGTTGAGTTTTTTTGAGGGGACAGCAAAGTTACACTGTTATACTGGCTGTACACCTACTACTTGACATTGTAGCAGAGTGTCCTTTCTTCAGTGTTGTCAAAACTGTGAGGGGTGTACTCAGTTTTGTGAGATACTGTATATATATATATATATATATATATATATATATATATATATATATATATATATATATACACTGTATATATATGTGCAGTTATGCTGCTGTGGAAGCTACATTTTGAATGGCAAAAGATCAGTTTCCTGCTGTAGGAGTAAACTTTGAATATACAGGAAGTGTCTGCCTGCACATTGAAAATGTGGCAGTTATATCTGCCATTGCTCTCTGCAGAACAGAAGTTGATTAGTTTTCAAGGATACAGACTTCAAAAGTAACAAGCAGCTGCAGGCAAAAAAGCAAAATGGAGCTACACAATAAAGAATAGCTGCATATAAAAGTGTTTCTATGGGCAAAATGTAAAAATTGTGTTTATTTATTTATTTATTTTTATTTTTTTATTCCCCCCTCTCCAATCCCCTCCCTAACCCCCTTTCCCCTCTCTCTTTACTCCTTACTATCATCTAATGATCTGCTGTTGCTCGTCTTCTGGCTTTGACCGGGACTGGCATATGCTAATGACGTAACGTCACATGCACGTCATGTCATTAGCATATGATGGTCCCGGTCACACACACTGCTAGGAAGGATCAGCAGCATCAAATCATCGGATGATAGTAAGGAGTAAAGAGAGAGGGGAAAGGGGATAGGGAGGTGATTGTAGAAGTGGGAAAGGAGGGAGGAGGAGGATAAGAAGGAGGAGGAATGGTGTGCTAAGGGGTCCCAGGCAAATTTGGCAACACTGGGCCCCCTCCAGATACGCCCCTGCACTCCGGTCCAGGGCACACACATTCGCTCCATAAGAAGCACAGACATTTCCCCTCACTTTTGAGAGGGAAAAAGGTGTGTCTTATGGAGCGAACAATACTGTAGTTTAATATATTTTCTTTTATTCGTATATTAAGATAAAGGAATAACACTACTTAAGCATGATTACGTTTTCTATTTTTCACTATGGGGAGAGCAATTTTTAACATGTCTATCTTGAAGCAAGGCCTCCATTTTGCTAATGCAGTAGTTGCATATTAATATCCAGTATTAATATGCAACACAGGCTTGTGCGTGTGCACGTTCTTGTAGGATGGAGTTACGTTTTTGACAACCACAGTGATTTTGAGCCTGTAACTCGCAATTGGAATGCGAGTATCAAAATGTAGCCAATTAAATATCAGTAACTTTTACGGGGTCCATTACAGGCTCAAGTAATTGCAATTTGGACAATTTAATAGGCGTCTATGTTTTTTCTGCCTGAAATCATACACCTTGTACCTGTTTGGGTAGGCCCTCCATTATTCATGCAGCTCATAAATATAAAGACTGTGAAGTGCAGTGTTTTAAATTCGCCAATCAGTTATTATCTCTCAGGAGCAATATTGCAGAATGTTGCCACTGATTGGTTACTATGAGACACTGCACACCCTGTACTTAGATGTACACTGTCTTCATGAGCTACAGAGGGTAGAAATCAATTATGAACTATTTGTAAAAAAAAAAAAACACAGAACTTTTAGGCACTTCTTGATAATAAAGTACAAACTATATTATATTCCTAGTGAATGAAATCCAGAAATCTTCCATGTCGCTTTAACAGAAAAGGATTTTACCACACAGTATACACATAGAGCCTCATTCAATTTGGGGCTCCCAACTCCATCGCAGACAGCCAAATGCCTGCGATTGAGTTGCGTGCCCCCACTGCTCTACTTTTGCAATGCTATACAATTGGCCGGGCCAACAAACTAGGGAACCATAGCTAAAATCGGGAACCATTGCCGTCGGACGTAGCATTTGCTGGCTTGAACATGTCACGGGAGCAAGCCCGTAACCACTGATGCAGAAACAGCAAATGGAAACAGAGATCATCATCATGACCAATCTCCAAGCCCGTAACTCGTACGTGAAGGTCGTAGGACTATGAAATCTAACCTCCATTTGTAAAAAAGTCCTACGGGCTTCAAGCTCCAAGCCCGTAGCACTTTGAATTCCAACATCCATTTTTTCAAAGTCCTACGGGCTTGGCAGTTGATGCCCGTAGGACTTCACATTGATTGCTGTGCTTGATATTACACGAAAATTGAACATGAAATAAAGTATTGGAGAATGTTGTGCTATTAATTCCAAGACCTAACATCACTTTCACTCTTAATAAAAGTACTGTATTGTTTTTTTATTTGCTTTTAAAGTGCTCCAACTTGTCATTAAGAATTTTGCGAGAGGATGGGCCATTAGGTTTATAAGGCTAGCCCTGCAGCTTCTGTCAGTCAATTGGGGCACTCCACCTAAGTCTACGCGTGTTTATTAAATGGTCTTTTTTTATTGGGAATCTGTATTGCCTATGAACTGTCATGGAAAATGCATAACTGAGGATGTGATGACAATCTTCCCCACAGAAAGTAAATATTAAAGTCTCCAGCTAAATACAACAAAGTCTCTGTGATGCATAGTGACTATACACCAATGTTTAATGAGTGTAAGTTAAGGTTCAGAATCTATATTTTTTACTTAATGACATCCATAATGGCAAGGGAAAAAAGTTTAAATCTTGAAGCGTTATAGGTGATACAAAGTAAATTTCATGTCTGCATTTTGAACAGCTATCAGGTACTGTGTGTTTACGTGCTTTCTTTCTATTTTTTTTAGAAGTGTATACTGACAGTAACAGTGATCCAAAAGTGCATAGAGAAGGCTCATTAAATAATGGTCACTCTATAGCTCTTTGCGGAAAACTGTACTAGTTTGTCACAGAGAAACAAGCAAGTACTAAGAGAAATACAAAAGAGCAATATAAACAAAATGATTATCAGATAAGCTTGATCCAAAAAGGGAGATCAGTGTCTGACCTGACTGAATGCTTTGTCAAGACACAAACCCAGTCTCTCAGTAAACTATTTTTACAGTCAGTGCTTAGAATATTAAGTGAAATGCAGGAACCGAGTCTATACTAATACCAAAGCTAATGAAAGGAGGGCCCCAGTGCAAGGTAATTTGGGTGCCTGCTTGCAACCCATTTAAGCAATGTGCATGCTTATAGAAGTCTGTAAAAAAAAGCATAAACATATGCATGTGGTTCCCCCCTTTATACCATCCTGATGGTGTTGTGAGCCCGGTACTTTGCACCTGCAGCACTGGCATTAGATTTGGCGCTGTTTATGGGTCTGTATAAGATTTTTTTGTGTGAATGTTACTAGCTTGTAACAAACATATGCCATCAAGGACCGTCCTCAAATACCGCTCTCCAGGACTGGTCTTGCCTACCTGATATAAAGCCATGTAAAATTGCTAGACCAGTGCATACTATTGACATTCGATGTATCTATTGTGGTGCTGATGGTGACCAAGTGTTTGGTGAGGATAGGTATGGTGTGTATATTACATTGCCATGACAAAAGTCTGTATTTCAGTTCATATAAGAGGCAAACACATTTGCTTTTAAGATGAAAGAGATGATTCCTCATTTTTGCTTAACTTTTACAGGCTAAGGCTTCTCCAGCAAAGTGAGATGCCGAGCTACACGGATTGCTGACCTGTGATTTACTGTAAACTACCATTACCCAAAGCTAAATAAACCTTTATTATTTCCAGCTTGTGTGTGTGTGTTCAGTCTCTTTCATCTACTGTTCACGAGAAACACAAATTGCTCAGTAATATGTAACTGGTTGTAATTAGTGGTAACCAGTCACCCACCCTAAAACAACTATATATATATATATACATACAATTGTAAATGGAACTGATCCAAACTCAGTACTGTTCCTGGGTGCAAGAGTCACTGTATATATAAAAACAGTAGGCACAGCAGTCAAAAGACTATGCAAAAAGAAATTATGGGAAGAAAAATAGTAGTCATTCTATTAGTCTATTAGTGATAGAAAAATCTACATTTTTTTTTACGCATATGATGTGGATGTTGAAATGAAAGCGAGTTGTCAGGCTGTTGAATAAACACACTACCTTACTTTTCCTGGCTTGTGGTAGAGTATTAAACTTCTAACACACCCCAGCTGTTTATTAGTGACATGTACTGTAATTGTTACATGGTTGGGACGGTTTGAAACAAATTCACATTTGCCTTGCAGGTCATAAGCAATTAATCATTTTGCTTCCTTAGTTAATGATGCATATTTTTTAACATGAATAATATTACATGCATGTCATGCTCCTGGGCTGAGAAGGGCTGTGATGAAACACCTTGATGTGCTTTGTCTCTTATGAAGAAAATTGGCTTTGCAGTCCTGTGAACCCTAAGTGGTCTTCACCCAATCTCTATTTTCACCAGTTATGTAGTTTCATAATCAACAGATCCCAATAGTTTATTTATAAAGGCAAGTTAAAAGGATCATAAAAAACATGTTTTTCTTTGCTGCATCTGGAAGAAGGTTTTTGAAAATGTTTCATAATGTGTTTTATTTTTTAAAGAACATTTCCATTTCTGAAGAAACTAAATCATGGACCAGAAATATTTTACCGGAGGCAGCTCCCACCAAGCTTCTATTACAGAGCTGTGCCCCTTGCTCTGCGTTCTTCCTTTTCCTCCCATCTTATCATTGGTGTATATAGGTTTTATGCTACAGTAGGCCATGAAGATTTGTGCACCCCCCCCCCCCCCCCCCATTTGCAGTTGCTCCTTTCCCCTTTCTATATCTCAATTCATAACTTTATATATATGCTATGTCCGAAAGTGTTAAGTACACTTACAGAAAGACATATCACTGCATATGGACATTTTTGTGCATATACAAATTTATGTATGTACTGCTCTGCATCTTCAGACAGCCTGCTGCCCCCTGAAAATGTGCTGCTCTCGGACTAGGCCTCGTGGGTCTAGGCAGAAACACATCTTTGCATCTTATATTCAATGGATTACTCCTTTTCTTTGTCTTAACATTATCAGTTGTGTTTTGCATGAAAAAATATTATGTAAAACCTGTGTTTAACCTCACTGAACCTGGAAATGTACAGAGCATACATACGTCTGTAGATTTCATTGGCAGATAAATATGAATATATTACTGCTCAATGGCAGACAGGGGTAAGCCCCCAGATCAGTTACAGTGTTACATTAACAAATACCCACATTCAGATGCAACAAAGAAAATATTGCTTTAAAGTCCCTTAATTAAAGGGATATGTAAGTGAGCTGGTTTATGAATGCATCTGATAGAGGAGAATTAGTAGTGTAGGAAAATGTTTGTTTGTATGAAAACCATAACATTCAAATTCAGAATCACCATAATATATTGTATCATTCTTCACCTCAGTGGCTTCTGGCGTGTGCAAGAACTGCAACAGTTACTTCCTGTGCTCTGTACCAGAAAGGTCAAAATATCTATCTTGCTGTATTTCCTGTGTGTACCCAGCTTATGTAAGCATCCTGTGGGTGTGAACCAATGGATTTGACTTTTGTGGAAATAACTTTGTAAGTAAATTGAACTTTTCTATATAACACATGTTTTCATATACTACTGATTCTCCTCTATCAGATGCATTCATAACCCAGCTCACTTGCATTTACCTTTAATCTGCTTTGTTTGCATGGTTTAAACCATCATCCTCATTGAATGGTAGCAAACCTGCTACATCAATTTAGCAGAACATATATTGGCATTTGTGCAAGCAAAGCAGTGCTAGTTATGTCAAGAAACTGGTGATAAGTATAGTGATAAATAAAACATACGAAGTAATAAATCATTTTACTATTTGAAATATGTGCATACAGAATTAATTTTCTAAGCATGTTATGGTGAATATACAATATCTTCCTGTCTCTTTGATCTCCGCAGTTTAGTTTGTTGCTGACTGAGCTTCTATGTGTGCTTTTTATGAAAGGGAGGAGTTAGTCAATCACAGAGAGGAGCTATAATGAATGGGTAAAAGAATTATGAGAATATGCTGACTAAATATAAAAAAACCTGTGTTTTTTCTTTATCTGGAGATATCTGCAAATACATCTAATATATAAATTCAACCTGTGCTTTGTGAGATGTCTGCTAAGCATTATTATATATAAATAACAAAAAGTACTTACCTTTTGGTCCAAACAAATAATCCACAAAGGCGTTTACTTCTCTGTCTAGCGTCTGTATGTGCTCCTGCAACAAATTCAGCAAGATATAATTATACACTCTTAATATTGCCTGCATTTTGAAGCAAAGAAAACCACTTGTGACACAAAATTGAATCTTTTTCTAATGTATTTTCCTATAAATCCAATATTGCGTGATAATGATATACTTGATGATAGTTCAGATATGATGAGAATTCTTCCTTCCCTTAGCTTGGAAAGATTCAAATGGGGTTGTCTGAATAAGACTATGATCATATCTTGAGCAAAAGAAAATTATACTTTTTAATGTAAATTATTCATTCCAGATTTGTAATTACACATAATATAGTGTATATATGACTTTGAGGTCTGACAGTGTTCCAAACAAAGAATGTTGCATTTAGAAGCACAATTACATCTCTTAAAACAGACACCCATAACATAGTATATTAATTAATTTTGTGAGGTCATCCTAGTTAAGGGGTGCATAATATAGGGGTTAGTCGCACATGAGAAGCAGACCCTGCTTGCCTTGCAGAGCATCATCAGAGCACAGTTCTCGGCACCCTGATGACAGCGCGCTACTCAGCTACGCGCGAGGGTCGGGGTGCACTTTTCTAGTGCTCCAAGTAAGGTTGTGTTGCTTTCAAAAAGAGGATAGAAGATGAAGCTTATGGATGTAAAATAGATTCCCAAGTCTTTAAATGTTAATGAAGTAACAGATCAGGGCAAGACGAGGAGCGAACAATTCCTCTAACCCATTTTAATGTAAGTTTTCTACGCTACAGGCCAGTGATGGTCACACTATCCTATGGTGTAGCTTCTAATTCAATCAGTAATGAGTCAGTAATACACGTCAGTGTGGTCCAATTGAAAGCTGCTGGCCATGGGCCTCATTCTATTAACGGGCGTAGGAGATGCGTGGCCGCAAGGACCGGCCGCAGGCTATTTGCCTATTCTATTCCTTTGCGGCCGAGGGCTCCGGCAGGCTTGCAGCCGGCGCCCTGTTATCCCTTGCGGCCGCACGCGCAGCAGGAAAGCCTTTGATCTTACACGGCCGCAAGAGTTTCGGCCGCAAGAAAGCCCCGGTTGCTATTCAATTGCTACGTAAACCCTCTCGTCATGGCCGTAATTATCTAAAACCGAGCCTCAGCTTACTTGCACCAAAAAGGTCCCGCTAGCACCCAATTAAGCACATAATAAAGCCATCCTGCACTTTGATGAGACGATAAAGTGATTGGAGGTGTCAGCATTCATAGCACAACATTCCCCTACACTCAAATCTGAAAATCATTTTTATTTTAATTCATGTAAAATGTCCGTGGACAAAGTCCCAAGGGCTTGGAGCACCTCAGACCCGCAAAGGCTGCAGGATTAGCCTCCGTCAAGTCCGTAAATGGGTAAAATAGACCCACGGGTCTTAAAGGGCTTACATACAAGTCGTAGCATAGAAAAGCCATCCTGTACTTTTATTAAAAGTGAAAGTGATGTTTGGTTTTAGAATTAATAGCTCAACATTCCCCTCCTCAAACCCGCAAATAAAGATATTTAACTTCATGTTCAATCTTCGTGTATTATCTATCATGCAAGCCCGCACAGGCTTGAATAAGGAGCTACGGGCTTGATCATTGAAGTCCGTGGGACTTGTACAGATTTTAAAATCAAAGTACAATTTGGCGATGTGCAAGCTTGAGAATGTTTTGCTATTAATCCTCATGCCCCCCCCATTATGTTCCCCATCATTTCCAGTGCTTTGCAGTGCTGGATTGAATATATATTGGCTTCTACAATGCTTTGTTTGCGGCCCTCCACCTCCGAACCCGTACTGGTTTTAACAAGGACGAGTCCGCTGGACTACGGGACGGAAAGTAAACCGTAAATGATATATCGGATTTGGGCGATGTGCAAGCTTGAGAGGGTGTTGCTATTATCCTCATGTCCCCCATTATGATGCCTAGCATTTACGGAGCTTTACAGTGCCATCTTGAATTTATAATTTGCATTTACAGTTTTCTGACTTTGCGGCCGGAAAACAAGATTTACGGGTGCAGGAAAAACGCTTGCGGCCGTTTGCATGATGTGCGGACGGCCGTAAGGGGTATATCCTTGCGGCGCCGTCCATTTGAATAGCAAGATAGCAGTAGCTCTACACAGGGCCGGAAGATGGCCACAAGGAATCGCAGCTTTGCGGCCATTTTACGGCCGTTAATAGAATGAGGCCCCATGTGTGCAGTAGAAAATGCAATATGGAGAAAAAAAAAAACAGTAATAATTCATAACTTCATATAACTTGGCTACTCGAGCTTTAACTTTACTACATGCATTTTATACTTTTAAAGGGCCATGGCTTGGCTTATCACTGTTGAGTCCTTTTAAATTAAGAAATATGTGTTCAGACACAATTAGTGTAAGCCATATTAAAGAAAGCATATGAATGATTATATTTTTGTCAGTCTACTGAAATGTAGCATACAAGAAAATATATTAACTTTCATGGAACCGAGGCTTGTGAACCTAATTGTTTTCCTAAATTTGACATATGGGATAAAGTTGTAAAGAAGTAATAATTGTTAAAGTTAATTAGTCATGGATGGCTCTGTTAGAGCCTTAGGAACATAACCGTACTTTCTTAATTAGTAACATGATTTTATTAATTAGGTCTCTTGACCACCTACAATTGAATATACCAAGCAACATTGCATCCATTTAAACCAAATTTTTCTTTTCTATGTTTAAATGTTTATTTTTTTAAATTTAGCCACATGAAATATAATTTATGATTTCATTCTGTGTAACTAATTCATTTATTCTGAATTCTTTGAACACAATTCTCAGGAATTTATGAAAGAAAGAATCCAGTGAGCCTGTTAGCGTCAACCAAGCACATTCCCAGGTGCCTGACACCAAACTAACAACTTAAAGCTAGAGGGGGACTGATAAAAATAAAATATACACTTTATTAATTTTCAAAAAAAAAATCAACATGCAGCTATAAACATAAACAGAGAAGAAGGAAAATATGTAAAAAGATGACAAGTTTAAGAGGAACTTTCACCTCGTCTGGGTTGGCAGAATACAAAGGGCCTCGTTCAATTGCGATTTGGCCAATTGAATAGGGCTCTATATAAGCACATAGCATATTTTTCTTACAGAAGTTTTTAGTTAGTGAAGACCTTGCTTTTGTATAAAAGTTCACTAACTAAAAACTTCTGTAAAAAATATGCTCTGTGCTAAACTAGAGCCCTATTCAATTGGCCAAATCGCAACTGAATGAGGCCCATAATGAGCTGCACCAGCCAATGGAATTATTTAGAACCTGGTGTACATGTTCTAGAATGAGCTGCTACATTTCCAGAATTAGATCTACATTAAATAGTTTTAATTTAGTAGAAGTTGCTAAGAAGTTGAAGTCATAGACTTGATTCCTCTCACTGACATTAATATAAATAGTACCGTAATTTTCTCTTTTTTGAAATTATACCATAAGGCAAATGTAAGTGATTATGTGTACATGCCACTGAATATTTTGTTACATATACGCAATGTTTTTAAGATTACAATTCTACAATAAACTAATATTTTAAGAGCATTTCGAACAAGACACAGTTCTAAGTGGCACTAAGTACTTCCTAAAAAGTAAAAAATAATTTCTGTTGATAATTGCTACAATGGACATTTCCCTTATATAAAAACTCAAATATTGAACCCTTTGGACTTGTTTTATAAATCTAGCTATGGCTCTGCCTTTTTATATAAACAGTTTTTTTTTCACGTGGGATGATATGATATATTGCTTTTAAAATAATTATTTAAACTGAACTATATACATTATGAAGGGAAGAAAAGTAAAAGGAGGAGGATTTGAACTGAGGACCTACAGTTCCAAAAATATAGGTTTTTACCCACTGTACCACATTTTTGCATTATAGTTAAACATATTGTCCTAACCAGAGGAGCTAATTGATTTAATTATGCATACCTAATAAAATTCCTATTCAATCATTTATAAAAGGTAATTATCAATATTTAATACACTTTTAAATATTAGAGTATCAGCTTCCAGTAGTCTCCACCTCAAAGATCATCAAGGGTTCCATAGAAGTTAATATATTTTCTTGCAAGCTAAATTTCAAAAACATAATCAATCATATGCTTTCTTTAATATGGCATTCACTAATTCTGTCACGCACACATTTTTTAACCTTAACGGACTCAATAGTGATAAATACAGGTCTAAAGAGCTTTAAGAACAACCTGGTTAGATAGAGGATAACTTGCGTTTAGATAAAAATCCCAAAACTGGTTTCCAGCCAAACGTGTTGCCAATAGTTAATGGATATTTAAAAATATAAATCTAGAAGTAGAAAAAATACCTAGAACAAAGAATGTGGCTAGAATAAATATATATATTTATAGTGTGTTACTCCCTCAGTAATAAAAAACAGCTCAATAATCTTGTGATCACAATGTACCAGGGCAATATTTAAAATATGAGCAGCAAATGTGAGATATGCAATTAGAATATAAAGAGTTATTTTAGTACATCAAAGCACAAGCACGAACAGTTGGAGTGATATATAATCTTGAACCACAAAGTAACTTGAATAAGGTTTACAAAAAAAGCAAATTGCTAAGGAGTATTTATAATTACAATCTAGAAAAAGCATCGTGGGGAATGGGTTGAAACCAAGAGCACACCAGTGGACTGAATCCATGAGAAAAGCCTACAAAAGTGACGCAGGATTCATGGCTGTTCTTTCTTTACTTGCTAGAGTCAAACATTTTCTTTGCCCGGGGGACCTCAATATTGCCAAGCACACTGTGTTCCCTTTCCTGTATGATCAGGGGATGATCCACAGAACAAATGTAAGATTAACACTGCAGAATAACTGCTACAAATAACTTGCACCTTCTGTGGGTGTTTGTGATTCTATGGCTGTTCTGAAGCCTATAGTCTAAACCCAGCAATGGACCACACAGAAAGTCAAGAGTCTTTTCCAGAAAAATGTGCTTTCTGTAAAGTTTCTTATATTTGTAGCTTTGTATGAAACAAATAACTACACCCGTGTAAAGTAACCCGGTCTCTATGTCCCAAATGAACCTTCATAAACAAATTCTACAGCAAAATTAAATTCTAAAACATAGCAACGAGGACTTCATTTTGTTCTCACTACGTTTTTTTTATGTCATTGATGACGTAACAAATGACCACATCCAGGGGTGTAGGAATCAAGATAATTCTGGGGGGGATACAGCTCACTTGGTGCACAGTGCACTTAACAGCTTCTATACGCATACATACGCACAATGAGAAATCTGGGGGGGATTTGTCCCCCTCAATCTCCCCACTTTCTACACCCATGACCACATCAATATTTTATGGCCAAACAATAAAATATGAAAATTAGATATATCACAATATACTGGTAACATTTGATAAATTATGATCACAAACTAGTAACAATCCCAATATAATTATATATACCGTAACTACAGACAGAGCATGTATCTATATATGTATATCATGGAAAGATGTTTGAATCATTTAATATCATGGGTATCATGTGTAGATATATTGTATATTTTCAAGATGCTTATATATACTTACTTCACTTACTAATGTTAAACTTGTTTATTTTATTTTGTAACGATTGAGAAAAAAATAATTGTATTATTATTATTACTAGCGACTTGCCTGTCAAAAAATGACGTCAATAAAATTGTAAGGCAGGTAATGCTGTTTACCACAGAGAGTAAGTGTTTTGGTGGTCTGAGATCCTTGTGCAGTCATTGCGAAACTGGCGATGAGCGCCTGTGGTGCTCATCGCGTGGCTTGCAATAAGCGCCAAAGGCGCTCATTGCGAGCCTCTGGGTTGGTGTATTTGTTGTTATCATAGGCGCTTTTGCGATTATTGTAAGGACCTCAGTGATCTAGTTTTGTCGCTTATTGCAAGGCTCTCTCCTGGTGTAGATTGTGTCCTATGAGCAGCGTTGGCGCTCCTTGTGGGTGGAGTGGTGAAGGTGTTTGTGGTGTTAATTGTTTTTTGTTTTGTGTATATATTTTTTTAATGCTAATAAATTAATTAATTTTATCATAAATTAACATAGTTTACCTCTTTGTAATTGATATATGCTGCAAGGAATCTGCTGAAGAGCTAACAATCTGTTTTGATGTTCCTGCAGCATACAATGTACATTTGCAGTGTTGTGGAGCTGAGGTGTAAGTGTCAGCAATGTGTGCAGTGTGTAGTGCGTGCGCGAGGGGATGCCGTTTGTGTAGCTGGGTACTTCCGCATTCTGTAAGTTAGTGTTGTAAAATGGGGGCCTTCGGTGCTTCTTGCCAGCAACTGCGGCCCTCGCTACGCGAGCCCGCAAGCGTTAGCAACAACTCGTATTGCTGAGAACTATATATGTGATTATTATTATTATTCAACAACTGTTTTAAGTTTCATTATTAATTTAAAACTAATATTCAAATAAAAATGTATAAAAGGTTAAAATACTGAATGAAATACCATATTGAATACATATTTTACCAAAACCAAATAACTTAGTTTCATTAATGCTTATGTTTTATCTGCATTTTAATCTCTACAATTTACATTCACTTTTTTAATGTTATCAGTGGCTGCATTAATGAGTTTTGATGGAAGATACCTAAACATATTCAGAAACTTATTATGTAGAATAGATCTGAAAGATATTAAGAACTGGATGATTGTATTTACCATCAGTGGATGGTACTACTGTAGCACTTTGAGAGCTCTGCTTAAGTCATGTTCTGCAATAAATCAACTAGGGGAACGGACTTTTTAGTTATTAATACTTAAAAGTTGCTAAAATTTTGCTTCAGTTGAATGCCTGCATTTATTTGAGTATTTATTTCTCATTTCTTTTTTATATTTTAATTTTGTAAGCCTCTCTTTTAATGACTTTAATAGGTCTAGATTACAAACAAACAAAAAGACTCAGCTGTTACATATAAATTTGGCAGAAAATATAAATAACACACTGCATTATTTACTATGTGACTTGTAATAGAACTAAATGCTGAATACTACTTTGTAAGTGATTACATCTCAGTTTAAACGCTACACTATATCAGTGAAAAATAAGTAAAAAAATAGGAAAATCCATTTACAAAAGAACAAAGCCAAGCAAGATTGACTATATTGGAGATATTTATTCCCTACATTTCTGATTTGTTTTACAATCTCTACAAAAAAAGAGAACAAAACAGGCTATTTGGACCATATTGTGGAAGACAAATGGCAGTTTATGAATACAGTACTATATTTAAATAATACATTGATTTGTTATTATACTTGCAAACACTTCTGCTTACTAAGCAGATCAATGCAGTCCTTTTATATGTAATCCTGCTCAGCTCCTTCCTGATTTATCCCAGAACACCAAGCCTAAAGTAGCGGTTCATCCAAGATTACAGAGATTTAACCCACTCACTATCATAGTGCAGCCAATGTTATGAACTACAGTTGGACCTGTAACTGCAATAGACTTATATATATATATATATATATATATACAAATACACAGACATGCACATTAACCCAAATTCCAAATATGCAATCAAAGAAATTATAGCAATTCACACATTAAAATAGAATAGCAAACTAAAGTTCAATGAAATGTGACCAAGAACTAATAAAGCTAAGACATGACCTGCATAAATTAGGTATCTTCATGTGATATAACAAAATGGAATAATGTATAAAGGTTTTGGAAAGTTATGATTTTGTGTGTAGTGTACTCAGCTGTTGTTTATTGAAGACATATACACAAGCCTCTATTATTGACACACTTGGACATTGGAGGTGTTAAGACATATAAGTGTGTGTATGTGTCAGAATAGCCATCACTGTGTGTAAATGGCATTGGTCAGTTGTGTATGACTCTGCGTGACCTCATGGACAACACACCATGCTGATCCACTTGGTTTTCATGGCAGAGATACTGGAGTGGGTTACCAGTTCCTTCTCCAGTGGGCCACAGCATACAGCTCCTGGTATTCCCAGGTGGTCTCCCATCCGAGTACTGAACAGTGTGACCTCTTGGTTCCCTGTCTGGATTTGAACCCAGTATGCTGTGATGAAATCCCCTGCATCCTATACACTGGGACACCAGGGAACCCCAAGTTTACTACAAACTCTCTGATCCATTCAGCATCTGCATTCCTCCCTCTATACCCTCTACACTGACTGTACATGTAATGAACTAAAACAAATAAACAATACTAAAATGTTGTGAGTTCACCCAAAAACTGTATCACAAAATCAACCAGGCCTTTTTGACAGTAAGAATGCCATGTGATCAGTTATGAGATTAACATGTAAAAAATACCCAAAGCTAGAGCCAAGGATTTAGAAAACAGATAGTCAAGTGGGCTACAACATTTCGGTCATTTTAGAAAACTCAATGTTCCCATGCTTCATTTTTAGGCATGTGAGCACTTTCTAAGAAATTCAAGCAATCCTGCAATTAACTGAAATTGAGGTACTATTTAAAGAGCTGCTCTTCTACATCTGTAATTATATTATACAATTTAAAGAAAGTAAACCACACCAAAATCTCCCCACTCCAATATGGATTCTGAATGTACAGCAAGAACAATGAATCTGAACTGAAGATTCCTGGCAGAGTCAATACATTATTTCAGTGTTTCTGTATAAAAAGGCTGGATTGGTTTCCATTGAATTTAGACAAAAACAGAATTCCCCATGAGATGGCAGATGTAAGTTTAAGTTCCAGTCCCAAGTCAGGTCACGACCAAAATTAAACAAAGAGGGTTCATGCCTTTACTAAAATTGTAAAATGTCAACAAAATGCTGTAATATGTATGTTACCCTTCTAGTAAGACAGACCACAATCACACCTATCTCTTCACATTGAGTAATAATGAATGGTTGCTTATTTTGTATTATTATGTGTAGAGCCTGCTATTCAGATGTTATCTGAGGTCTCTCCTTCTTCAGGCATACTGTATCTCTCTCTTCAGTGCACATTCAGAAAAAAGACAACGGAAACTTTCAGAGACACAAACCTTCCAGGCTTGTATTTTACATCTGACAGTAACAGCCTTTTCATTTTTACTGATTTAGACTTTAGAATGGATTAAAGAGATTGCCTTGAAGACTACTGTCTGCTGCTTATTAAATGAAGGAATAACATCAAAAAGACTATAAAAAAAAGTAAATCATTAATGTTTTTTTTTACAATATCAGCCAAATTCACAAATATATGAGAAATATTTGGAAAAAAAAAACATTAATAAAACAGCTATTTTCTTTCTGTTTGTATATACTACCTGTTGTCCATCCAAAATCTTCTCAGGGATGGTCTCCCATCACCTAAATTGACTGAACTTAAATCCTCCTATAACCACATCCCCAGCACCTGACATTACACTGTCAAAAACTCTTCTATCATACATCAACATTCATTAACTTATTAATTAAAAAAAATATGTCCACTCTTCTCTTCTTCACTCACTTAATGTCCTTGTTTACTATAAATGAATCCAAATAGTTTTTCGCCTCCCTCGGCTTCTCAACCAATTTATCCCAAATGCTTGTTTTAACTAATCCACATTGTTGCTCATCTGCTGCTCCATTCTGTCAGTTCCTTCACTGGCTTCCCATATTCAAAAACCTCAGACTCTGTCCACCACTTACACCTTCCTTCACCCATCATTACATCTTCGTACTTATGTCTACCAGAACTCCCCTTTGACCACCCTATAAAACTCTGTACTTTGCACTGTGAGACTCATCCACTTTTCATATGTTCAAATCATAGCTGAATGTATCTATCTTCATTTAAAGGACTGTGCCAGCTGACCAAACAACCATTAAGTAATTCCCTCCATCTTGTCTTTAACATTCTTTAAAATAGCTTAAATATGTTAAAAGATAAAATCTAAACTACATGATAATGTTGACTTATTATAAAATAGCATCATTATTTAAATAATATTCTATTGTGTATATTTTGTTACTGATATATTGTACAGGAAATCTCAGACTACTTAAATCATCTTAATTTCAGTTTCCAACTTACATTAAGAGATTTGTTGAGTGACCTCTATCAACATCATAGTGCAAAGATCCAGAAATTCAATCTAAGAGATACACTGTGGTGTTAACCTCTCTTGACCTGTGTCAGATGAAGCTCAGATAGCAAACTTCATATATACTGTATGAAGCAAGAGTAAAAGGGCACAGCAGCGCCCTAGTGATGATGGAATACACCGCTTTACTGTATAATACATAAGCTAATTGCAATTACATGTGTTTCTAGATTTGGCAAACTAAAATTGTACAAAACAAGAATATTTTCCGTATTGCTTGTGCTGTTAACACACTTAACTAAGACTTACTGATGAATATACAAGGGCATATCAATGTGCACTGTACTCTCAATGTAATGGGTCTCAATTAGAGCTTTGTAAAAGTGCTGCTAGTAATATAGTTCTAGCCGCTGATTATTTAATAGCTCCTGCATCAAGTAATTAAATATGCACAGAGGGATGCTCAAGACAGCATGGAGTCGGGCTTACAGTATCAATCCTACAACATTAGTCACAAAACTAGTGATGCTGCAGTGATCCGCGGTGCTCTCTAACATAATATATTTAAGAATGACAACTAAAAGGTTGTTCTGTGAAGTTCAAGGACAACTGCTGACCTATTTTGTAAAACAGAATATTAACCAAAGTTAATAAATATCTATTTTCTTAGACATACATCACTAATATAGTTGTTGTGTGTGTGTAACGCTCGTAAAATTCAGAGTTGTGCATTGCGAAGCATGCATTGCGCAGGGAAGGGAGAGGGAGGGAGAGAAGAAGAGGGAGGAAAAGAAAAGAAGAGAGAGGGAGAGAGGGAGAAGTAGAGGGAGGGAGAGAGGAGAGGGAGATTAAAGGAGGGGAGAGAAGAAAGAAGGGAGGGAGAGAGTGAGAAGGAGAGGGAGGGAGAGTGAGGAGGAGAGGGAGAGAGAGAGAGTGAGAAGGAGCGGGAGAGAGAGAGAGAAGAAAGGGAGAGAAGGAGGGGGAGAGAGAGGGGGGACAGATAATATAACCTGCAAAGTAAGATGTCAGGAGAGGGGGCAGGTTTAGGAGATATATAGGAGATTGGAGTGGGTCTTACAGAAGCATTTCTGCTTGTAAGCTGTAGGAGATAGAGGAGATTGTGACTGGGGGAAGGAGATGAGTTTGTGGGAGCAAAGAAAAGGGGAGGAGATGAGAGAAGGTGAAAAGGGTATCATGTTGGAGACATGATGTGGGAAAAGTAGGGAGGAGAATCTGAGAAACAGACAGGAGGTAATAAAGAAGGCGAGAGGAAACAGTGTGACACAGTATGTAATCTTAGAATAATAATCAGGAGTAGTAAGCAGGTGTTGCTAATTTGTATGGGTCTATAAATTAAGGGGGTGCAGGGGAGGGTGGGAGAGGGGTATGGAAGGTGTGCAGGGGTGGGTGGGAGAGGGGTATGGAAGGTGTGCAGGGCTGGGTGGGAGAGGGGTATGGAAGGTGTGCAGGGGTGGGTGGGAGAGGGGTATGGAAGGTGTGCAGGGCTGGGTGGGAGAGGGGTATGGAAGGTGTGCAGGGCTGGGTGGGAGAGTTGTATGGAGGGAGGGGATTAGGTCCAGGTTATTGCAGTCAGGGATAGAAGCAGTCAGATAGTAGGTTGGAAAATGTGTCTGAAACAGAGATATAAGCAATTATTGGGGGAGGAGTGGGCAGGGGGAATGTGATACATAGGTTGGAAGGGCAGCATAATCAGCGAAGTGCATAGCCAAACAAACAAAGTGAAAATAAAATCTATCTGTTTAAATAATATCACAAAAGCAATTTTAGTGCAGATGATACCTTTTAATGGCTAACTGAGTAGGATTGGATTGCAAGCTTTCAAGGTTATTGTAACCCATTAATCAAAGCAGAATCAACAACAAACACATTTTGCGGTTATTTCAGAAATGTTACAAAATCACACATATGCATTACAATAAATTAATGATTGTAGGTTATCTGTTGTATTCACCAACTGAAAGGAGGGGTACGCCAAAAAATAACATTATCCATACAGTTTCAGATCCTCTATTAATAGTTTTAGTGCTGCAGTAGTTCTGATACATAATTCCCTTACCACTGAATTGTGTAGTAATGCTATATAACTAGAAATGGACAACTTGTATACAGTAACAGTGAAAATTGCCAATGCTAAGGAAACAGTGAATATATGAATGCTAAGGAAACAGTGAATATATGAATGCTAAGGAAACAGTGAATATACGGCACACATTGGAAATCATAAGATTTTAGTATTTTAAATTCCTAGTATCATCAATCAATTCTTGCATTGCATACAGTTGTGCTCAAACGTTTGCATACCTTGGCAGAAATTGTGAAATTTTGGCACTTATTTTGAAAATATGACTGATCATACAAAAAAAATGTATTTTATATAGTTCTTTTGGCTTCTTTTTAAATCATAATGATAACAGCAATCACACAAATGGCCCTGATCAAATATTTACATACCCTTGAATGTTTGGCCTTCTTTCAGACACACAAAATTAAACACACAGGTTAAAATGGAAATTAAAAGTCATAGGTAGCCAAAAAGACCTGTGTAAAAAGGTAATGGAACTTCATAAAGATGCAAAAGGATATAAAAAGATATACAAAGCCTTGAAAATATCATTCAGTACTATTCAATCACTTATTAAGAAGTGAAAAAATCAGGGATCTCTTGATACCAAGCCAAGGTCAGGTAGACCAAGAAAGATTTCAGCCACAATTTCCAGAAGAATTGTTTGGAATACAAAGAAAAACCCACAGGTAACCTCAGAAGAAATGCCCGACAACACCTTGAGACGCCTCACAGATTCTGGCACACTGTAATTTGAAGTGACAAGACCAAAATAGAGCTTTATGGTCACAACCATAAGCGTTATGTTTGGAGAGGGGTCAACAAGGCCTATAGTAAAAAGAATACCATCCCCACTGTGAAGCATGGTGGTGGCTCACTGATGTTTTTTTGTTTTTTTTTGAGGGGGGGATGAGCTCTAAAGGCACGGGGAATCTTGTGAAAATTGATGGCAAGATGAATGCAGCATGTTATCAGAAAATACTGGCAGACAATTTGCATTCTTCTTCACGAAGGCTGCGTATGGAACGCTCTTGGTCTTTCCAGCATGACAATGACCTTGAGCACAAGGCCAAGTTGACCCTCTAGGTGAAGGTTGTGGAGTGGCCATCACAGTCTCCTGACTTTAATATCATCACACCACTCTGGGGAGATCTCAAACGTGCTGTTCATGCAAGACGACCAAAGACCTGGAGGTAGTTTACCAAGACAACTGGGCAGCTATACCACCTGCAAGAATTAGGGGCCTTATAGACAACTATTACAAAAGACTGCACGCTGTCATTGATGCTAAAGGGGGCAATACACAGTATTAAGAACTAAGGGTATGCAAACTTTTGATCAGGGCCATTTGGGTGATTTCTGTTATCAATATGATTAAAAAAGGAGCCAAACAACTCTGTGGTAATAAATGACTTCATATGATAACCTTCAATAAAAATACTTTTTTGATTGCATGATCAGTCATATTTTCAAAGTAAATGCCTAAATTTCACAATTTCTGCCAGGGTATGCAAACTTTTGAGCACAACTGTATTCTCATTACATAAAATTTGCATTACTATGAAAATCTGAAATGACGAAATGACAAATTATATGACAAACAATAAATAACAAGCATAATGACTGAATATTTTCCAGCTCATTGATAAAACAATATACACTGATTTGAGGACAAATGAAAAACATTAGGACTTTCTAGTCGTTATTCAATCTACCTAGCATTTATACCAGGTATCATTGGATTGCTTTAACTTGTTTGTCCCTTCCACTTTCAGTGAAATGCCATTCCCTTATACTGTATATTATTTTTTACTAGCGACTTGCCCGTGAAAAAATCACGGCAATAAAATTGTACGGCAGGTAATGTTGTTTGCCACAGAGAGTAAGTGTTTTGGTGGTCTGAGATCCTTGTGCGCTCATTGCAATGCTCTGGGTTGGTGTATTTGATGTTATGATAGGCACTTTTGCGCTAATTGTAAAGTCCGCAGTGATCTTGTTTTGTGGCTTATTGCAAGGTTCTCTCCTGGTGTAGTTTGTGTCCTATGAGCAGCGTTGGGGCTTCTTGTGGGTGGCGCGGTGAAGGTGTTTGTGGTTGTTTGCACAAGTGTGGTGTTAATTATTTTTTGTTTTGTGTCTATTTTTTTTTTTTATGCTAATTAATTAATTAATGAAATCATAAATTAAGATAGTTTACCTCTTTGTAAATAATATATGCAGCAAGCATTGTGCTGAAGAGCTAACAATCTGTTTTGATGATCCTGCAGCATACAATGTAGATTTGCAGTGTTGTTACGCTGAGGTGTAAGTGTCAGCAATGTGTGCAGTGTGTAGTGTAAATAGGCTGCGTGCGCGGGGGGAAACCGTTAGTGTAGCTGAGTACTTCCGTATTCTGTAAGTTAATTTGTAAAATGGCTGCGAATGTGTGTGTGGTAGGCGGGTTTGTATGATGTAGCGTCCTTGCTAATGGTGTATGTTGTAGGTCGTACGGGTTTTAGTGGTATTTAGCGGCTTTAGGGTCGTGTAGCCTTGTTTTCGTTTTTTTCGGCGCCCATTTTTTCTCTAGCTTAGGGAATTTTCGAGTGTCTAAACTTTGTAAATTTGACTGAAATCGAGGTTTAAGCTGTGTTGCAAAGGTCCTGGGTCTCCCCCCTTGCGGGCTCGCTACGTGAGCCCGCAAGCGTTAGCAACAACCCGTATTGCTCACAACTATTTATGTGATATTACTAGTTGTATATTTGCATATTGCCCCAAAACTTCCACCCTATCTTCAAAACATACTATCTTGTTCTTGTATTCATATTCTTCCGAAGGATAGTTCACTCCTGAGCTATATTAAATCATTTGATATATTTGCAGGTTACTTTTCTATACTTGACACTTTCTGACATTCCATATATACACATAAACCTATGATCTGAGACATAAAAAATGGTAAAGAAGGCAATGCAAGTGGGGCGTGGGTAGCTAGGGTAGCATTAAGGGTAGTTGTGCAGCATTAAACCAAAACAACCTCATGGCGTCTTCCTTATGTCCTCTAAACCAGTCCTAGGACCAGAGCATGTCCCTGAGATCTATCTTATCTGCTGGTCCTCAGGGACGAGGAGAGCCAAACACTTTATACATACCATAACCATTAGTCACAGTTATAAGCATATTAGATATGACTTGTAAGCTGTTTAACTGTACACTTTACAAAACACTGCAAATCTAGATAAGCATTCAGTAATCCCATGTAATATCAACCTTTTAAACATGTCCTGGATCTCACAGCTGGTTCCTATGATCAATATAAAGCTAGTCTTCTAAATATAATTTGCAGAATCATGCACTGAAACATAAGATTTGATGTTAGGTAAGAACCAAAAGATCATTCTAGTCTGTCTATGCTCTCTACCTAAAAGCTTGAGTTAATTAATCCTAAGGGTAGCCAGCCACTCCCAAGACCAAAAACATTGTTGAGTCTGTTCTTAGTTATGTCCCTTATATCAATGGATCTCACCTTTTTATTCAGTGATACTACATGAGTCATTTAGTTTTGCACTGATCTGAATAAAGTATAGTGTAATTGTAGATAAGTTCATCAGCAATCTGTGTATAACTATGATTAATGGCAGTGCTATGTTTAAAGTGTTAGGCCCTCCTCATCCTTCTCGTTCCTGAGGACTGGTAAATAATGTTGAGAAACCCTGACCATTTTAGGTGCCCTTCTCTGAAATTCTGTAGTGAGAAGTTTTTCTTGTTTCTGTAGCATTCACAACATATAAACTAGTTATTGTTCATTGCAAAGTCTGGAAACTATGAATACAATCAAGGTTTACTTTTCTAGCATCTCCTGATCTGAACCCAGTACAAAGAGGACTTTACAAAGGCTTATGTCCTCTGTGTTACTTGTCTACAAGGCATCCTGGTAGAGACTGGGATTTATATGCAAGTGATAACCCCTCCTGTTACAGCCGGAGGGGATCGCTGAGGATTTTGTAACACATGTGGTACAAATATGCCACTCCAGGCAGCAGAACTTCCTGACCTTGTTTCACAGCAGACTGGAAGATCAGGAGCTCTTTTCTCACATTACCAATGATTATGTGTGGCTCGGGATGGTGATATTTGAAACTTCTCATGACTTTGCTGGAAGTGCTGACTTCACAAATGGTGCATCAGCCTTTTAGAGCAGACTTTTCTCAGCTGCAAGCATGCTGACTGTACTGAATGTATAAGTACAGCACAGTGTATTAACCACTTCTTTATCACATGGCCTTACTTCTTTTTGAAATGTAGGAGCAGACTACAAGATGCAGCAATAGAACCAACTGCCAGAGTCAGACTAACACTGATGGGCCAGATCTCATAGGAAATGTTAAGTGCACACTCTTATTTTCCAATGTGTGAATGTGAAAGGGTAGTAGATAGGTGAAATAGGCTTCCACCATCAAACACAAGTTAAGAAGTTAAGCATGCTTGGGACAAGAAGATGGCTACCCTATGGCTTAATTAAGTCAGGTCAGGTAGATAGAGTACCTGTCATCAAATCTATTTTTCTGTGCTTCTATAAATTATAATTAGTAGAGTAGATTTACATCACTGGGGTGGAACTCAATACTTTATATAATATATGATATTTTCCTTTTGCATATAGCTAAAAATAGAATCCTACATTAGACTAGAAATGCAATGGAGAACACGTGTAAAATTATATCTAGGTATGTATATGACAAATGTGAACACAAATGTACTATTTATTTACGGTATTTCTGTGCGTTGGAAGGTTTCTCTTCTGCTCACGATACATTAAATGATTGTTGTGGTAAAATACCTCCCCACAAAATCTACTACACAGGTTAGGAACCAGCCCCACACTGATAAGAGTCAGTGACCTTGAAACAGTGCTGTCTTTGGGTAGGTTTTCTGGCTTGTGCATAATCCATCCTGGCCTCTGCTTAAAGCTGTGTAATACAGCAGGCATATGCTTAAAAGGAGCCATGTTTGAAATGGTATTTGGATTAAAGGGCAAAACCTTCATGGGCACATTTGCATGTCCTGCCCAGGTTCCCAGAATGCAGTGCAATAACTGCATTTCTCAGAATTTTGAGCAGGAAACTAGTTTTATTTTCCCTTGTTTTAGACATTCAATGTACTATTTATTTACACTATATATATTTATATATATATATATATATATATATATATATATATATATATATATATAATATTATTAGTGGGAAAATATTATTTTATTTGCATGATGGAATGACAGATTGGAAAAGTTTTTAAAAAAACTCTATATTTTAATAGTTATTTGGTTTCTGTGCAGTACTGTTACATATAAAAATGTTTATCTTTCATATTCTGTAAAATGTATAATTAAATCATTCAGTTTGTAATAAATTACTATTATTGTATATGTTAAAGTAATACATAGCATTGGTAAGGATCAATACAAGTACAGCTTCACCAAACAATATTAACTATTTTGCATGCAAATGGCGTATACATTCTTTACATTAAAGGAAACATAAAGCCAAACTCAGAGTTTCCATGGAAACAGGGAAAGTAAACAGTAAATCTTTTTGTGAATTGTCCATTGCACATAGTAACCTTGTAACCTAGATACGAGACGGGTCCATAGAAAACTTGACCAATTTTACTCTATGGTTGCTATGCCAACTGAAGCATGCATACATGGGTTAGCTGTTAGCACTATTCCTTTAAGGGTTCAACCACGGCCTATAGCAAAACAGACTAAAACTCTACCAAAGCTAGTTTCAAACAAAAGTGATTATATGGGTGGACAATAGTCACTAACTGCTTGGACAAACAGAAAGCTACGACTTAGGGCCTCATTCAATTGCGATTTGGCCAATTGAATAGGGCTCTATATAAGCACATACTGTAGCATATTTTTTTACAGAAGTTTTTAGTTAGTGAAGACCTTGCTTTTGGATTAAATTCACTAACTAAAAACTTCTGTAAAAAAATATGCTACAGTATGTGCTTATATAGAGCCCTATTCAATTGGCCAAATGACAATTGAATGAGGCCCTTAGTAGTTTGTATAACCTGCTGCTAAAAGTGTTTTAGTAACTAGGACAGCAAAGTAATGCACACTGAGAAATATATTTAGAAAACCTTGAAATAAAATTACACATAGTGGCAACAACAAGATTTGTCATGGTATACCACTAACTACAACTTAAAACTGACAGCCATGTGACATAAAACAGTAATTATATAGAGAAATACACACACATAGGTAGTGTAACCCATACACCCTTACATATATTCCTAGTAAAATTCACAATTTTAGGTCAGGTGTTAAAAAGTATTTTATTTTATTTACCTAAATTACAACTGACAGGACTAGAATGACAATGTATAGGGACATAGAATACAATTGTTTAAGCATTTACAAGAGCACATATTAAACATTACAATTGTTGCTTTTTGCATGAAACAAATATTAAGTAATAAAAGTTATAAAATGCATTTAAACTAACAGGAAACGCAGAGATTATATTTTAGCCTGTAGATCTCTTTGGTTGGCCAATGGCAAGCCCCGAAGTGTACTTAATATGTTTTGTGCTCTGAGACTTTTATTTGAGAAAAGAAAATGCACCGTGACACATCACATATATAGTTGTGAGCATGCGAGTTGTTGCTCATGCTTGCGGGCTCGCGTAGCGAGGGCTGCGGGCGAGGGCCTCAGTTGCTGGCAAGGAGCGCCTCCTTGCCAGCAACTGCGACCCTCGCAAACTTTACGTTGCAACGCAAACAACACGACACACCAACTACGATCCTCGCAAACTTTACCTCGCAACGCAAACAACATACGAGACACGTTAACATACATTACGACCTCGCAACACTCGGACGCAACTCGCGAACATTACAAAATTAAAAACACAATAAATACACACAGCACATACATAAAAAGCTTACCTACAGCAAGAGGGAGCATCCAGGACCTCAAAAAAGACACTTACAGCTTCATTTCACTCAAAATAAAACATTTTAGACACAAAAAAATTCACTAAGCGACATAAAAAATGGCCGCCGAACAAAACGAAAATGAGGCTACAAACGCAAACACCATACGAGACACGTTAGCACACATTATGACCTCGCAAAAATCGGCCGCAACTCGCGAACATAAAAAACATTCAAACACAATAAATACACACAACACATACATAAAAAGCTTACCTACAGCAAGAGGGAGCATCCAGGACCTCATAAAAACAACTTACACCTTCATTTAAATCAAAATAAAAGAGTTTAGACACTCAAAAATTCTCTAAGCGAGAGAAAAAATGGCCGCCGAACAAAACGAAAACGAGGTTACAGCACTCTAAACACGCAAAACACCACAAAAAACTCGCAAAACACCACAAGACACTCGCAAAACACCACAAAAGACCTACGGATATTCCGCTAAGACGGATACCACACATTACCCGCCATTTTATGCGGAAGTACACAACTATGCTAACGGTTTGGTCTCGCACACGCACACAGTATTACACTGCACACATTCAGCACGCTTACACTGCAGCTCCACACCACTAATGCTGCAGCAACATCAAAACAGATTGCAGCTCTTCAACACAATGCTTCAAAATAGGTCAAGTATATTCATTTATTAATGTATTATATATTTCAGTAGTACACAACAAACCGCATTAGCTAACTTACAATTTCATTGAGGTCATTTTTTGACGGGCAATTCGCTAGTTATCAAATACCTTCTGGTGATAGAAAAAACATTTTTTTTTAATCCCTTTTAACATCATTACAGGAAGTTTACCAACTACATTAGAGTACTTACTGTGGGTCTATATAACCACTTCATTAATAATTCTCACAGCTCTCTTTTTTAGTAGATATAGTGTTGCCATTCCAATTTCAACTCCTCACTGAGGTATTTTTACACAATGTCTGCTTATCGAAATGAGAACACGCAGCATTTCACTTCAGAAGTTTAAGGAACTAGTTAGAAATGCTACAAAAAAGTAACATAATAGGGAATATTCTATGAATTCCGTAACAGTGTGTGTTATTTTCTTTTGTCTGACTCAAGCTTTCATGCATGCTTTCGGAAACCAAACGGAGAATGTGCATAAGGAATAAGCACTATAACAGATACAAACAGAAAAGATGTCAGGTTGGATGGCAATTACATCCTTTCAGTGGAGAAGGTTACGGAGAGAACCAAATGGAATAGGCTTGTGTGTATGATCAAAAAATCCAAAATATTTAACCTTTTCAACAGTAAATGTGACATCCTACTGAATATACAATTTTTTTAATTCTTCTTGAACTTAGGCCTAGAAAGGATAAATAAGTGTCTCCATGGAAACAAAAAAAACTGGCAGAGTTTTCTTTTAAAGCTAGATACGTGAATACCACAGCTGATTCTGACTGAAATCATTGATTCTATATGAAGCAAATATTAGTAAGAATACATTTCTATGTCTCCTCCTTATTTGATCTAAAGCAGATTTGAAATGAGCCCTTCCAGTGTCATATTTATCTGACTAGACGGGAGCTTGCACCAAAAACTTTCATGTAGAATGAGGAAAAACACCCAGTCCAACCTAACCTTGAAGCGGAACAATAAAGCAAAGTACATAAAACCTACTCTTCACTGCATTCAATGCATGGCAAGGACTTACAATTTACTGCAGGTAAAGGGCTGTCAGGTTCAAAGCTCTCTGTATGTATTGGTTAGAAGCTAGCTCCATTCCACCAATCAAATACACCCACTAGCCTTCAGGTATCCCAATGTTTGTGGCAGCATGTCCTGCACCCATTTGCACCCTCTATTTTATGTGGAGAACACAAAATACCAAAGGAATTTTAGGTTTAAGTCGATAAGGCCTTTACTGGCACATTAAGGACTCAAAAATGAAGTGAGACTGTGGGTGTGAGACCCACAAAGCAACAGCTTGTAGGTTCCATTATCAGCGCGCTCATGAAGCATCTCAAAATATTTTTGGTAAAATTGTTACTGTGGTCCAAGAAAAATTAGGAATTACTGTGTCCTCTACAACTAATTATGTGCCCACTGAGCCAGTTCCACTAAAATATCTCTCAACAATATTGAGGATTCAGGACCAGGTAAGCCCATTGCACTCATGGATGAAAATGCTTCAGAGATGGGATTAAATAATGTCAGCACAATCATTGCCTGTGTCTTGGCAAGGAAAATGACAGCTCCACACTACAACATGCACCAGGGGAGAGCAGATATGGAATTGGAGCTTCTGCTTCATGATCCTCCATAAAAATATCTCCCAGAAGACTCAGCAATGCTACCAGACAATAATGAACTCTACGCACTTTAACTTATGAATACCAACTTAGTCCGACCCCCTAACTTTTGGTGATAATGTTGATACAACATGGCAGCCAATTGCTCACCACATATATCTGAAACAATGGGTTCCCGATCAAACCATTCATCATTTAGTTCACAGATAAGACACTCCATTCACAATGTTCTCCACGTCAGCAGGAGCTCCTGAAAGCATCCTGATGGAAAAAAATCTCCAAAATCTACAACTAGGCAGTCACTCTGCGTTGAATTTCCACAAATGTGTTTCCACTCTAATCTACCCGGGGCCTCATTCAATTGCGATTTGGCCAATTGAATAGGGCTCTAAATAAGCACATAGCATATTTTTTTTAAATACGTTTTTAGTTAGTGAAGACCTTGCTTTTGGATAGATGTTTACTAACTAAAAATGTATTTAAAAAAAAAAATATGTTATGTGCTTATTTAGAGCCCTATTCAATTGGCAAAATTGCAATTGAATGAGATGAGGGCCTTGGTATCTTAAACCTAATATTCCTTCGCTACTCACACATGAATCATGATTATCAGAAAACTATAAAAGGTGTAGACTGGAAATGTTGAAGATTGTCGTATAAACAAATCGCCCAGCAAAGTTTTGATGGACATTCTACAGAACCCACACAAGAAGATTGACAACTTTGTCAGAAACCTATATTTCGTCTCCCTTTTTGTTTATTTATTTATTTTTATTTTAGTAGCCAAGCATCCCCAAATTTCACTATGTGACAGTATTATAAAGATATCTTGTATTTTTTCTTCATCTCTGTATGTTTATATTGTAATCTCACTATACTATGAACAGGATGTCTACACACTTAAAGCCTGCTACTTCCTAATTAAAAAAAAAACTGAATATAGAAAGAAAGATTTCTAAAGCAGAAAAAAATCAATAAGCACTATCTTCAGGATAGCTTTATGCATGCCCAATGAATTTTTGAATGCCAGTGTAAACAGAAATGTTGCCTAATGTAAGATGAGGCAACATTTAATAAAACAGATTTGTTTGCAACACTGCAGTCTAAGCATGGTTATATTCCCCATAATACTGTTTTACAAATATCAAGCTAAGGTTACTTATAAAGCAGCCACAGCACAGTGAAAACACCATACACATATATTATTGTTTTGAGGCACTTTGCCATAGCCATATTGGTCCAGTAATGTGAAAACTATAAAAATAATCAGAACTACTATGAATTTGATACATATTAAAAAAATACACATCCGCTGCAATACATAGTAAAGGAAGTCTTAACTTTAATAAGTGCTGAGATGGAATACTTAAGACAGACTTAAAGAATCATTGGGGCAAGCCTTTTAGGAGAAGCATTGTTTATTTATGTTTTTGTATAGAGGCAATTGGACTAGAGTAGATGGCTTTAATTATATTCCAGGACCTGCCATTGATGCCAAATTTGGCTAAAGTAGTTAGGAGATGATCCCAGCTAAGTTGGTTAAAGTTTTTTTCCACATCTCATCTGATCAATAGGACAGATTTGTTCTCTTTATTCTTCCTTGGTTGAAGTATCTGAATTACCACCATTCATTTCCTGTATAAGCTGCTTCATGCCCTGCTGTGACTTATTTGTAAGCAACTTTGTAAATATTGTGTAATCAGTATTAAGAAGCAAGATTAGGCTATAATATTCCACCTTCTCTCCTTTCTGATCCTTCTTAGAAGACTACAATATTGGCCTCTGAAAACCACTTTGACATTACCGCATTTCTTAGAAAGTAATCATTCATTAAATTTAAGAAGATAGACTTTGTATGCTTCAGCATTATCACATAAAATTAATTTGTACACTCATCTGGTTGAGGTGATTTCCCTTGTGGAGTGACTTAATTACTTTAGAAATGTCTTTTTCCGTAAAAGGGGCATTTACAATTTCCAGGCGCTCTGTGTTTATACTAGAGGGCTCAATTATGTCCCAAAAACGTAACTTCTTTTCATAATCTATTGCTTCATTAGCATATACTTGCGAGTAATACTCAGTAAAAAAATTGGAATTTGTTTAGGGTTAACCACCTTTAGCCCCTTCCACTTTACACTGGTCACATACTTAGAACCTCTCTCTGACTTTATAAGATATGACATAATCTGCAAGACTCTGTTCCCAAATCTACAAAATTTAGTTTGTCCATAATATCAATATAGCTGTGCTTTAACCAAGACATGATTATCTAATTCCTCCTTTGCCATCTTGAAATTTAAATAATTTTGTGTCGTAAATTTACGCTTTAATTTAGAGTAGGATTCTGTGACCTTCCAGTTCAAGGCTATCATCTCCCCCTTAAAAACTTCTATCTTGAGAAGCATTATTTAATAAACTGTAATTCTGATACAGCAGTAAAGTGATTTATCAATGTATTATGCAGATGTTTCTGATTAGACTAAACAGTTACTTTGATTACATTTATTTAGAACAGAAAGCCCTACTGTGTCCCAGTTGTGTCAATCAGTGCTAAAAGATCAAGATTAAGCAAAAATATCCATCCTCTGAAAAAGAGCATTTTAATCGCAATTACAGGGAAGCCAGGGGCTTCACCATCAATATCAAATTACCATGAGGATGTAATTGTTTGTGCTTCACTTAAATTGGTATCCATTGTTCTTTTGACTTTAAACCATGGTATACATTTTCACTCTATAAATATTTAAAATATATGAATTAAGAAAGAGCTCTCATAAAATGCAATGTGTATTTTCCCTGAGAGTCTAATCAGTAAAGAGATGACACTAAGACAAATGTGCTGCAGCCTTTCTTCAAAACCGGCATATTAGTCCATTGTGAATGTATAGTAACTGGTTTTAAACTTTGTAGCTCTCAAGGTTGATCACTTTCCCTAAGGATATGCAAAATGTATATATGTGAGCATGCACATTCCTGGGAATATGTGTGTGAGAGCGGCCACATGCATGATAGGATGACCATGCACAATAGTGCCCATGTGCTAGAGAGAAGACATGCATAAGACGGTTCATAAAAAAAGAGTGCATGCATGAGATTGTATGTGTGAGAGTGCAAGACACTGTGCATGTGCATGCGCAAGACGGTGTGTGCAAGTGTAAGAGATTGTACAAGTGTGTGTGTGTATGAGAAAGAAGGTGGGCAAAGGCATGTACAAGAGCACGTGTTCAAATGTGTGTTTGTGAATAAATGAGAGTGTTTTAATCCCCATATATACTCCACACATTTGTACAAATTGGCAAAATGTAGATCAATGAACCTGAACGAATATTCCACTTTCGTTCAATTAAGTCCAACAACTGTAATCTGCTTATTTTGAAGAAAAACATGTGCTGTGGCTACATTCACACACACTTTGAAGTGCGGATTTGTTATTTCCCAAGGGAATTAACGACAAATGCTACATTTTTTAAAAGATTTTTTCTTATTGTCTACTGGTATTTGTATGAACACTGTTAGAAATATACTTTTACAACTTACATATGTTTAATGAATAACAAAATATTTCATAAAACAGTGATCTTAACTGTAAGGACTGAATTGTATTATGCTGTTACAATCATGTTTTATACACTAACGATACAAGGTAGTTTTGCGCATTAGAGACTGCAGGGATTTCTCCATCAGATGTGATCTCTGAATTCTAAACATAGCACAATAATGCAGCCAAGCCATCAGTTACCACTGTGTCTCTCTGACTATGTCCTACATTTCAAAGTCCTTCATTTAAGAAGGACAAACTAAGACACAGAGGGCACTGTAAAGACTTTCAGGGACACTATGTTTTATTCTCCAAAGGATTTACAGGCATGGGTGCATGGATGGATGGTGGGTGTCTGGGGCCAAAAGATGTCCTCACAAAGGATGTATTATATAGAATACAAGGACACCTAGAACTAATAAATCGAGGTCAAGCATTCTGAAAGTCGTCATTTATAGTATGGGATCATCAAGAGCATTAAGTGACCTTTTTTTTTACTCCAGCATCCAGGTTGAGCTGGCCTTGCCTACAGGCACAGGTAGGAGCCAATGAGCAGCTCTTTGGGGGAAAACGTTCAAAAGTAGGGATTTTTTTTTACATTGTATTTATTTTAAGCTACATACTGCTTTTAACAGTCTATGTCCAAACACAGTGGTCCTTTAAAAAAGATTTTAGAGCACAAAATGAGTGTACTTTAACCCAGCTACCTTATCTTGCAAAAAAAGTAGGTTTTTGCAAACTTCATCAGGAAATACTCTACCCTCCGCCAGTCTCTAAAAAGGACTATAGCTCATCCTTTATTTGTCTGGTCAATAAAAATCTTCCCTTCTGTATGCAAGATGGCTGACTGACCTATCTCATTGGTTACACATTGGTTAAACAAAATGCAATTGAGATTCTTCCTAGGCCAACATAAATTAAACCAACGTCACACAACATTTTTCATAGTGATATTTCTTGAATGATAAAAAGGTAAGATTTCTGTATTTAAAATGTTTAAAACATTCTTTTTTTAAGTGCCTGGCAGACTTACATGTCCCTTTCACTTGCTAAAATCTAAGTGCACTTTATGTATTTGGATAGAAACATATAAACGCACTGAGGCCTAACCCCTGGCAGGCTAAGTTGTGCTGATCTTCTAATATCTCTTTTACGGGTAAACATTTTGTTTTGCTGAATGCACTGAATGCTATAACACAGCATGGAAACATTTTCTCATTGTTTACTTCTAGTGCCAACTGGGCCCCTGGAGAGGGAGTTCTGGAGGAGCTAGTTGGCTTGGTGAAAATAAGGAAAGCAAAGTAGCAGGCTCATTTAATTTTTAATGGCTTGATTTTCTGTACCTCAAGGTATATTCACAATGTAGGATGCATTATATATGTGACGGCTGTATTAAAAATGCCATTTTCATTTGTATTTTATTATTATTATTATTTTATTTATTTGTTTGCTATATAATTCCTAATATAACAACACAATGTTGTTTAGTGCATATACAATTCACACACAAAAAATGATTGTTTGCCAGATTCATCTAAACATTCCAATAAAGAAACATAGCAATTGTAAATATTCATTGTGCGTCATGGTGCTGTATCAACCAATTTAAAGTTTGCGTGAAGCTTAGTGAATATTGTCAGATAAGCTTGCATAGTAAACTGTTGGGAAAGGCATATTTGTGTCAAATAATTCAGTTCACAGTTGTTTGTACATTCTACTGGTATTATAATATAAGTCATGATGTGATGCTGATTCCTGCCCTAGACGCTGGACCACATGACTAGGCTGATTAATAGGAAGCCGCTGGCAATGCTGTAACAACTGAAATATGGAGTTCCACAGCTTGCTGCTGTCCCACCTCACACAGTGATGTGCTTTAATAGGCTGGAGGAGGGAGACCAAAATGGCAGTCAACCAGAAACAAACAAAAAAGTAATGGTTAATAGTTATATATAACTGGGCCTTCATTATGCTCGATTTTTAATAACTTGTTTTACCACTACAGTCCTCCATTAATAAATACTTATTTGATGATTTGTATTATATGTAGTGAATATTGAGACCTACTGTTAGATAGTAACGGGACCTATTCAAATCTATTGTTAGTTACATTAGTTCACCATTATTATGATGATATATCATCTTCAGAGATCGGAGAAAAAAATATGTTTAGTAATTAAAGTGAAGGGGATCTTGACTAGTATTTTACATACAAGACACTGCAAACTCAACTCAGTCGCGAGAAGTTAAGAATATAATGGGGAAGACACCTTAGTGAATAACGAGTAAGTTGCAAACATTTCCCTCATACAGTGACTTAAATGTTGGGATCTATCCTGTTATAGTTACAGCAGCAGTTGCTGAAAGGAGCTGCTAGATGGTGCTGACAATATTTTACAGGGCTGGCGATATTTGAGAGAAGTTCTAACCTTAGAATGTTACCGTAACCCTTAAACTGCCATCTAGCGTTTGGTCGCTGCCACTGCTACTGGCACTGGTGGCGGACGGCTGCCGTAACTATAACAGGAAAGAAATTAATTATGTGAATAAACCAAAATCAGAGGTGCTCAATCAGAGAATTAACTAACCTTAATAGGTTAGTTCTATGGACATGAGAACCCACTCTGAGAGCAGCCTCTTTTAGCTCACTTGTGCCCTTCACAGGGAGAAATATCCTGTAGTATATCAGTCTGGTCCCACTCAGATGAGTGATCCAAAGCCCTGAAATACCGGGCAAGTCTACCCTGAACAGGAGTAATAGCAAACCCCAGACATACGTTTCGGTCTTTATTGGGCATCGTCAGTGGGGTGTAGCTGAACTCCCTAATGCACAGTGAGCAAGGGGTCCATGTCTGATTAAAAGGGGTCTCCAGACACTGGCTCCTTGCTCACTGTGCCTTCAGGGAATGCAGCTACACCTCACTGATGAGGCCCAATGAAGGCAGAAATGTGTGTCTGGGGTTTGCTGGTTCTCTTGTTAAGGGTAGAATTGCCTGGTATTTCGGGGCTGGATCACTCATCTGAGTGAAACCAGACTGATATACTACAGGATATTTCTCCATGTGAAGAGCACACCAGTACTTATTTAATAAAAACTTCAAGATAAGGCTACTAAATGAAAAGTAACCTATATTTCCAAACTGCAGTCTATCTATTCTATTCTGTTACTAGCACCACAAAAACATTACCAACATAATTATTAACATTACATAGTATATCACTCTGAATTTTACAGCTGTAGAAATCTACATATGGAGTATTACATTTTATTACAAGCAGTGCTATTAAAATATTGCTTAAGTTTAATCAGTGGTTCTAGGTTAAATTAGCAATAGTCTCATCATATTACCGTGTAGATGTTCATTTATAATATAATTCTAGATAATGTTTGGAGCTGGCAGAAGATTCAGATTTCTGCCTTCACTTCCGGGAATATATTAAGCAGCTTTTTACTGAATGTTCCTATTGTTAGCAGCTGGAAACATTCTTATTAATTGTATAAGCACATTGTTCAGCTGCAGCTGGCCATTATGTTGACCACATAAAATGAACTGGCAGTCATTTGAAAAACAAAATGTTAGACCAGGGACACATTTCAGTTTAAATCATTTGCTACTGGACTGTCTAATGCCAGTGTTACCAACAGGACATCAGGAAGTCTTATTATCTTACAAGGCACCTTCAGTTAGAGAAACTAGGAGCTCACACAAGGCAATGGCTGCCCACAGTAAATACATATCATAGCGAATAAATTATGGTCTGTATTTAAAGGAACATGGAAGGTTCCTGGATTTTACTAGATATGTAATATGCATATGTATTTATTCACTTTTATGTACTTTGTTTTATTAAAGAGCAATTCAAATGGCCCACTATAACTCATGCACAACATTTTTATATAGGTACTTGATGTATTAGCCAATGACAGACTGTCTCTCAGCAACATGTTGTTGAAATGCTGCAGAGAGACAATCAATGATTGATTGGCTAGTAGAAATAGTACTGTACAAACACTGTCTCTATGAGCAACAGGGAACTGACCTTTGCAGGAACTGTTTGGAAGGTTTCAGTGAGTTTTTATTAGCACTTGTTCATAAAATGATCTTTAGATATGCAGATCTACTATGTTCCTTTAATACTTTTTTAAAGGAACATTTGCTCATTATTAAGTGTGGAGCTTATATATATTAAAGAAGATCATTTTCATCTTTGTGTAACGTTCCAAAAACCTTTTTGTTTTCTATTATATTTCTATAGATTTATACATTTGTGGTAACATTTGATTGATATTACAATAAGACGAACGTGCAATAAAATACATTTGCAATATGTAATAACATTAAATTAAATCTCAACATGCAATAATCTGGAAAAAATCATGTATAAAAATACCACTGTGGAGTCACATATACTATATATGGCATGGATTTGCTACTCTTCCCATGCCACTGTATACGTGTAATTTTTCTTATCTAGTAGCGCCACTGTATACATGTATTTTTTTCTTATTTTGTAGCATCTTGGAATAAACTGGCTCTTATAAATGGTAATAATAGAAATATTTAGTTCTGTCATTTTTATTAGTCCTGTTAAGCCCGGAAAGCAGATGCAAAATATATAGATACCAGTACAGATTTTTACTGCAATTAAGTTTGACTGAATTTCTGAAAGTAATTAAAAGCACTGAAATAGATACACTGAAGTCTGTGGTGAAGCTAGTGAATGCAGGGCCCCAGTGCAAACAAACTTTTTGGTCCCCCCACCACAAATGGGTTTTCCTCCAGTGCCATATATATATATATATATATATATATAGTTACATAGCTAAATAGTAATTGAGGATGAAAACAAAACTTTTAGTCCAACAAGTTCAACCTTTTTAGATCTCTTCTGATCTGCAGTAGGCAGATTGTTAATTGTTAATTGATCCAGAAAAAGGCAAACAGAAAAAAATCCCAAGCAAATCTTGCCAATTGTCTCAAAAAGGGAAATAAAATAAAATTCCTTCCTGACCCCAGATACTGGCGATCGTATTCCTCCCTGGATCAATACTCCCTCTCTAATAATATAACCCTGAATGCCCTTGTTATTTAAAAATATATCCAATCCTAATATATCCAATCCTCCATCTATCCTCTATCGGATACACTGTCACCACCTCCTTTGGTAGAGAATTCCACAGATTAACCACCCTTACTGTGAAGAATTCTTTTCTTTCTTTAAGGAGAAATATTTTTTCTTATAACCTCCAGATATGTCCTCTTGTCAGTTGAAAAAAGCTAAATTGGCAAAGTCTTATATTGACACTGGGTGTATTTATATAATGTAATCATATCCCCTTTTAGATGCCTTTTTTCTACAGAAAATATGTTTAATTTGGTTAGTCTTTCTTCATAACTTAGCCCCTCCATTCCCCTTATTAGTTTTGTTGCCCTTCTCTGTACTTTTTCCAGCTCTAAAAAGGCCTTTTTATGAAGTGGTGCCCAAAATTGTACTCCATATTCCAAATGAGGGCGTACTAGAGATTTGTATAGTGGCAGAATTATATTTGCTTCCCTGGCTTCTATACCCTTCTTAATACATGCTAATATTTTACTTGCCTTTGCAGCTGCTGCTTGGCATTGAGCACTGTTACTTAGGTGGTTGTCCACAAATACTCCCAAATCCGATTCAATATCTGATACCCCTAGATTTGCTCCATTAAGTTTATAAATTGCATGGCTATTTTTCCTTACCAAATGCATAACCTTATTTGTATTAAATCTCATCTGCCATTTAGTTGCCTATTTCTCTTGCTCCCTTCTTAAATATAGGTATCACCTCTGCTTTTCTCCAGTCATCTGGTAGTGACCCTGTGTTGAGTGAATCTTGAAAAATAAATATAATGGTTTGGCTATTACAGAGTTCCCCCAGTACCCTTGGATGTATTCCATCAGGACCCAGTGCTTTATTAACATTTATTTTTTTAAACCTCTTTTGGGTTACTTTTTGTGTTAACCAATTATTTAGCGAAGGTAGTGTATATATGTATGTAGTGTATATATATATATATTGGATATATAATATAGGATATATATATATTTATAATTTACATATATATATATATATATATATACTGTATATATATATATATATATATATATATACCCCTTGCCCCCCCCCTCCGGCCCCTTCAGCCTCACAGTCTTCTGCACTTCTTCTATGCCTCCCTGCATGTCTTGTCTCCCAAGGGCGGGGAATCCTGAATTATGTCATGTGGGTTTCCCTGCCCCAGCCAGAAGATGTGCAGGCAGGGAATCCAGAGGAATAAAAGTTGGAGGCACAGAAGTACATAAGTGCAGGAGCTGGTGCTTTGCCCCGCCTAGACCAGGGCCCCGGTGCATTGCACTGAGTACACCAGCGGCAGCTCCACCCTTGTATCTAATGTAGCAAATGGACTGGGAGGGCTTAAAAAATTAAATTGCAAAAAAAGTCATGTACGCAGTCTGAGACAATCTTAGTGAATCTTGTCCATTTTGTGCCCTGCACTTACCTATACAAAATCCCCATTACAACCATGTTATCAATGTCACTACCAGCTGACTTGTTGAGCACCTCACCTGATAAAACTATAGACCTTCCCACAGTTCATTACCCTATTATAACACCAGGAATATGGCAGTGCCTTCAGTCACCTCATGTGTATGCACTTTGGACAAAATAAACTGATATTGCACATACACACTTAGACTGACTCAGCATTTATCATCCAAATTCCCAATATCACAGACAACTGTCAGTACAGCAATTTATATACACATAGTACAAGACATTAACAGAGTATTAGCAAATTTCAGTACTGTCTTATAACCACACACATACACATTTGTTGTTCAGTTGTGTCCCACTCCTTAATCCTATTTTGAATACAGTACGCAATGCACATTTTTTTTGTCTGGGTGTGCCAATTTAAAAAAAATGTCATGCCAAAGATACTGTAGTGGGTTGTCAGGTCTTTTTACAGTGGACCGCAATTTGTCTGACCTCTCTGCTATAACCTGCCCATCTTGGGTGACCACACATGGTATGGCTCACAGCTTCATTAAGGTACACAAGCCCCTTCACCACAACAAGGTAGCGATCCAGAAGGGGATAACCACAAACACCCATCACTATGCATAATGTTACCAAGCCAAACCAGCAATACTAATAGGAATACTAGGCAGTGTAGCACAATAGTCCTGTCACTGTTGTTAATGGACTGACATCTACTTTCAGATACAAATATATTCATTTTTACTTTCTTTAAAATTACAAAAGTTTATTTTTAAACGAACACGGCACACAGCTGTTTTTCTTCAAGCAGATTTCAATCATTACAAAATTGTTTTTTGCATGAAAAAAAAATATATATAAGTAAAATTGGTTAAAATTTCACTGTAACTAACAGAAAATGCAGAGAGCATACATTGGTCTGTAGATCTCATTGGCTGGCAGAGGGGTAAGAGCAGTTAAACTTCTGAATAATTTTTTGTGCTGAGAGCTTTATTTGAAAGAAAAAACATGGTTGCGCATTATTGAATAAAATCTTTTTGATGCCATAAAGAAAAAAAATCTTTCCATGTACTACTTTTTAAAAGTATTACATTTAATAACTAACAAAGAGCCTCATTCAATTGAGCTTTCGGAAGATCCGGGCTTTGGAAATGTAGCCCGCAAGTATTTTTGGGATCGAGTTACGGGCTCCGGCCTCCGATTCAATGCGATGGTTCACATCGCAAGTTAATGCCCCTCCCAAGCCTTTGATCTTTCACGGTCGCAAGAGTTGTGAACACTAAAATCGCGAATCTCTATTCAACTGCTCAGATTCCCCCTCGCTAAGCAAGCCGTCAAGCCCGCAACTGGCACAAGTCTAACCATAAGTTACTGGAACCAAGGAGGACTCGCAAAGGGCTTAATGACATGTACGGGGGACTGTAAATGCATATATAAACACTGTACTGTACTTTTATTAAAAGTGGAAGTGATGTTAGGTCTTATAATTAATAGCACAACATTCTTAAGCCCACAAACCGGCCCAACAAAATACTTTATTTCATGTTTATTTTCTGTGTTATATCAATCCCGGCAATCAATGTGTTAATACATATAATGGAACTCACATGTAATAGAATATCATATTTACAGCTTTATCAATATTGCATTATTTCTGGAATGTGGGACCAAACATAACTCGTATTTCAAGCCCGTAGGACTTTGAAATCAAACATCTATTTTTCATTGATGTTATGATGACGTTTCCATTGGCTGTTTCTATCTCGGTAGTTACGGCCTTGGTTAATTGATCTGTTCAAGCTGCAAATGCTACATACGATGGCATGGTTTCCGAATTTCGCTATCGTCCATAACTTGTGGTCTTCCCGAATTTAATAGCACCGTAACTCAAGCATCCCGGCCCGCAGGCATACGGACTACATTCCATAAGTTACGGCCAACGAATTGAACGAGGCTCAAAGTCTTTAAAAACAGCAATATTCTCACAAATGTAGAACACAAACTTTCTGTATTGCATACGGTACAATGGTTTATTTTTCTGAGCGGTGCGAGACCAGTACAATCCCTATATTATTCTATGGGCTCCTTTTTCAAAATGAAGAGAACTTCAAACTTTAAAAAAAGATGACACCATATTAGTGACACTGTACTCTATTATAGCAAATATAGCTCAATATGAAGTATTGAAAGTGGCAGGAACATATTCATTATATGTATATCTAAGTTTCCTGGGCTATGAATGCATCTGATAGAGGAGAATCAGTAGTGTAGGCAAACATTTTGTACACTAAAAAAAAATACTAAAATAAACATTAACAAACTCACCCTGATGTTTGCTAAATCTCTAGAGTTTGCAAGCAGCAGCGTTAGTGAGTTAACACCCCTGGATGTCTAGAATAAAATTCATAATGAATTTTGGCCAATCACAGGCAGCTAAACTTTTTAATACGATGTAATAATCAGTGATGGCAGTTTGTGCGGGGAGGAATCATGGGATGTGTAGTCCTCCTGTAGAAGGAAACAGGAAGAGTCAGACACTGATCTGTAGATCTCTGCACTGAGCTGCTGCTGGCTTGAAGGTTAGTAACGGGTTAAAATCCGTTGAATGCAGTGTTTCTATTGGTAGGTACTTGGTGCCTATGTAAGCAGCTCTGGGGTGCGTAAAACAAGTTTTATTTTTTAAATAAATCTGTGTGAGCATAGAATGACTCCATATAATGTGTGTGTCTGATATAAGCCGCGTGTGTTAGATTAGAGAAAGGGAAAAAAAGGGAAAGTCAGATGTGCCTTTAAGGAATAAGCATGCCCATTATATGTCTATGGTTATCCATGCCAATTTTATGTATACCTTCAGCCCCCTTCGCAGCTCCTGTGGAGACTTTAGTGCATCTACTCTTGAGGGACTAATACAATGATTTTTTGATTAATTAATATACTAAGACAGTACCAAACAGAATAAAGTCCAGAAAAATCTATGAAACTGCAGATAAAATGGTTCTTTAACTGTCATAGTTCTTTATGCTCTCTAAGCACTAACGTGTCAGTTCAGGTTCCAAAGACCAAAGATAAACAGTTCATCTGAGCACACACAGAATCAACATGGGCATAAAAAATATCCAATAGAGCACGTAAGGTTACTGAAGAGTCAGGACGCACTGAACTCCCAATAACGGGTTACATTCAATTGCAGGTGATAAGCTTATGAAGCCATTGTGTTTTGTGTTTTTTTGCATTGATTCGGTCGTGTCCAACTCTCCGTGACCTCATGGACCACAACACACCATTTATCCACTTGGTATTCATGGCGGAGATACTGGAGTGGGTTGCCAGTTCCTTCTCCAGTGGGCCACAGCATACAGTTCCTGGTATTCCTAGGTGGTCTTCCATCCAAGTACAAACCAGGCCCAACCCTGCATGGCTTCAGGGTGGTGTGACCTCTTGGTTCCCTGACGCAGGGGTGAAAGCCCTGAATCCTAACCACTAGACCACCAGAGAACCCTTATCTCTTACTCTAGCCTATAACTTGCTGAATACACACACAGTGACAGCTACTTGACATTAGTTTGTCAGGCAGCCATATTGAATTTATATATAAAGTATAGACACCCATGTAAAGAGAATAAATTCATTGTCTCTGCAGACTTTTTTTTTTAATCAACAGTTGAGTGACTGTTTAAGTTTAGAACTCAAATCACCACTGTAATGATCATACAATAGGTTTTCATTTATTTAATAATCAATTAGCAATGGGATTGAATTTAGCTTTTACAGTTTACAACTGATATTAGTGTTTAGGATTTATTAGTGTTTAGGATTAGCAGATATGCTTCTCTCTATACAAATATACAGGGGATGAACAAGGATCTATCTGCCCAGGATAATGTTCTGATAGGAGTCTTTACCTACCTCACGGCAGATAATGATTTCTAGCAAGACAATCTTTTGTCTTAATATTCAGGAGGCTGGCTAAGAAATCCAAGCCAGGCTCCTGAATATAATATTCCCATCCCTGGATACAAGCTCTGCTTTACTTACATATATGATTTTATTGCTACACAACTACTAAATAAACAAAACCCTAATTTATCACCACTATATTATCTATTTAATGAGAATGGTGATCTTATATAAGGTCACTTAATCAAACTCTGCCACCAGCAACTATATATTTATAGAATATAAGAAGAGTAACAAGTCCAAGTGGAGCAGAAAATGAGCGCATTGGGAAGGGTACAGCAGTGACCATTAATAAAGTAAACAGTTTTTAATATATCTTTCCTGGTTAAAGTTTTTCTTTGCTGCTGTTTGTGCGTGTATTTTTAATGTTAATTAATGGTGAACTAAAATAACTGGATCTTTTCTGTTTTGTCCCCTTAGTGCTAGTGGGAGCGAAACAATAGGAAAGGAAAGGTCCAACTGGTTTTATATGAAAATTGTGTACACTGGCTCATTAACAACCGGTTTTCCCAACAGCAATGAAGATTTTGTTGAGGTAACCTCTTTTGTCTGCAATAGAATCTCAACCAAATACAAAAAAAAAAAATTGCTGTATGTATTTCCTTAGGGAATTACCAATGCTTACCAATGCTTAGACAGTCATTGCATTGCTTTTGTTTTCCTTCAGTGGTGTTTACTGTCACGTACTTTATTAATTAATAGTTTTCCAAGTGCTTAACACTAATTCTAAATTGAGAGGAAATTTAAAAGTGAAAAACGTTATTAGCACAGAAATAACCACGCAATAGATAAATGAAAATAGAACCTCAAACTATTCCTCCTATCTGGAGGGCTCAACCTAGGTTGATACCCCAAACCTGGCTAATATTTCCTACTATAAGATAGGGAGTGTGTCTCTTCCAGTGAAACAAAAAATATATTTTTGTTTCACTGGGAGAGTATGAGACACCAAGCTTACTTCCTATCTTTTAGTAGGGCATATTACCCGATTTGGGTTATCAACCCTAGGTTGAGCCTTCCAGATAGGAGGAATCCTTCCTTTAAATTTCCTCTCAGAGGGGCTTAGTTTATTATAAAAGTGGAAAGAGGACGCTGATGTTGCTTGGGTCACCAAATATATTATCACCAGCAAATGTATTATTAAATAGTGCTGAAAATTAAACATTAGCAAAATCAATATATTGGATGCTAACAGACTAATGTTTGGGTTATGATTTAATAGTACTTTATAATGATGTATGAAGCACAGATAAAAAAAAATGTTTTTGTTAGATTCAAAAATGTTTTTCCTTTTACACTGCAAAAACAGGGGGTGAAATAAATAGATATTGTGAAATACTATTATAAGTGCAAATATGCACTCAAAAGGACACAGTGTAAGTATTAAAATATTCCAACATTCGGACAACATTTTTCCATTGGCCTAGAATGATAAATGTACAAGACAAGTCAGACATGTAAGAAAATGGTGCTGGAATCTCAATAAGCACATAAAAATGACAGCATTAATAAATCAAACTGTATAAAAGCAAGACTACCAAATAGTAGAAGACAGTAACAGGAAATGGCATTACTTAATATTACTGGTTTGCAATATTAGGGATTAGGGATTATTAGAAATACGCTCTCCTCCAACAAGATACAAGAGTTGTAATGCTGCAAGATGCAAGCCATGCAGAATTTGTGAAAATTTACATTTTCTCTAAAATGCTTTTATGCTAATGCTTTACATAGCTATTAATGTTTGTTACATACTCCAAACTTCAGTGTCCAACTAATTTATTCTACAAATAAAAGAGTGATTTTACTAAGTGATTGCCTAGGATGTGAAGGGCCAGGAAGAGCTGCAATCACATTTCTCCATAGGAAATAGCAATTGTAACTTCTGCAGCCTCTGCAATGCATAGTGAAACCAGGATAATTTGTTTCTTTCCCTATCAAAATGTAATTTTTTTTAAGTTGTTCTTACTGATCATAAATAATAGCTCTACGTTGTAGTAGCCATTTATTCCTGAGATAACTGTCATAATGTTTGCTGTGTTCTTATGCAGATGATATACAGCTTTGCCGTGCTAATTAGTATTAGAGTCTGTTTGTCCATCTTTGGGGTGGCAGTTAGATCCTCTCCCACACCCTTATCACCAAGCACGCTGAACTGCAAATTAGCACACCGAGCCACACGCTAGCATAAAGGAGCCATAAATAAATGCTAAATATCTCAGCAACGATTTACTGTATGTTCTACTTCAGACTGAGCATGCTCAGTAAATAGGCAGGGCTATGGGGCAGCTGCAAGCATGTTACAATAGAGCTGTGTAGGCAGCGTGGCAGAGCTAATGATGTCATGTGGCAAAGCCCAGCCTGCTTCTATGATAATCCATCACACAGGAAGAGCTGGCCATGCAGCTCTGCTTGAGGTGAAAACTGACAGCTTAAAAGCTAATAGAAAACTGTAACTTTTATTTTAATCTATATACTGTGTTTAATAGCCTATGCCCTGTAAACAAACATATGAGCTTTACTTGTAAGTGCACTGCAGTGGCCTGTCCATACTGCACACAATGCTTGTGCTGTGTCTCTCTGCGGGAATCCCAAGCTTGAATGAAGAAATGTAGTAATGGGATGTAATGAGATGTGATGGCCTGCGATACCTTATAGTACACTTCAATGTACAGTAATGCAAATTAAAGGGTGCATTATATCTGCTACATTATTCATGCTTACTGGCTAGTATATGCAGAGGCTCCGAGCTGCAAGCAAACTGCTATCATCAAGTAGGTCACCATCATACCATCCAATTATTGTGATGTCTGTGACTGCCATCAGGAATTAACAATACTCCTTTATTAAGGTGCATGTTTTCAGACATGTTAACAGGAGTATTCAAAGAACCACTAACAGGAGCTGTAAGATGATGTACAGCTATGTGCAATATTTAAAATATACCTTAACCTTTAATCTCTTTATATGTGTATCTATATTTTATATATAAATTCAATATGGCTGCCTGACAAACTACTGTCAAGTAGCTGTCACTGTGTGTGTATATTCAGCAATTTCTAGGCTGGAGTAAGAGATAACTCAAAGATCCCTAATGGTCCAGTGTTTAGGATTTGCTGCTTTCACTGCTGCGACCTGGGTTTGATTCCAGTCAGAGAACCAAGAGGTCACACCACTCTGAAGCCATGCAGGGATGGGCCTTTCACTGCTGCGACCTGGGTTTGATTCCAGTCAGGGAACCAAGAGGTCACACCACCCTGAAGCCGAGCAGGGTTGGGCCTGGTCAGTACTTGGATGGGAGAGCACCTAGGATTACTAGTCGCTGTATGCTTTGGCCCACTGGTGAACTGGCAACCCACTCCAGTATCTCTGCCTTGGATACCAAGTGGTCAGCATGGTGTGTTACGGCTCATGAGGTCACAGAGAGTCAGAAACAACTGAACGACACACACAAGAGATAACTCATGAAAATAAAGAAGTGCAAATCAGTTTTCTCTTCCTATGTTAACATTTCTGATGTTTAAAGGGTCCACATTTATTGTGTGAACAGATGGCATCAGCAAAGGAAACATGGGAAGAGCAAACAGATTTGTACTTTTTGGTTTTCATGCGGTTCAAAGTAAAGGAAAAAGGAACTCTCTATTAGTATATTGGGGAAATTAGGTTGATTTACAAAGCATACAACGCAATTTTATTCTATTTATGATAAGTTATGTTTAATTTATCACATTTATTGTCAGATTTCCATACAATGTTATCTTGTCCCTTAAAAAATGGTCCTTTCATGTTATCTGCCCGCCAGCAGTTGCAGCCATCAGTCACTAGGTGGCACAAGGACAGCTCGCTGAGACTTAGGGTTCAGGGTTAGGGTAAGGATTAGGGTTAAATCTAACACTTACACTAAGGAGAAATTGAAGAAAATCTAGGCAAACAACCATCGTGCCACCTAGAGGCCGGATGCTGCCACTGCTGGCAGGCAGATAGCAGGAGAGATAAATAAAACTTACTCTGCTATAATAATAGTTTGAATCTATCTTTTGAAGGAATAATGCTTTCATACTGCTGAAACAATCTACAGTCTCTTGAGTATCAATATGAGCTACCAATGAGGACTTGATATAACCTTTGGAGTTTTTAAAAGCTCTATAAAACTTTCATTAAGAACCTTTGTGTTGAGTGTGCTACAAGTGCCCACACACATTTTTTATTTTATATGTTTTAAGGTACAAGCCACCTGATTCAATAACTTAATAGTGATACCACTAACAATAATAATGGGCCCTATCCTCAGCATTCTCCTCTATCCCTGATTCCACCACTCGGTATATAAGACTCGGTATATAAGGCTCCAAGCTCGCCAGAAGTTCTGAAGCTAGATAAGATGGAAATTTCTATACACAAGCAGAGACTAACAATGTAAGGTTTTTCTTTAAAAATGACTTCATAATCAATGGTTACATCAGTCATAAACATGAGAGCTATTTTTTCCAAATGAATGTGTAAGATCCTGCTTAGAAATGTTTGCATGAATCTAGCAAGCCTTTGCTCATGGTTGTCTGTACGAATCCCATTATGGTAATTTATTGACAAACAAGTCAACTGATTACATGCAAATTCATTGCAGAGGTTAGTGCTGACTGGGTTCATTAGAAACTGGCTAATGAACTCATAATTGAAACTAAATACCAGATATAAATGTATTGTATTGGGAGTTAATCCAGAGTTGCAGAGTCTTATTAAAGTGGTCATTTTCTGCTTTGCTGGCAAAACACTTCTAAAAATGATAAAGCTATCTGACATATTGTATCGGTACAGTCATTAATCATTGCTGCAATGCCTTTGGTGCATGTATACCCAATGCCTCATTGTACTAGCAGTGTGTACTTGTGCCTTTCCCTGGCCTTGATATTAGGGAAATACACTATGGATCTCATTTATTAACTGGCATTGTGTTAAACAAACATCACACAATTATGTGAATAATAATAAATTGTTCTGTTAATTTCATGAGTATAAAAATATGTATAAATCACTGTGTGGTAAGTGCAGCATGAAATGTGAAGTGTCACAGACGTTTAAAGGGATATGGAGGGTATGGATGTTACTAAGTATGTAATATATCTATATACAGTAGACTCCCAGTTAACCAGAACTCGAGCAACCAGAACTCTCAAGCAACCAGAAAAAAATTGAATACTGTACTTTAAGTAAAAAAATTAATTTACAGGGCTCAACAAATGCCAGGAGCCAGGTTGTCACGCCATGAAATGCTTACAGGCATCTAGATTTCATCCACTGTACGTCTCAAGCCAGTGTTATCTGGATGCAGACAGGCATGAGTGACTGAGCCAGTGCAGTGTTGGCGTTACATTCCCCGGGGTCGGCACCGCAACCTCCAGCCCAACGTACCTGTGTATAAGTGAGGAGTGAAAGCTGCTGCTGCTAGAACAGCCCTCACTGACAAATATACTTAGCAGAGCATCCTAAGTGCAGCAAATCTAGGCCTCTTTTAATATTAACTCTCTAGCAACCAGAAACTACATTTATCCAGCATCTACCAATCCCCATGGGTGCTGGATAACTGAGAGTCTACTGTATTTATTTACCTATAGGTGCTTTGTTTTATTAAGAAGCAATTAAAAGCTCTGCCTAAAATCATACAAATAGACGCTGGGTTTGCTTTCTGTGCAGACTCTGTAGTGTTGTATGTGCAGTGTATTAGCCTATCAGGGACTATGGATATGACTAAGTATGTAATATATCTATGTATTTATTTACCTGTATGTAAAATTCATAATTTGTTTTGGTCAATATAGACAGCTAAACATTTTAATGCAATGTAACAATCAATTATGGTAGTTTGTGCAGGAGTAATCATGGGACGTGTAGTCCCCCTGTAGATGGAAGTAGGAGAAGTCAGACACTCATCTGTAGATCTCTGCATTGTGCTGTTACTGGCTTGAAGGTTAATAAAGGGTTAAAATGTGTACCAAAATGCAGTGCTTCTATTGGTAGGTACACTGTGCCTATGTAAGGAGCTCTGGGGGTGTAGAAAACAAGTTTTGTTTTTAAATAAAATGAATCTGTATGTGTATAGAATGGCTCAATGTAAGGTGTGTTTCTTATATAAGCAGCATGTGCTAGATTAGAAAAATATAAGAATAGGGAAACTTAGATATGCCTTTAAGATGAAACCAACTTGGAGTGACAGTGTCCTTCTAGGGAACCTTTACTTACCACATATGGAGAGCCTACACTTTTTCAGGATATAGAATTATATCTCTATGTTAAGAATATAGATACAAACTTTAAGAGATTGCACACAGTAATTAGGAAATGTATATATAACAATCAGATATTTAGTTACATATGTTTAAAATCAGTATTCTTTTCCAAAAAACAAAAACATTCTCTAGCTAAGTCCTGTTATGGAATGGTACTACAAATGATTAAGGTATGTAGCTGACTTGGCTTTTTCCCCAGTACTATACAAGACAATGTGCCACTAAGACCAATAGGCACAGAATTAACTTCGGCTGGACATGTCGTAACAGCAGTAGCAACTTTGGCAAAATGAAGTTACAAAGCTTAAAAACTGCCAATTGCTGGACTTAAACCAAGTAAAATGAAGATAACAAATATAATACTTCTTCTTCACTTGAAATTAATCATTGATGCATCTCTAATGTGGGAAATTAAATGTAATCTGTGACACTAAAATGCAACCTGTAGGTCTGGCACCAAATGTGGCTCCCTGTAGATACACTTGTGGCTTTTTGTCTTTCTCGATGGGCCAACAGGAATTCATAACTTTCAGTTGATTTTCTTGATCAATCAAAGGTAAGTATACAAGAGCTATGACATTTTCAACATTTGTCAGTGTGTTATTTCATATCAGAGTATCTTATGGGGCAACAGGCTGAAGTGTTGGAGCACTCTTTGAGATCACAATACTTAGTATTTATGACCCATAGAATATTATAGGGCAAAAGAGTATTTCATGGTGCTACAACACATCTGGCCCATGATCACAACTCAACTTGTAATCATTTGAATCTTGCCTTCATGCCACAAATAGGAAAGTCACATAGCTGTTGATAAAATAATAGATCCTCTAATAATTGTATCATGCATTATTATTTTCCTTTATTTAGCGCCAACATATTCTGTAGCACTAAGTACAGTGGATACAGTGAGTACATAGGACAACATGACAAATGTTACAGATTGGTACAGAAGGTGGAGTGGTCTTGTAAGGGCTTACTGCTATGAGCTTATACAAACTAGAAAACTAGAGAGGAACAAACATTTTACAAGTAGGGCTCGGATACAAATAATGGGCCACATTCAATTCCAGGCCCGTAACTCGATCGCAGACAGCCGATTGTCAGCGAGTGAGTTGCAGGCTCCAGTTCTCCTCCATTTGCGATGCTATTCAACTGCTCAAGGTCGCAAGTTGTGGTCTTGAAGCCAGCACTGTAAACCATGCACTGCTTCAGAGCATATGAGGGCGGGAACATGATGATCAGTTAGGCAAGCCCGTAACCTCCCATTTCGAAACATCCATTAGTAAATGAGACTGTTCGACTTACGGCAGCAAAACATGGAAGTTACCTGTCATTCAATTAGAAATCACACAAATTGAATAACAAAATAGCTTGCGACCTCACTTACAGGCTCCCGGATCTCAAATTCGGCTGATTGAATGAATGTGGCCCAATATTTTTAATCTCAACTAATTGCACAATTATATATATTTTTTTTTTTTATTGCAATAAATTGCAGAACTAATCTCTTTCTGTTAAAGCATTGCTTGGTCTTCATTGTTGATGCCTATTTACTGTACAGCTTTAATGGCAAAGCCTGAGCAGTTCTGTCACGGAAAATTAACTCTTTTTCATAAATGGAATGTTAATTATAGTTATTACAGTTATAGTTAATAGTTGTAGTGATCTATACAACTTAATAAGAAGGTTTCCCATACTGAACTAACAGAGATGTAGAATCAGTGATGACTTAATTAACTCAATTAAAGACAATAAAAAAACATACAGTAATTCATTTTGAAGTTGAATAATTTCAGCGTGAATCAAATAAATCAGTTTTATTGAGTAGCATTCCAAAAGTCTGACCAAATGAAAAATAAAATGTAAGGGGCTCTCTAATAACTTTTTATATCCTAACATGATATAAATTTTACTAATCCCAAAAACAAAACAAGTTAATCATGTAAACTGCGTTCTAAATAATCCAGTTATCACAGTAGCACATGGGACTGTAGTACCTGAAGATCCTAAGTACTCGAGGGCTAGTATATTTAACCATGGAAATGTTAAGTATTTTGCCATCAGTCCAAAAGGATTTGATCATCAGGTAATACTATCAGAGTTTTGTAGTGTTTTGTCTCTTGTCTGGTTACTGTAAGTGCACTGGCTTCAGAGCAATTTAAAAAATACAAAAATCAAATATTGTGAAGTCTGCACCAAACTAACAATATTAGCAGCTGTGTAAGCCATGGACCAAACATTTCTTTGGGGGAAAACCCTGATTTTGTTAAAATCTTTGATTATGAGTACAAGAATCCATGTTGTGTGTGTGTTACATCACATCCTGAGAGCTAGATGATGGGGTTAAGTTTTCAGTGGAGAGAGTGTTGTGGGAAGAGGAACAGGCATAAGTCCAGCACATTTGTTTGATAAATGATAACATTCAAATTTACACCAGACACCCTTTCCCTCACAGGCCCAGAAGCAAACACCTTGCATCATTCAATGCAACCATAACTCTCCAGAAATGTAAACACCTCTCTCACAAACACAACATCTACCAACGTATCATGGATTCCTCCAGGTTCCTGCAGAGACATTGAAGTTTATTTTTCTAATTAAAAACTAGCTCCCTCATAAAGAGGCACAGTTGGGAAGTATGCTCTGGAGTAACAAATTCTCATCTTCTGGAACTTTCCCCATTCTTGCTGTACTTTATCATGCACAGTGCCATGTTTCACAGCTGAGACCTAAGGCCACACCCACAGGAGACGTTTCTTCCTCTACTTTCTCGTGCATTGTGTGATATTTTACAGCTGCTACCTAAGGCCACGCCCACAAGGGGGCAAGCTTCACTCTATTAGCCAAATTCTTCCACATGTAGTAAGTGATATGGTGTGTGACTTAATTAGTTACTAACTAAAATCCCCAGTCTCTCTAAAGTAATAAAATAATTGCATAGGTTTTCATTTCATTAGTTAGAAAAATCTCACCTATGTGAAGGTAACCCTAAACCTCTCAAAGAATTTAGTAGCAGTTGCCTTGTACTACTACAAAAGACCATTCTTAAAAACAGCAGAGTCTTACGACTAAATAGTTTAATCATCTTAAAAGCTAAATCCTCTTAAGAGAAAAATGTCACGTGTCGAAGTGTTAACAACAGCTGATAGATATCTAGGTCTGCATTATTAGACACATTAAAACAAACAAAGGTGGTCATTTATTTAATAGTAATTGCCCTTCAAGATACTGACAATACCTTCCATGAATATTTACATGAGGCATTAACAACTGTGCATTTTACACGGGTAACTAATAATAAATTGGGATATTGTAAGAGAGAGTTGATGGCTTTCCAGAGATAGAGGGAGTCAGAGATTGTAAGTCATAAATAAAAAACTAGAGAGAAATTAAATACCATAAATAAGTCTATCCAATGTTTATTGTAATCTAGCGCTACAGAATGTGTTGGTATTCTAAAGAAAAAATCTAATTACGGTATATCATGATAATAGTTTTTTCTATAAGCAAAAACAGGTTAGTGGTAAATTGTACAAAAAAATAGAAATGTGAAATCATACAGTCTGATGTTACCAAATCTTTAAAACTGCTTCTACAGACACAATATTATTTATTTTATATTTTGTGTTAATTGCTCTCCGATATTTTATTATCAGGACAGACATAACTAGACAAAACATATTTGCAATTATTTCTCTCACCTACTATAAAACAGTGCTTCCTTACAATATACCCTAAGCAATGACCTGCTGATATTTTCACTTACTTTCAAGCCTGGATATTTAAAGCAAATAATTCATAATAGACATTATGTACCAACAATCTTTCACATGGGAAAAGCCATTGCGACCTTCAGCAATCTGCATTGCTGAAGTGATTCTAGAAGATTCTGCTGTTTTGTGCCTACTTGCAAAATATATAAGTATTAAACATTAAAGAGTTACTGCAATTAGTATTTTAAGTACCGTAGTAAAGGTCAATATAAACAACTTTTCTATTATTGTGATTAATAAAGTTGATAATTTGCAAGAAACATTAAACTAAAAATAGCTGTTTTTTCGGGTATCTTTGGGCTGGAACTCCTCCCATCTTATTCAAGATATAGCACACTTCCCTGGAGATGTATAATTACTGCACAGTTGTAGTGGCAGAGTGTTGGGAGGTCCAGACTAATGATGTGAGACTAAACAAAAAGGAAATGGCTATGCCAACACAGAATATGTAATTAATGAAAAGTTGTGAATTATTTTAACTGTCTAAACGGTTGTGATTTTGTTTTACTTTCTAAAACCATATTACCATCAAGTGCAAGGTTGTATATTGTCACCTTAGTTATTCATCTTTTACACGGAATACTTCATACGTAAGGCCGACTGGACCAATCCAAAGCAGAAATCAATATTGCTGGGAGAAATATAAGCACACTTAGATACATGGATGCTATTACTCTAATGGCTAAAAGTGAGGAGAAATTAAAGGGCTTATTGATGAGGGTAAAAGAAGAGTACAAACGCTGGCCTGCTACTCAATATTAAAAAGAAGAAGATCATGGCAAACAGCAGTCTCAGTTCCTGGCAAATAGGGAATAAGTGGAGGCAGTGACAAGATTTTATTTTCCTGACATCCAAGATCTCTGCAGATGGTGACTGCAGCCATGACATTAACATTTGCTTCTAAGGAGGAAAGCTATGGCAAGTCTGAACAAGCTATAAAAAGTAAATATATATTACTATCAACAAAATTCTGCATAGTTAGAACTATGGTATTCCCAGTAATAACATATGAATGTGAGAGCTGGACCATATAGAAACCTGAGCGCCTTATAATTGATGCCTTTGAATTGTGGTGTTGGAGAAACTGTTTAGATTCCCTTGGAGTGCAAGAATATTCAATCAATGTATATAAATAAATATAATTACATTTGATTGTTATTAAGAATTTTATGTGGAAGTTTTAGATAATTAAATGTGGAAGTTGTGTATTTTAAGCATAAAAATCCTCCCTCTCCTAATGATTTTATCTCACATAAACTACAAAGGCATGCCCAGATGTATAAATAACAGTCATAAATACTTTAAATGTTATTTGTATCTATTTGAATACTGTTGTGGTGTATTCATCCCCTACAGAGAAGGGTAATTAGACATATGAGTTTAATAGAGTGGGAGGACATGTTTGTGTAATTTATGCTTAAAATACCCAACTTTCAAGTACAATTACTTAATAGTGACCAAATGCAATATCTGGGACCTCTTCTGTGTCACTTGTAGGTAAACTAAATATAGAATAGGACTGTGTATGGAGGGAGGACAATTCTGGAAATAGACATCTTCTCTCATTCCTAGACCTTATTTTCAGGCTCTATAAAATAATTCCTAAAGCACTATTATTACATCATGACTTTGCCTACTAATGTCTAGAGAGCTGCTTAAAGTGCTACAGCTCATTGCTGAAATGTGTGGACTATAGATTGATTTCTTACTTAGAAAGCACAGTGAGTGATATGTGTAATTAGATAACACCAAGATAGAATGACAGGGCTGACTGATGCTAGCCAAGAGGATCGGATCAGTATCTAAAATTAAAACTGAAGAGGCCCATCAAAGAGTCGTTAGAGCGGCAGAAGGCTAGGGAAGCTATATGACTGAGAATAATGCAACATACAATGGTCTAGACCAGCACGTTTCCACCTTTTTGATCTGGGGTCTGGCTGGCCAACCCCCAGTGATCTTGGGATCTGTCTTTCAGATACAGAAGATGTTTAACAGGGTAATGCTACACTGAATGTTCATCTATTTTTGCACTGATTTGAAAAGAGCACACTTTAACTACAGATTAGTCGATGATCTGTCTTTTATGACTAATGGTAGTTGTATGTTTAGTATGCTGGACTCATTTTATTCCTCTTCCTACCCAAGGAACGACAGATAAAAGGACCAGCTTTTGAGCATTATTGGTCTATAGAGATCTGTTCTCTAGGCAAAAGTTGTGGTTTCCTATTAAAATCAGGTACAATCCTTGTAACTGCAATAATTTCATCTACTAATAGTAAGCCAGGATTGCAGGACAAAGATAATGCAGCTTGTTGGCTGTAGACTTTAGCAGTCTTTAATAACTTTTGTTGGGAATGACCTGTTTAGATATTGATATCACCTATTATTTGAGCGGTTACTTTGCTCTAATGTTATCTTTTATGCATCATATTATACAATATATATGCCATTAAGTAGGGTTGTGCAATGGGCGTTTATTTTTTAGTGCATGCACAGTATATACTAGTTCATTTTCTTTCTGTTGCACCCTCTTCCCACACCCACAGACGCATGCAAATTACTTATCATTTTTTTCCCCTTGGTATACCCCAGTTATAAGATTACCACACAACTATATATAAAATTATAAGTATTTGGGTGTTTATGTATATAAACATGTTGGACATGCAAGGCACACTATTCTATGACACTGCACCACCAACATCAGGCAGCCTGTTGGCCCTTAAAAATGTGCAGCCCTAGGCTCAGGCCTTGTCTTTAATACCATAGAACATGACAAAAAATATGTGGTTTTAAATGTATGATATTACAAAAAGTGCTAGATTACAAGCCAGGTAATGCCCTCTTGAATACTTACTTGCCTCAAGAGTACGATGATATGATTTCCTACATATGTCCTGGATACAAGCAATTGGACATCTAATTGGATATATTATTCTATTATATCCTAACTATTATTACATTCATTTCCAACAGTTCATAACGTAAATGGGTGCTCATCTGTGTTCCCTTGCAGTTGTAAACCACTGTAGGTCAGTTTCACATTTTTACACTTTACAGAGTCATTTAAAATCATTGCTTGACATAATCTAAAACGAAATTATTACAAAATGGGTTATTTTTCAGTGTTGAAAAATGTAAATCCAATGAAAGTTGATAATTGATTAATAAACTAGTTTGTGTTAGGCAGGATATTATTATCTACAGGTACATAAACATCTATGTAACTATTATTAGCACAAACCTCAGAAATCTCTTTTGATCTGTTTGCTCATAGACTATTTAAAAAAGGAGTAAAAGTGCAATATTTTTAAGAAAACTCTGAAAGTCTTCCAGTCTACAAATGGTTGCGTACGTGTAAGATTGAAGGGTACATTCCACCTAAATATAACTTTACTTTATATGAAAGAACTTACATTAAAAAAAAAACATTAACTGTGGCTTTAAAATGTGCATTTTCCAGTTATTGCTCAGTGTGTGCGGAGATAGGAAGATACCATTAGCAAAAAAGTGTTCCAACTGTGACACTGATACCCGTAACGCTGAGCTGTGTGATTTGACTGGCTGAAAAGATGTAATTAAAATACAGCTGCAGATATACAGCCTTATTAAATTGTGATTTGGCCAATTAAATAGGGCTCTATATAAGCACATAGCATACTTTTTTTTACAGAAGTTTTTAGTTAGTGATCTTCTATCCAAAAGCAAGGTCTTCACTACTAAAAACTTCTGTAAATAAATATGCTGTGTGCTTATATAGAGCCCTATTCAATTGGCTCAATCACAATTTAATAGATATATCCATTTGTTCTCTACTGCAGGTAACATCACCTGTCACATCTGAAATAGAGAAATCTTGTAGCAAAAAAGTTCTCTATCTTTTACATACACCTTTGCACCTGTATATAAGTGTGTTATTTCATATACAGGCTCAGGAAATATTTTTTTCTAGCAATGAGACAATTGTTAATATTTTTTTTGCTTTGCTCAGAACCAATTCATTTAAAATAAACATCTAAGGAGGCCAAAAAGGTAAACTTGATAGGCTAAAAGTATTTTTTCAATCTCAATTACTATGTAACTATGTAAATAAACCCATTATATGTATTTATGTATCGATAACCTTGTTGTGGTGAAAGGGCTTGTGTACTTCAGTGAAGCTGTGGAGCCCACAGGTAGGGTGACCCAAGATGGGCAGGTCATAGAAGAGAGGTCAGACAAATTGTGGTCCAGTTGAGAAGGAACTGGCAACCCACTCCAGTATCTCTGCCCATAGGGTCACAGAGAGTCGGATACAACTGAACTACTTAACAACAACAATGTAATACTGCAAAAGGACATTATGTTAACACAAACTATATTGTCTTGATGTTCTTATTGTTTAGAATTATTGCCTAATAATTGTTGTGATATTCTACAAAGGATGATAATTTGGTGGTTATAAGTGGTGGTTAGTAATTTGTGTATTGTGCAGAGCCTTTATGTCACAGTGGAGGTTTCACATTTGGTAGAATTTTAAACTATAAATAAATCATGGGTTGAAATATAAATCTGAAACTTAGGAGCCAGCCAAACATTTTTTTTAAGAGCCAGGGTATAGATTATATATAGAAATATATTTATAACTAGAGACTTGCACGTCAAAAATGACAGCAATAAAATTTGAAGCCTGGCAATGCTGTTTGCCACACAATGCGAGCCTCTCCCCTCCCCCGTCTACTTTACAGGCCTCGCAATGAGCGCCTTTGGCGCTCATCGTGAGCCACGCATTGAGCGGCTTTGCCGCTCATTGCAGGCCTCGGGCAACCCGCAACTTTCGTGCCTTCGGTGCTCATTGTGAGCCTCTCCCCCTCTCTACTTTACGGGAATCGCAATGAGCGCCTTCATCGTCTGCCAACACGCAACTTTCGGGCCTTGCAATGAGCGCCTTCGGCATTTATTGCGAGCCTCTCCCCACTCTCTCACCCCTGTGTCTCTTTCCCCCGTGTCCCTCCCCTGTGTCTGTTTCCCCCTCTCTCCCTCCCGTGGTTTTTTTTCTCCTTATCTCCTTCCCTTGTGTCTCTTTCCCCCCCTCTCTCACCCCTGTGTCTCTTTCCCCCTAGTCCCTGCCCTGTGTTTCTATCCACCCTCTCCCCCTCTCCCTCCCCTGTGTCTTTTTCCCCCCTCTCACTCCTCTGTGCTCCTGTTTCCATTTACGGGTGTGAAACCATTTGCAGGCTTGGGAAAGTGATCACTTTCCCCAAGCCCGAAATGGTTTTCCGATTTACGTCTTGAAAAAAAAATCACGGCTTTACGGCTGCCATTTTTTTTTCTCGCTTAGCCGTTCTCAGTCCGGTCAAGAAACGCCAATTAAATTGCAAATTAGCTTGCAACCTCACTTACAGGCTCCCTGCCTCTCCCCCTGTGCTGTGTGTGAGGTTGTCAATTAATTTTCTAAGTAAGTCCGTTAAATCCGTAATTTTTTTGAAGCCTGTAACTCATAAGCCGCTCAGAGCCTTCCCCCCCCCCCCCCCCCCATGTTACGGGCCTCGCGATGATTGCAGCCACGTCAAGCCAGTCACATACAGGCCTTGCGATGAGTGGCTTCAGCGCTCATTGCAGCCCCCGTCAAACCCGTAAATTTTGGGCTTCGCGATGAGCGCCTTTGGCGCTCATTGCGCATGCGCAAGCCTGTAACTTTTAACATAGCGTTACCGAAAAACTCGCAATTACCACAACTATTATATGTGATAACGGAAATGTTAGGGGCCAGCGTTAATATTTTATTAGCTGTACATCCCTGGCCCCCAGGATTTGCCAAGCCCTGCTATAAGTAATACAAATTTTATATTATTCTTAAAGGTGCACTTTCCTACAGTAAACTAACATTTAATTTTGCAATGTTAGCTTCTGAGTATAAAGTGTTCACAAAGTATATCACATCTGGTCCCTCAGCTGTGTCAATTAAAGCATGTTATCTTTGGCTCATGTAATGGGTTGGTTTCACGATATCCCATTGAGACTGAAGAAGCCCTGATACATTTATACATACAAATGCTTTATATTTGATCGTACTGCTAAGGTTACTGCTTTGCTAGCAATGCCCTGAATAAATATGAACAACCCATCCACTGTCACATCTGATGCCACATTAGCATGACATTGCCTCCATGTAGCAATCAGAGAACATTTTGATCCGCCAATACTTAATAAGTAGGTGCAAGGTTACACGGTGCAGCAATGTGTATTTTGGGGCAATTTCATTTAATATGAAGGTACAACAATAAAGTACATAAAGTTATACATGTAAAGCAAGTTCTATTTACAGAGATTAAAAATGGGTTCAATGTATTAATGGGTGGTTAATACCACATTCCCCTTCTGGATTGCTACTTTGTCGTAGTGAAGGGGCTTGTGTACCTCAATGAATCTGCGAGCTACGCCATGTAGGGTCACCCAAGATGGGTAGGTCATAGCAGAGAGTTAATCTTATGGATAAGCACCACCAGAGACATTGTGCCTTGTGTCCATAATAAGGTCACTGAGAGTGAGACGTGACTAAATGACTAAATAACAACAATACCACATTATATCCTGTAATTTCATGGTACTGATTGATGAACTAGTGCTAACTGCATTACTGTATGTGTCAGTATCAAACTATTACATATCAGTGAAGGATATCTATCTCATAGTGGATACATAAGGATATTTATTTATCTCCCCTAGATGTAATATAACATTTATCTACTATGACATATGATGTGGTATATGTGACACCTCCCAACATTTCAAATGTCTAAATAGGGACACAAATCTTTGAAAAATTATAAAATATTAGGAAGGGTTACCATTAGACCGAGTGATGTATAAATTAAGTTTTAAAGATACAGACTCTTAATATGCTCCATACACACATATACTCTATAGAACTGACACTCAAGACTTTTAGCTTTCTTCTAGATTTGAAAGAAAACAACAGATAGGAGCAGAGAAAAACTGTGACATGGTCCGAGATGGCTTGTTCTTAAAAGTGAGACATTCCTTCAATAGAGGGGCATGTGAAAGGCTAAGACGGGCAGGGAGATTTCCCCCGAAAAGGGACTGAAACAGTTGGGAGTTATGCTATATATTTAATTTTAGATATATGTCACATATAAAGTAATTTTTATCTAATGGCAATTTAAACCCCTCTTATTATTTTATTATGTATTTGTAACGAGCCAACATTTTCTGTAGCACTATACAAGGGTTAAGTACAAGTCAAAAACAATTTGAACACATTGCAAAAGAATGGACCTGTCAAACATACACAGTGCTTTCCCTAAAGCACCTTACAAGATTGAAAGCTCGCACACCCCACCTTACAAGATTGAAAGCTCGCAAACCCCTCTCCCATGGTTTTCCCCTCAAGCTATAACACAAAAGAACAAAGTACATCAATTGTTTGAGGGCTTGAAGTGACCAACCGACAATACTTTCTCATTATCTACACTGAGGGGCATCATGTCTTAGTAACCATAGATACACAAAACATGAGAACTTCTATACTTAAAGTCAGACTTTACTGTTGGATTGTAATTGATGTAAGTGATTGCTTAGTGTTGCACGTGATACAGTGTCATTTTAAAAAAAGGTATTAAACATATAGAACTGGACATTATTTTCTGACATCTAACCTTCCAGAGCTACAGATCCAGTCACGGCCAAACAGATACAACCATTATCTAAGTGCCAAAATAATATCATTTATAATATTACATTTCATGTACTGTGTTGTCTTCAGTCATCCATTTATAATTACTGACATCATTTTCAAAATGGGTTGTGATTTGTGTTAGGTCTGGGACATGGTTTTTGGGTCATTCCTTTGCATTCTTATCCTGTCTTTACAGAATGATGTCCCCGCCCACCTCCTCAGCCCACCATGCTCTCCTCCCCTTATCCAGCCCCTCTCCAAGCAGGAATGGGTCTAATCCACTCGTATTGTGGTGAATGACTCCATAGCTGCCAACGTCCCACAACTCAAAGAATGAGGCTAGAAACCCATCACTCACATAGTGGGCTCAGTCCAAACCCATCACTCACATAGTGGGCTCAGTCCAAACCCATCACTCACATAGTGGGCTCAGTCCAAACCCATCACTCATATAGTGGGCATCAGTCATATAGTGGGCTCAGTCCAAAGAACTGCCTGATCCTGCTATCCCCAAGAAATGCCATTTGCCTGCACATAGTGGCACTGATGCCAATGTGTTACCAAGAAGTCAATTGCAATACTAGGTTATCTCCAATGAACAAATCCTCTTCACATGAAATTATAAAGCAGCCAGACTGCAATCAGCACTGTGTATGCCAATCTGGGGCATGTTGTAGTCTATGGGAATCACTTGCTTATCTGCTGTACAATACACTAATACAAAGCTCTGTGATACAGAAAAGTAATTAGTGATCAGAGGGATGAGGATAGAAGTCAGACAGCTGCTACACCTTACAGCCTGGCTTATAGGAGAAGCTATAACCTAGTATAGGGTTCACCCAAGGAAAGAATGCAATGTGATAGGATAGACCCTTCATGTCTGCCAGGGATTAGCCAGAATCATTGGCAGTTTGCATGATTTTACATGCAAATACACAGCACTGATGGTCATATTCTGTTGCTACAACAAAATGTGCAAAAGCACCTTTCTGCCTGATTTCCATTCTCTCTGCACAGCTGCTATACAAATACTATACAGTAAGAGGGGTGAATGCACTGAATACAATGAATGGAATGCACTTACCATGCTTGCAGGAGTTTGTATGGAGGAGAGGCACAGAGCGCTGTCCAGGGTATTCAGCTGTGCTGCTGCTGCTGCTGCTGCTGCTCTGGGTTAGAAGGATCTCTCCGCTTGCCCTGCAGGGTAAGGAGGCCGGCACTTGACTCTGAACTACACGTCACAATGGGAGTTGATGCTGGCTTTGTGACGTAGGGCAGGGCGTGGCTTGAGCTCAGGCTGTTATAGTAACAGATTTGTGTCCCCAGCAGCCCCACAATACCTGATGCCTCCCTCCTTGTTGTATTCACTTAGTGACACAAATACATCTGAGCTACAAACTAATGATCTACCTAATCAGAAACTTGGAACACAATTATCTTATTCATTAATTAGACATTGTCAAAGTTGGGTTTTGCATGAAACAATATTAAAGGGACTTCATCTCAAAATGAAGATTTTTTAGAGAAAACTGAAATTCCATTTTGTTATTACTGCACTTGGGCTGCTCGAGCATATTAATTAGCTACTTTGATGTGCTAATTAGGATTACAGTTTGTCTTTATAGTGACCAAAATAAAGACTTCCAATGTTATCTTGCAGTTAGACTCCTCTCCCACCCTTATCAAGTACACTGAGCCGCACATTAGCATACTGAGACGCACATTCGCATACTGAGACGCACGTTAGCATATCAAGACGCACGTTAGCATACTGAGACGCACGTCAGCATATCGAGATGCACGTTAGCATATTGAGACACATGTTAGCATACTGAACCGCACGTTAGCATACTGAGCCGCACATTAGCATAGAGGAGCCAAAAATATATATTTTTTATTATTATCATTTATTTGTAACGCGCCTACATATTGCATAGGTTTGGGTACATGGGTTAAGTTCAAGGCAAAAACAATATTAACAATGCAAAGGATGGAGGGCCCTGCCATTGAGCTTACAATCCAGTGTCCAAAGTGCTTTGCCCAAAGCACCATGCAGTATTGAAAACTCACAGACTAACTTATGGATTCTACATATTTACTGTAGAGAAAAACTGCTAGTACAATGTATAGTCAGTTTTTAATGCGCTTTAAAATGAAATCAACATCCTGTTGGGGTGACAGAAGTCCTATCAGCAAAGCCTGTCTTAAAACTTAATTGAAACTAATACCTAATGCCCAGAGCAGACATATGCATCTGGATTTCATTGGCAGACAAGTATTACTCGTGCATCAATATTACTGCTCATTAGCTGACAGGGGCAAGCCCCACGATCAGATAAACATATTCATCAGTTTTTTTCTGTTTTGAGAGCATCATTTGAAAAAGCAAAACACACAGAGCCTCTTTCAATTGTGATTTGGCCAATTGAATAGGGCTCTATATAAGCACATAGCAATTTTTTTTACAGAAGTTTTTAGTTATTGAACTTCTATCCAAAAGCAAGGTCTTCACTAACTAAAAACTTCTGTAAAAAAATATGCTCTGTGCTTATATAGAGCCCTATTCAATAGGCCAAATCACAATTGAATGAGGCCCACAGTGGTATATTACCAATTGCCCTCTTTTAGATGCATGATAGAATACATGCTTTCAACGTCCCTTTAAACACAAACAAAAACTGACAAGAAAACATAATCCTCCTAGTTACTCCCTGTGATCTTAGAGTTGTTACACTTTTCAATTTCATACTGCACTTGGCTGTAAATAATTCAAAGCACCAGGGGATTGTTACCAATTACTGGAAAAGATTGCTCCATTAGAAAGAGATAATGTACCATGCTTTGTAGGTGGATCATAAAGGCAAGTAACTGCTAATCGCCATCTGAAGGCCGTTGTTCAACGCTGTCCTTTTCTAATTTAAAGCGCCAGTGTAAGCACCAGGTAAAGATCTGTGAGTATATAGTTTGCCCCTTTGTAGTTCAAGAAATGTGTATTTATAAATTCAACAATAATTTCACCTGTAAATAAAATGGTTTAAAAAAGGAATGCTATCATGTTAGAGCTGCTGGGTCTGTCTCCACCTCCCTCATGTCACATGACTCAGATTGAAGTTATCAGATAGTTGTTTAATTATTTAGGAGTTCTGACTTATGCATCCCATTAATCTGATAAAGCTGTAAAATAGTCCTCAGGTAACAAAAAACTTTCATATGACATCAGGTCAGGGGCTTGGTAACTGGGGGGGGGGGGGGGGGGGGGATGGGGGGACAAATCTCCCCCAGAATAAATGAATAGGCAACACAAAAAATAACAAAATTAAACTTAACCATGCATTACTAGATTTGACCGCTAGAGGGCCATCGCTATGGAGTGCTATGGAGTATGTCTTTGTCATTAAAGTTTTGACCCATACTTTATATATTATATATATATATATATATATATATATATATATATATATATATATATAGTAAATAAACAGTACATCTGTGTTCACAATTGGATGTCTAAAGCAAGTTAAAAAACCTGCTGCCAGCTCAGAATTCCAAGAAAAACAGTTATTACACTGCATTCTGGGAAGCTGAACTGGGACATGCAAATGTGCCCACAAATGCCTTGCTCTTCAGTCCATAAATTTGGGGGGGGGGGGGGGGGGGGGGGGTTCAGGGGCATTAAGAATTTAAACAAGGAAATTTAAAAAAAGGGCTTGAGGGGCAATGCAGCAATGTTTCTCCCACCCCCCCCCCCCCCCCCCCCCTCTAGTGCTAGATCCACCCTTGTTTCTTGTCCTGGGGTAGATTGTAATTATCCTCCCCAGGTCTTTTTGGGCTCCTGAGCCAATGCATCAGGTGGGGGCATGGTCACATATACACTTAGCACATTGAGATGGGAATTAAACAGCTGACAGATGATTTCAATGGCTTCCACACAAACAATGTTCAGTCATATGACAGGAGAGAGGTGGAGACAGACCCAACATACCAGGCAGGTAAAATTCATTTTAAGATGGCTTTATGGTTGAATTTATCTGGAGCTTTAACTATCTTTTTAAGATGCTTCCATGCCTCCCTCAACTCTTATCATTATCCATTCAAAATACTACTGACAGATGTGTCTACTCCACCTGTCAATCTGCATCTGCTGTACCACTGTACAAAACTCTCTCAGAGCTAATGATGCTGCCCGCATATTCTTACCATCCTCAGCCTGTGACGGAGTCTGTGCCAAAGGTCCAACCTGTCTCCTCTAAACGGTTTCGACACCAGCCCCATACACACCTTTTTGTATTGGTGTGGCTCTCTATATTATTTGATTTTGTAGCTGCTACAATTGTATTGCAATAACCACATAGTGGCATAAATGTAACCTAACAAAGGAGCAGGTGATCCAAAACACTTATTGTTCTACCCTGAAGGGTTACTAAACACTTATGGTTCATTTGTATCTACTCTGGAGAATATACAAAAATAAACATTTATTTTACAACGTCATGTGAATATATAGTTTTAAAAGGAATTATAATTATGGGACTAGGTACTTGCCCACATTTCAGATTGTCATGCTGGATTGCTGCCTTTGCTGGAGGTTTTGAGGGAACACGTTTTTTGTCACTTCTAAAATGTCCCATTGGTGATGGCCTTTAAAAGTAATGATAAGTAGTGCAGTGAATGCTAATGCCTTTTTTTGTTGAATTGTAGCCCCAACAAAATTTTAAAAAACTTTGTACACAATATCAAATAAACAATACCTATATTCACCCAGGTGAGAGCTTTCTTGCTAGTGAAGGATCTTTCCAATTCCTATGTTATTCTATGGACACATTTTCAACTCAGAAAGATACATTTTTAACACTTTAGTGAAAAGCTAAATTAATAGGGGGTATATATACCAAAGGGGGAAGTGTTGGTGAACCATGAACAATGTCAGATACAAGTAAATATGCCCCATAGGATTAATTCATTCCATTTACCATTAGGATTTTGACAGTCACTTCTGCAGGGGCTCAGCCAGTGACACTGGGCCCATACCATCCACCTGAGCAGAATCACTGACCAACTGTTATTGTTCCAGTTCCATACACCAGGACTGAGGCAGTCACTTCTGCAGGGACTCAGCCAGCGACACTGGACCTCATACCATTGAGCTGAGGATAGGCACTTACCAACTGACATCTTTCCAGTTCCATTCACCATCAGGACTGAGGCAGTCACTTCTGCAGAGGCTCATCCAGTGACACTGGACCTCATACCATCAACCTGAGCATAAGCACTTACCAACTGACATCTTTCCAGTTACATTCACCATAAGGACTGAGGCAGTCACTTCGTCAGGGGCTCAGCCAGTGACACTGGACCTCATACCATCGAGCTGAGCATAAGCACTTACCAACTGACATCTTTCCAGTTACATTCACCATAAGGACTGAGGCAGTCACTTCGTCAGGGGCTCAGCCAGTGACACTGGACCTCATACCATCAACCTGAGCATAAGCACTTACCAACTGACATCTTTCCAGTTACATTCACCATAAGGACTGAGGCAGTCACTTCGTCAGGGGCTCAGCCAGTGACACTGGACCTCATACCATCGAGCTGAGCATAAGCACTTACCAACTGACATCTTTCCAGTTCCATTCACCATAAGGACTGAGGCAGTCACTTCTGCAGGGGCTCAGCCAATGACACTGGACCTCATACCATCCAGCTGATCAGAAACATTCACCAACTGTCATCTTTCCAGTTCCATTCAACTTAGTTTCTTTACCCCCAGACACACCATGACTCTTCTGCATCTGATATTATCTAACATGACCTGCCACCTACCCTGTCCATTCTCACACACCCATGATTTGTGTTACTCTATAGTGCAGGTTTCTCTACTATCACCTCCATTTTTTTCACAACTACTACACTCAGACTTAACCACTAAATAACTATCCTCTCTCTTGCAAAACACTTGTTTTTCCCTTTTAATTCCTTCACCTTTTGTTTCATTTATCCTTTAGTCTGTAAGCTTGACATGTAATGTGTATGATTCATATATCTCAAGGGCAAGGGCAAGCTCATTGTATCATTACCTATTGTCATCTCCATATTTTACTGTACCCCAATGCTGCAGAATGTCTTGGCACTATAAAAATGAGAGATAATAATAATAATAATAATAATAATATAACAACTGAGATAATTTCCAATGTCTTCCAGTACATATAGCCCAGAATCTGGGACCCAGGGGGGAAAACACTTGCCTTAGTGAATGTTGCTTGAGCAGTGCTTGCTGTCTTGCTTTGTTGTTCTCTATTTATTCATGAGCAAGTTAGGATTTAATAAAAAAGTTTAAATTGTTAGTGATATTTAACAGATACCAGGATAATCTGATAAATATTTTACATATAATGAAAGATGCAGAACACACGTACTTATGCTGTAGATTGCAGAATCATTGTTCATGGCAAAAATATGTGTATGGTACATAAATTAATGACTATAAATTAATGACTAGAATACATACTTATTATTATTATCACATATAATAGCTGTCAATCTGCGAGTTGTCGGCATGCAAGGCGAGGCGAGCAGTTGAGACATGCAGGACTTTTAGGCTGCAATGATCGCCAAAGGCTCTCATTGCACTGCGAGCCTCGCAAGCGAGGCGAGCAGTTGAGGCATGTGGGACTTAGGCTTCAATGAGCGTCAAAGGCGCTGATTGCATTGCGAGCCTCGCAAAGCGAGGCGATCAGTTGAGGCACATGTGACTAAAATTACGGACCCGAAGAACGTAGCTGGACTGCGGGGCTCGCAAAAATACGACTTTAACGGCCCAACCACAAACGCGCACAACACACAACATGCAAAACACACAAATATGCCTCAAATTCACTTACACACTCACACACAGCACAGGGGAGAGTCAAGGAGCCTGTCAATGAGGTTGCAAGTGTATTTGAGACATATTTTGCTGTTTTTCAAGACTGAAAATCGTCGAAGCGAGAAAAAAAATGTAAACACAACGAAAACGAGGCGGAAGGACCTAAAATGAGGCCAAAGGACGTAAATTCGAGCCCTAAGCACTAAGACTTAACGCAAACCAGTAACACTTAATACAAGGCAGTAACATTTAACTCAAGCCAGCAACACTTAACCCAAGGCAGTAGGCCCCTAAACTACACAGGCATATAAAGTACACAGGGGGAGAGGCTCTCAATGAGCGACGAAGGCGCTCATTGCAAGCGACTTGATGAACGCCAAAGGCTCTCAACGTGGGGGTCGCAATGAGCCCTGTAGGGGATTATTGCAAAGCAGGAAAGGTGTCGCTTGGCAAAAACGTCAATAAGCGGCCAAGCCGCACATTGCAGGGCTCGCAATGAGCACCGAAGGAGCCTGTAAAGTAGACGTGGGAAGAGGCTTGCAATGATAGCCAAAGGTGCTCATCGCGGGGCTCGCGATGAGTGCCGAAGTTGCTCAGAGGTGCCATATCCTCGCATTTTGTGACAAACAGCATTGACAGGCTTCAAATTTCAATGCCGTCATTTTTGATAGGCAAGTCGCTAGTTACATGATAACATATAACAGTAATAATTGAAAATATAGTAGCACAGCTATATACACCTGAATAATAAAGGAAAAGGAGCACTAGTAAAACAGGCCGAAGTAAAATCATTTCCCAGAATCTAAGGTATGTTGTGAGATGGGAAAATATGAGGCTTTGACAGATCCAAGTTAGAACCTGGACAATAAGGTAAGGTGTCTGCCACTAAAAAGAGTGTCAGAATCTGGAAACCTCATCAAAATGATCAATAAGTGGCTCTTCCACTCAAACAGTGTATTGTCACAAAAACCCAAGACAGATCTATGAGCCCACTTATATCTGTCCCTATATGCCCCAAGCAGGGAGAGGCAAGGTCAACCCTGGAGAGCCACACATAGGTTAGGAGTTAAAGATTGCCCAGTTATTCTTATTGACTCACTTGTTCACAGGAGAGAAAAAAATCTCAGGTAACATCCTGTGTGGGCCAACCTCTGACTCAAAAGCAGTGTTTTGACTTAAAGTTATAGCTTTTCTTAGTAGGAAAAGATTATATATTTGTACTGCATATTTATTACATTGTTGTACTTCTTTTGGCCCTAACCAAAAGTCATGAGCATGATGTTAATCAATCCAAGAGATTCCACTATTTTGTATTTAAGTGAGCTTTTCTACATATAATGACATGAAAGCTACTTGATATTGATGAAGCATCTGCAGTATTGTGAGTGATAACATTCATGTTGCTTTTAGATTGTCCACTGCCTCTAACAGACATATTTGTATGGTGTACATGTGCACTAAACTAAGAATCATAAAACTATGTGTCATCCACAGATGGCATATCACTACCTAAGTGCCTCAAACGTCTCTAGAATGTCTCCCATCCTAGTACTGGGCTTATACCAAACGCTCAGTGTCTGAAGCTCCTCTCTGTCAATAACTCCACTGGCTTCCCATAGCTTCCCAAATCAAATTTAAAACCATGACCCTAACATATAAAGCCCTCAACAACAATGCACCCCCTTATATCTCTGCTCTTGTTTCAAAATACTCTCCCAACCGCCCCCTTCGTTCTGCTAATGACCTTCTTCTTTCCTCCTCTCTTATCACCTCCTCTCACTCACGTCTACAAGACTTTTTTCGTGCTGCCCCTACTATTTGGAACTCCTTGCCCCGCTCCATTAGATTATCTTCCTGCCTCAAAACCTTTAAAAAAGGAATGAAAACACACCTGTTTAAAAAATCTTATCACCTTCAGCCTTAACATGTACAACTGCACACTCCATAGCTTAATAACACTTACACCCACAATCTACAGTACAGCTCACAGACACCTCCACTTGACTGAACAAATTGCTTTCACGTTGCCATCTTGCATTTGTCACCCTCTTGTATCACACCTAAACCCTTAGGCCCTCATTCAATTGCAATTTGGCCAATTGAATAGGGCTCTAAATAAGCACATAACATATTTTTTTTAAATAAGTTTTTAGTTAGTAAACATCTATCCGAAAGCAAGGTCTTCACTAACTAAAAACTTCTTTAAAAAAATATGCTCTGTGCTTATTTAGAGCCCTATTCAATTGGCCAAATCGCAATTGAATGAGGACCTTAGATTGTAAGTTTGCGAGTTTTCAATCTTGTGTCAGTGCCTTGGAAACAAGCTCTATGTACATTTGATTCTAAGCACAAAAACAGGGCCCTCCATTCTTTACAGGGTGTTAAGTGTTTTTTGCCATATACTAAACCCCTGTACAGCGCTACGGAATATGTTGGAGCATTATAAATAAAGATAATAATAATAATAATACCCATCCCTAGACAGCCTTTGATATACAACATACAAATTAAAGAGTTAATTAAGTTACCAGTTGTGCTCTGCGCCATCAGTGTGTTGAAATAATTTTTGCCTGCAGTAGTTGAGGTCTGGGGTTCAAATCCAGATGCATTCTCTATTTTAAAATAAGGAGAACAGATGCAGTGGGTGCATATATGAAAGCTATGGGCTCTGCAGTGTATTGACAGATGTTGTCATTCCCTTACCATGTATATTAAGGATACCAGTTTTTCCTCAATTAGTAAAGAACTGCAGAACCACACTTTGTCTTATGTAAAGCTGGCACAGAATAAATCATCTTACGTGTCTGTGCTTCACGTTGTATCTGATAAGTGGGCTTGTTTCCTAGACCCTGCAGCTGCTTGGTTAGCTTATGAGCTTACCCATCCCAGTGCCATTCATTGGATTGACTGGTCACATAAAGCAAAGTATCCTATACTAAACGAATAGAAGTATGTAAATTCTTGAACAGCAGTTTTGGTGAGATCTGTATCCTTTTAAGTAATGTTTGCTCCTCTTCATGTATTTCATGCTGATTTTAAAGGGCTGATTTTTTTTTTGTGAAATCTCCAAATTTCTGGCTAGCTTTGTTTTGTGTAGCATACAAATAATGAGCTTTGTAAACTTGAATCAATACATTTATTCTTTTATGAAATCATTGTAGCACACATGGATGTAGGAACTGGGGGGGGGGGGGTTGGTTGGGGACAAATCTCCACCACCCCCGGCCCCAGATTTGTTATGGACTGTGTATACAATGAGCTGTATTCCCCCTACACCCCTGGACTACCACTCCAGCATAAGTGTAACAATGGGGAATAATGCGTATTAATAAATATCAGAATACTAAAACTATGTTTGGTCTCCCAGTTATAAAAAGTGATGGGAGTCCCTGACACTCAGAAATAATGGTAATAAGTAAAAAAAATAAACTGAACGTTTTTACACTTCTTTATAAATGTGAGCTAATTCATGATTACAGATTCTATTTACGGTTCTATAGTTGTTGGCTTTATATCTTTGCTCCTCTTTCCCTCTTACAGCTTTATATGAAGTAGAGCAGAATATCTTTTCTCTGCTTTCATAGTATGAAGAGAACATGATGAGTTGTGACAGAATGAGTTTAATTATATGAAGATAGTTATTTATCAAAGTCTTCTAGATTCAAATCTAGGTCACATACAAAAAATAAACCGTATTTATTAAAGAATAATAATCCCATGACGCTACTGTACATTCAATTAGGAATCTTTTTCAATTGTTATGTTGTGGCTTTGCGTAAAATATTTCCTTCAACCTTGTAATAGTTTTTATAGCTAGAATCAGTGGCGTACAACAGTCAGCCTTGTAATGGTTTCAATATGTGTCTCATACAAAGTACTCACTTTTATTGTAAACATATGATTATGGATCTTTAAATGGCTGTACAGTTCCCTAACACCCTTTATTTCCAAACCCACAAGTTCTGGTTTTACTCAGATTAGGTTCATTAGAGTAACTCAGTCTAAGGAAAACACTAGTATATTATCTGAAATATACTATTTAGCTTTAAGGACAAGGAACCCACGTTTTCATTTTTCATCTTTTTTCCTTTGTTGCATCTAAAAGAGTTTTCATAGTGTTTCAGTTTTTTAAATCTCAACTTATAGCTGAGTTAACAGTTGTTAATGTATAAATACCCTGCTTATCATGTCCAAGTAACCAGACATAAAATATAGATACTGTAGCAAGTAATCACCAAATGCTCAGTTTATTATGTCTAAAAAGCTTGGCTTAATAAATCCTCTAGAAAAACACATGCATATCCTAGACATGCTTATATTATCATACTGTGCTTGTCTCTACCGCTTCCAAGGTTGATTTAAGAGACCACTGTAGTTCAAGAAAAACTGCATAGGTTGGTGAAAGGTAAGAACCACATTTATTTTTTTAATTATTATAATTTTTACAACACTGTTTATAGAATATTCCATCTTGTCTGGTTTCATCACACCTTGACAGATGCCATGAGTGTGATGCTTTATAAGTGGAGGGGAAGATTTATTAAATAATTGTATTTGTTAGAATTTGACATCCACCCCATTCACCATACGTAATAAGAAGCAGGCAGCTCAGAAGAATAACTGCAAGCTTTGCTCTTGCAAAATGTAATCTCTCCTCTCACACACAGGCTTCACAAAAGTATCATTTATGCCTCCAGGGTCCAGCAGAAATATAATATATGTAATCTCTTTTCTAATTAAAAACTAGTGTTATGACCTTTTCTTTGCCTATTAATGCTCTTAGACACATGTTTTAAAACTGATATGCTTTATTTGTAAAATGTCTTTTCATTTTTTTTAAACTTATTTGTTTTTATTTGTGAAATGTCTTCATTCATATTGGTAACATTGCAATATATAAAACATAATAAAAAATGCATGATAGGAATACATAGGAAACATCTGTATTCTGAGCATGGAGGTTTCATTGGCTAATAAGCTACAGTTGTATTACATCTCATTGGCTGACAAAACAAGCCCTGTGGCAGTTGTTCATTCAGGTTTATTATACACTAGCGAATTACCTGTCCAAAAAATGACAGGCATGAAATCGTAAGGCAGGTAATGTTTTATCCATTTTTAGCGTTAGGACCTTCGGCACTCATTGCAAGGCTTGCGCTGAGCGACTTCAGCGTTCATCGCATGCCTCGCAATGAGCGCCTCATTGCGCGGCTGTTGTTTTTTTTTGGTTTGTTATTAGAGGGGCTTTTTTTGTGTATATGTATTGTTGTATGCCAATGAAATAATGATTAAATTAATATACTTTACCTATTTGTAAGTAATATATGCAGGAAGCATTGTGCTGAAGAGCTGACAATCTGTTGCTATGTTCCTGCAGCATCCACTGTAGTTGTGCACGGTTCTAGAGCTGAGGTGTAAGTGTCAGCAATGTGTGCAGTGTGTAGTGTAAATGTGGTGCGTGCGCGAGGTAAACCCGTTAGTGTAGCGGTGTACTTCCGCATTGAGAAAAGGCGCGAATGTGTATGTGTTACGCTGGTGTGTATGATTTTCTGTCCTTAGTAAAAGTGTATTTTTACCTCATGGAAAAGCCGTATGTGCTTGGTGCTGTTTTGCTTGTTTAGGGTCCTTTAGCCTCGTTTTCGTTTTTTCTGGCGGACATTTTTTCTCTCGCTTCGGGGATTTTCGTGTGTCTAAACTGGTGAATTTGGACTTAAATCGAGGTGTAACTTCCCTTTCAGAGGTCCTGGGTGCCCCCCCCCCCCCTTGCTGTGGGTAAACTTTTTATGTATTTGTTGTGTGTATTTATTGTGTTTTGACTGTTTTCCGGTGCGCGCGGTTTGGTCGTTGACCTCGCAAAAATACGACCTTGTCTCGTATTTTTATCTGCTAAGTCCATAAATTTCCCACGGTTCGTATTGTTGGTAAAGTGCCGCTTGTGTGGGTGTTTGTAACCGCGTGTGAGGCGCCGTAGAGCCTCCACCTCCGCAAATGCGGCCCGTCGCTTTGCGAGGGTCCGCATTTGCGGGCCAACTGCGTCACTCGCTACGTGAGCTTGCAAAGCGAGATGACGATTCGTAGTTTGACAACTATTATATGTGATTGGGGCTGCATTTAAAAAAAAAAAAAATCAATATCTCCTTCAGGTGCAACAAGCAAAAAATATACTTTCAATGATCATTGAAACTTACATGACCATGTGGAAGCACCTATAGATCAAATACCGGATATTTGTAAGTCTCCTCATACAAAAAATAAGAGATTATATAGCTAGAACTGCCAATTAGCTCACAGTTTGCCTAGACATAAACTCACCAGACAGTATAAAGTTCAAGAACATGCAAATGCCTTTGTTGACATCAGGGGATCTGTAAGTTTATTATCTCAGGCATGCACTTTGCATTCTCTTCAGCTAGGGAACAAGATATAGGGGAAAAACATCTGATATATGAGCACTGTTCAAAATACAAACTCTATTACTCTCCCTTACTTCAACCCTACATTTACCGCATACAGGGACATGGCATCAAAGCCACATATTTGTTTGTAAATCACCCTTCTGTATGTTGCCTATAGACAAACCAAACAGAACAATAAATACAGAGAAAGGATCTGTAGAACAATATAGTCACTAATTGTACATGATCCTAATCCTCTGGCTTTGTGGGTTTGCCTTTTTTAATTCTTGATTTTGTATGTTTCTGAAATATTGTTCACTTGTTCATTTTGCCTTTTCTACCATATTCAAGAATATCCCTTTTGTTTGTACACTTATAGAAAATCCTCCATTGGTTGCTGTGTTATAATTGTCCACCTTTGCCCGTAAGCGCGAACATTTACTTGTATAATGGATAAATACTTTTGTTGTTTAATGCCCTTATTCGTATAAATAAAGGGATTCCTGTACTAGAAAACAACCTGTCTTTTTTCAAAAAGAGACAACAGACTCTTGAAAAGTGGAACATCACTACTATTTTAAATGCTTATAAGAAATACAATATTTTGCAGTGAAAGGCGATCTGAAATATATACAGCAGTCAAACTTAATGGGATTCTTTATTGAAGACATTATGGATTACTTATTTGTTTTTCCACTTAAACTGAATGAGGAATTAGTTGTCAATACAGAAAATATATTTCCAAGAATCCAATTCTGTTCACATTATCAGCCTTATTAAATTGCGATTCGGCAAATTTAAAAGGGCTCTATTTAAGCACATAGCATATTTTTTTTACAGAAGTCTTTAGTTAGTGAACTTCTATCCAAAAGCAAGGTCTTCACTAACTAAAAACTTCTGTAAAAAAATATGCTATGTGCTTAAATAGAGCCCTTTTAAATTTGCCGAATCGCAATTTAATAAGGCTGTTAGGATTTTATACAACTTATTTTATAAGGAATCAGGTATCACATGTATTATTATACTATAACATGTATCCTGATTGTTTTTTCATGTGAGCAATGCTTTCTTATGTTGCTTCTTAGTTTGTTAATGGTCACAGATTATTCTAATCCTCTTATTAGCAGCATATTGGATCATTACAGGACAGCGACTAAGCTGATCACAGTCTAGTCCACAGTGGCGTGATATTTATAAACACACTTTGGTTCTTACTAGCACCCTACTGATCAAGCCAATGCGACATAAAAATAACATGTTTTTAACTTGTATATTTTCTTGTTTTGGAATTTATAGTTGTATGTATTGAATAGTTTTTACAATGATGAAATAATGAGCATATTATTCTTAAAAGTAACAAGTTTGTTGTCATATTACAAATGGAATGCTTTTTTTCCAAATTTTAGTTCAGTCATTTCTTAATCTAATCATGGCTCTGACATCACATACGACCCCGTGCAACTTAGGCAGTGAGCACCGAAGGCACTCATTGTGCTGGTGGAGATGAGCGCCAGGCACATACAAAATACACTATTAGGAAGGACGGAAAATGTTTGAGAGACGCGTAACACATACACAATCTCTGCCATTTTACAACTCTAACTTGCAACTAATAACATTATCATTCTAAAATGGCGCTTTACCCAACTAAACAAACGGTTTGCCCTTGCGCACGCATCTTATTTATACTGCACACTTCACATATTGCTGACACTTTCTCCTCAGTTCAGCAACAGTCCAAATGTACATTGTATGCTGCAGGAAAATCAGAAGAGATTGTTAGCTCTTCAGGATATTGATTGCTGGATATATTAATTAAAAATAGGTAAAGTATATTAATTTATTAATTAATTCATTAATAATTATAAAAAAAAACGATATATATATAAATAAATTGCAGGGGAGCGGCTCGCAATGAGCGACAAAGCCGTTCATTGCGAGCCATGCGATGAGCGCCTCAGCCAGGAAAGGGTCTCCATCCAAAGACCCTAACACTGAGTCCTGCTCTGTTTTTTCCCAACCCTGCCTTGACAACTGACCATAAGGAGACTTTGCCGGGGGAGAAGTGCTTTTTACCCCCTCCTGAGCTGCTTGCTAAATGGGATACCCCAGAGCCACTACCTGCCTGTGGTCACGGGGGTAGCAGTATGCCTCTGGATGAGATCCTAGTTTCTGAGACCCTGGATGCAATCTGGGCTGGGTTATTAAAAGGAATGGAGATGAGGTTGGGCTGTGTTGCTACATTTGATCCTGAGGATTAGAATCCCACATGTTGTGAGGGAAAAGGGGTAGGGTGGCTGAGAAGTGGCTGCTAGCCCTGATACCCCCTGGAATGACCGTGCAACTGGATTATCTCCCCAAGAACCTACATAAATTGGGTTTAGAGACTGTGGACATTTTTCTGAAAGGTGTGCAACCACCCACAGAACGGGCCAACCTACTACCCCCTCCAGGAGGAGGATATGCACTGGAACTTATGCAGTGGCCACTTTGGCCAACATTTTTTCTTATTTTAATGGGGACTTGGGCTATAGGCTGCAGTTCAAGACTATCATCGGTTAAGGATCATAGCCCCAGAACTGATGTCTGGAAGAGGGGAGTATTGTCACAGACCCTTTTCCAGGGCCTAGATCCTGCTGCATTGAGCAACCATAGAGGACATACCACCCCATTGGAAAATGGGTAGGGGAATATTATTGCCACATGGGAAATGTGGGTGGTGAGGTGAATAGCCCCGAAACATAGGGCCATAGTGTACCACTATGCTTCATATGCTCTTATGGCATATGTTTCTGCCTTATCCTGTATACCATATGCAATTCCCCATGAAATGGTATGTTCTCTTATTTGCTCCTGGTGATGCGATACTGATCTTACTTCCACCCTGCAAGTAAATTGTCCTGGTCACTACCACAGGAAGGTATTAAAAACATATATCAGTTGTGTCATGGTCCCGAGTCCCCTGCTGGTCACTCAGTGGTACTCACATCTCCCCTGCTTCTTAAGTGCGATGTCAGAGGGTGCTATGCTTTCCTGCCCTCTAAGAACTTGTGTATATGTACACATGTATTCTTGATGCAGGTACGTATTGTACTTGCACTGATTAAATTCCGGTTGTTGCCCAATCCAGTCCAGTAATTGTGTTTTTTGCCAGGAAATGCAGCACTGGGCCTTTTGCCTCTATCTTCAGATTACGACAACTTTAGGACTGCCACTTAACCACTCTTTTGTCTCAGGCTCTAATCAATTGCTTCTGCCAGTAAGCCTTAAGCCTTGCCACTAGGCTCCACCATAACCAGTCCTTACAGACATGGCCAGATTACCATTAGGCCAACTAGGCAGCCACCCAGGGGTGCGTCCCTGTGAGGGGTGCCACTTCTTAAAATAATAGTCTTTGGATTAAAAAAAAAAAATGTTGTAGTTCCTAGACTGGCTACTAGAGGGTAACCACCTAGAACAAGACAGTTACAACAGGATAGGGAACTTACACGTACAGAAAAGGCAAAAATGGGTCCGTGCATACCTTGCGTATTCACTCGCAGGGGCTCCTCCTCTTCACTGCCTAGGGGCTCCAAAAAGGTAGATACAGCCCTGCTTACAAACTAACCTTATATACCCAATCTCTACTCATGGATTAATTAGGAAATTAGGAATAAGCTTACCTAAGACATATCATAGTAACATAATAATTTAGGTTGAAAAAGAAAAGACTTTTAGTCTATCAAGTTAACATTTTTATATCCCCCCAGGGCTTTTAATTTTGTGAATTATCAATCGATAATAAAATAAGAAAAACAAATGCCTTTGAAATCCTTACAATTGTTCAAGGAGGGAAATATATTTGCTGTTGAATGTGGCCCTGAGTCTTGAAATATTAGCAATAATCTATTGGCAATTACAGAACCCAGTTCCCTCAGTGCCCTAGATGTATTCCATCTGGATTTATTTTTTCAACCCTCTTTTAGATTTCTTCTCAAGTTAACCAAATATTGTGTAAGGATAATTCAGTCCAATGTTGTTGCAATGCCTTTACCATTTGTACTCCCCAGTTATGCACAGAAGAAAATAATGTATTTAGCTCATTTGCCTTTTCTTGGCCATTATTGATCTCTATGCCTGTCTCATATTGTAAGGTTCCAATAATTTATATTCCAGCTTTTTACTTATTTTACTCAGTTTTACTTTCCTTAGCAAGATATATATTTTTGTATGCACATAATGCTGCCTCTGTTCTCTCCTGCTTGTATAACTTATATGCCTTTCTCTTCTTCCTTACCTTAAATTTTAGATTGATACTAAGCCGCAAAGGTTGTGCTTTACTTCTTTTACTTTTATTTCCAGATAGTATGTACTGATATACATGATTACACAGCAGGGTTTTAAAGGTTCGATATCACGACCCAGAGGTAAGGAGTCCACATTCACTCCAAAATCTCCTGCCTGCAGCTACAGGAATATACTACTAAATTGTCAGGTCTCTTGGTGCCCAGCATGCAAATCCAGATCACCATCAGGAAATCAGGGATACAGGATCAGCCTAGCCAGGGTTACTAGCTAATAAAAGAAATGAAACCCTTTCCCCTATCCCATAGTCCTCAGGATAGACCATTCTTCGAGGAGAAACACACACGTTCGTTATGTGTAATAAACAGAGACATACTTCATTGTTCATACACATATTACAGGTCATAGAGTACAAAATTAAGTTGTAAATGCAAGCAAAATCTATACACATTTTGTGGTACAAATATTAAAGAGAGGTTATATGGATCATGACAGTAATACCAAGAGTATGATAGAAATATCATTATCAAAACACACAGATTAAATCTTAAGACCCTTCCTCAATTCTATATTATCACATTTTCATGTTCTACTCATTCTCCACTTTTTTATTTTTTTTATTTTAACAAATATATTACATCATCGGAGAAAAATGAGTAAACAAACAATACACAGAAACAAACAAAAATAAAAAACAAACCATTGTACCAACAGTATTCTACAAAAGTGGAGCAGATTTCTAGATTATATTATACAATGAAAAGGTACAATGTACATCCATACTAGCTTTCACTCAGATTCGAGGCGGATAACATGTTTAAGACACGCAGGCCAATGAGGAGGATTGGGGCCAAAGGAAGTTACACCAGAGAAATAGTAAGGTAAGTAATATTTCCCCCTACCCTCTGGCTAAGTTGTACTATGTTTGATGTAGTTGTCCCATTTAGACCAATTTATCATATTTCTATTTTTTGCATTAGCCAAACTATAAGCAATGAAAGTTAGGTCCCTGTTATAACAAATAGTATTAATTAACTCTCTAATTGTAGGGATAACAGGGGTTTTCCAGTATTTTACTAGCAACCATTTGGCCCCCAAGAGGACATGCAAAACCAAGTGCCTTTCCACTGGGGGGAGAAACTCCAAACCCCTGTGGAGGATGGCCACTTGAGGGGTACAAGGAATATGTTTATCTAAAACTCTAGCTAGAAGTTGACTTATTCTCCACTTTTATCTCCCCTACAGACCCTTTCTGATAGGACTAAAACATCCTGGGGTTAATTAATGAGCTAGAGTCCTGTTTCACAATATCTTGCTCCCTCTAACAGAATCTGCTTCATGACAGGGGTTGACAAGCTGGTGTTAAACAATAATTCTTGTAGCCAGGATGTCTGGGTGGGTTTATGCAGTACGGGTCAGGAAAACACCCAAGATGGAGTCATGCTAGCCATCATGGGATACCAAATACAAATATTGGAAATGGATTCCTTTTCTTCCTCAAAAACTCTTGCTTCTAAGGGCAACAATGTATTCTTATTAGCTACCTTTCTAATAACATTGCTGTTGTACAGAGAATCATGAGGAGTGCAGTGGTTACTATTGTTACAAACTATTTCATGAAAACCAAACCTTATAATTATCATTACTAAATAAACATTATAACATTACTAATTAATTCATTATTATCCAGTCATTAAGAGTAATTGCTTTATCTACAATTATATACAGCACGGTTACTCCACTGCACTACATAGGCTGGTACTATCTATCTATCTATCTATCTATCTATCTATCTATCTATCTATCTATCTATCTATCTATCTAATAGTGTCATACCCGAGCCTATTCTGACCGCAACTTGAATACTTTAGGCATCACAAAAGCATTCTGAGCCTTTAATATTAGAACCTGGCCATTCTTAGCTGCATTTCCAATCTGCTCTATTTACATTTCCTTACTTGCACTTATATTTAGGGTTTTATAGCATATCCCTACTGATATTTTTTTGGATCTGTAACTCCACTATTTATTTCTATTCATAAGGTTTTTACATTGTCGCTATCACCACAAATATCTTTTATTATAGACTTTAAATCAGTCTTATTGGGACATGGAATTTAAATATTTATGTCATGCATTTAAAAGAACATGTTTTAAACATTATAAAAATGTTAGTTTAGTTTTCCATTCAAAGCAGTTTATTCAGCTGCAGGAATTTCATTAAAAAAATCAAATTATCAAATGTCATACTTAAGATACAGCAAATGAAAAAGTCCTTCAGTGACCCTTTAACATACAGACAAGCCCTTCCTCTTCTTCTAGCATTGCCCTTATAGCTGTATGTTATAACCATTCACATTATCTGCCCGGTGATGTGGATGTTTCCTTAACACCTATTGTAACGGAACCCATCACTGTTTTACCCTGTTTTATGGTTATTTAATTCTTGGTTAAAATATGAGCACATTGCTGTACTGTAGATATGTTGTTTTATGTTCTACAGAATATATTGGCTCAGAATATCACAGCTACTAGGCTAATAGATAATCCTATTACAGAGAATCCGGTTACAGATAAAGGAAGTCTATCGTATACAGTGTTTTCATTCTCAGATAAGAACAAAGAAGTGTAATTGAATCAATGTCTGATTGTATGAAAGTTGCCTCGGGGAGGTGTGACCACACCTATTGTTCTCTTTATGTGTATTGTGTGGCCAAATATGGGCATGTGTATTGCCTGTGGGAAGAGATGTGTATAAATATTTCTGCACAACAAAATAAAGTCAGTTCTGCTCCTGAAACTGTGTGTCGTCCAGTTATTGGGATTGCGGTTGGGATATTGCTATTATTTTACCTGTTGGAAACCTTGCCTGTGGATTTACCATTTACTTGTTCCTGAGCCTCACTGGGATTATAAGCGGAGATAACCGGGGGAATATTGCCTCTCCGCTACACCTATCATATCGCATTTTCAGTAACCTTTAATAATTCTAGCTCTCTAATTTTTCCTTTCATATTTCTTGCATTAATAAGCATATATTTAAGGTTATTACAACTCTGCTGGTCCTAAGTACTCACTGCTTGATTTGAGTTACTTACCATGGCCTCCCTCTACACTAACCCTTCTCCAATGCCACATTACCTATTCTACACTTTTTACCCTAGTACATCTATTGAGTACCCCCAACAAATCTTAGAAACACAAAAAATACAATAGTTTATATGGCGTACATAATTTTGAAGCGGGGAGTGAGGGGGCGACAGAGACAGACAGGCAGACAAGGGGGAATGAGGTGGAGATACAAGGGGAATGAGGGAGAGAGACAGACAAGGGGGAGTGAGGTAGAGAGACAAGGGGAGTGAGGGAGCGATAGAGACAGACAGGCAGACAAGGGGGAGTGAGGTAGAGAGACAAGGGGAGTGAGAGAGCGATAGAGACAGACAGGCAGACAAGGGGGAGTGAGGTAGAGAGACAAGGGGAGTGAGGGAGCGATAGAGACATACAGGCAGACAAGGGGGAGTGAAGTAGAGAGACAAGGGGAGTGAGGAAGCGATAGAGACAGACAGGCAGACAAGGAGGAGTGATGTAGAGATACAAGGGGAGTGAGGGAGCGATAGAGACAGACAGGCAGACAAGGGGGAGTGAGGTAGAGAGACAAGGGGAGTGAGGGAGCGATAGAGACAGACAGGCAGACAAGGGGGAGTAAGGTAGAGAGACAAGGGGGTGTGAGAGAGAGACAGACAGAAAAGGGGGAGTGAGGTAGAGAGACAAGGGGAGTGAGGAAGCGATAGAGACAGACAGGCAGACAAGGGGGAGTGAGGTAGAGAGACAAGGGGAGTGAGGGAGCGATAGAGACATACAGGCAGACAAGGGGGAGTGAAGTAGAGAGCCAAGGGGAGTGAGGAAGCGATAGAGACAGACAGGCAGACAAGGGGGAGTGAGGTAGAGATACAAGGGGAGTGAGGGAGCGATAGAGACAGACAGGCAGACAAGGGGGAGTGAGGTAGAGAGACAAGGGGAGTTAGGGAGCGATAGAGACAGACAGGCAGACAAGGGGGAGTAAGGTAGAGAGACAAGGGGGGTGTGAGAGAGAGACAGACAGAAAAGGGGGAGTGAGGTAGAGAGACAAGGGGAGTGAGTGAGCGATAGAGACATACAGGCAGATAAGGGGGAGTGAAGTAGAGAGACAAGGGAAGTGAGTGAGCGATAGAGACATACAGGCAGATAAGGGGGAGTGAAGTAGAGAGACAAGGGGAGTGAGTGAGCGATAGAGACATACAGGCAGATAAGGGGGAGTGAAGTAGAGAGACAAGGGGAGTGAGTGAGCGATAGAGACATACAGGCAGATAAGGGGGAGTGAAGGAGAGAGACAAGGGGAGTGAGGGAGCCACAGAGACAGACAGGCAGACAAGGGGGAGTGAGGTAGAGAGACAAGGGGAGTTAGGGAGGGCTAGAGACAGACAGGCAGACAAGGGGGAGTGAAGTAGAGAGACAAGGGAAGTGAGTGAGCGATAGAGACAGACAGGCTGACAAGGGGGAGTGAAGTAGAGAGACAAGGGGAGTGAGGGAGCGATAGAGACAGGCAGACAAGGGGGAGTGAAGTAGAGGAACGAGGGGTGTGAGGGAGAGAGAGACAGGCAGACAAGGGGGATTGAGGTAGAGAGATGAGGGGTGTGAGGAGGATAGAGAGATTCAGGCAGACAAGGGGGAGTGAGGGAGCGATAGAGACAGACAGGCAGACAAGGGGGAGTGAGGTAGAGAGACAAGGGGAGTGAGAGAGCGATAGAGACAGACAGGCAGACAAGGGGGAGTGAGGTAGAGAGACAAGGGGAGTGAGGGAGCGATAGAGACATACAGGCAGACAAGGGGGAGTGAAGTAGAGAGACAAGGGGAGTGAGGAAGCGATAGAGACAGACAGGCAGACAAGGAGGAGTGATGTAGAGATACAAGGGGAGTGAGGGAGCGATAGAGACAGACAGGCAGACAAGGGGGAGTGAGGTAGAGAGACAAGGGGAGTGAGGGAGCGATAGAGACAGACAGGCAGACAAGGGGGAGTAAGGTAGAGAGACAAGGGGGTGTGAGAGAGAGACAGACAGAAAAGGGGGAGTGAGGTAGAGAGACAAGGGGAGTGAGGAAGCGATAGAGACAGACAGGCAGACAAGGGGGAGTGAGGTAGAGAGACAAGGGGAGTGAGGGAGCGATAGAGACATACAGGCAGACAAGGGGGAGTGAAGTAGAGAGCCAAGGGGAGTGAGGAAGCGATAGAGACAGACAGGCAGACAAGGGGGAGTGAGGTAGAGATACAAGGGGAGTGAGGGAGCGATAGAGACAGACAGGCAGACAAGGGGGAGTGAGGTAGAGAGACAAGGGGAGTTAGGGAGCGATAGAGACAGACAGGCAGACAAGGGGGAGTAAGGTAGAGAGACAAGGGGGGTGTGAGAGAGAGACAGACAGAAAAGGGGGAGTGAGGTAGAGAGACAAGGGGAGTGAGTGAGCGATAGAGACATACAGGCAGATAAGGGGGAGTGAAGTAGAGAGACAAGGGAAGTGAGTGAGCGATAGAGACATACAGGCAGATAAGGGGGAGTGAAGTAGAGAGACAAGGGGAGTGAGTGAGCGATAGAGACATACAGGCAGATAAGGGGGAGTGAAGTAGAGAGACAAGGGGAGTGAGTGAGCGATAGAGACATACAGGCAGATAAGGGGGAGTGAAGGAGAGAGACAAGGGGAGTGAGGGAGCCACAGAGACAGACAGGCAGACAAGGGGGAGTGAGGTAGAGAGACAAGGGGAGTTAGGGAGCGATAGAGACAGACAGGCAGACAAGGGGGAGTGAAGTAGAGAGACAAGGGAAGTGAGTGAGCGATAGAGACAGACAGGCTGACAAGGGGGAGTGAAGTAGAGAGACAAGGGGAGTGAGGGAGCGATAGAGACAGGCAGACAAGGGGGAGTGAAGTAGAGGAACGAGGGGTGTGAGGGAGAGAGAGACAGGCAGACAAGGGGGATTGAGGTAGAGAGATGAGGGGTGTGAGGAGGATAGAGAGATTCAGGCAGACAAGGGGGAGTGAGGTAAAGAGACAAGGGGAGTGAGGGAGAGATAGACAGACAAAGGGGAGTGAGGTAGAAAGACAAGGACAGTGAGGGAGAGAGAGAGAGAGACAGACAGGCGGACAAGTGGGAGTAAGGTAGAGACAATGGGAGTGAGGGAGTGAGAGAGAGACAGACAGGCAGACAAGGGGGAGTGAGGTAGAGAGACAAGGGGATTGAGGGAGGGAGAGACATACAGACAGAAAAGGGGGAGTGAGGTAGAGAGAAACAGGGCGTGAGGGAGTGACAGACAAGGGGGAGTGAGAGACAGACAGACAGACAGACAGACAAGAAGGATTGAGGAAGAGAGACAAGGGTAGTGAGAGAGAGAGAGAGACATGGGGGGGGGAGGGAGATGGACAGAGAGAGAGATAAAGGAGCGATAGTGAAGGAGAGAGATGGAAAGAGAGAGAACGGAGGGAGAGGGAGAAAAAGAAGAGGGAGGGGAAAGAGATGGAGAGAGAGTGGGAGAAATGGGGAGAGAGAGGGATGAAGAGATAGAAAGGAGAGAGAGGAAGGAGGGAGGGAGATGGATAGAGAGAGAGAGAGAGATAGATAGAGAGAGAGAGAGAGAGAGAAAGGAGAGATAGGGATGGAGAGAGAGAGAAACCAAGAGGAAGGGAAAGAGAGAGAATGAGAGAGAGGGAGAGAGAGACATGGGCAGACAGAGTGATGATAAAAAAGAAAGGAGAGAGAGGATGGAGGGAGGGAGATGGACAGAAAGAGAGAAAAGGAGAGATATGGAGAGAGAGAGATGGAGAGGTAATGAGGGATAGAGAGATGGAAAGAGGGAGGGAGAGAGGGTGAGATAAGAGAGAGAGAAAAAAAAGGAGAGGGAGATATAAGGAGGGAGAGAGAGATGAAGGGAGAGAGAGAAGGATAGAGAGAGAAAAAGAGAAAAAAATTAGATAGGGAGGGAGAGAGAGATGGAGAGAGGGAGGGAGAGAGAGAGAAAAATAAAGGGGAGAGAGGGAGAGAGAGAAAAAAGGAGAGAGGGAGGGAGAGAGACAGACATGGGGAGAGAGAGGGAGGAAAAGATAACAATGAGGGAGGGACAGAGAGGGATGGACAGAGAGAGAGAGAAAGGAGAGAGAGGGCTGGAGAGATAGAGAAATAAGAGGGAGAGAAAGAGTGAGGGAGAGAGACATGGGAAGAGGGAGGAAGAGATATAAAGGAAAGAGAGGAAGGAGAGAGATGGACAGAGAGAGAGAGAGAAAGAGAAAGGAGAGATAGAAAGAGAGAGAGAGAGCTTAAGAGAGAGAGAGAGATGGAGAGATAGGGAGATAGAAGAGGGAGCGAAAAGGAGAGGGAGAGAGAGAAAAAGGAAAGGGATAGAGAGATAGAGAGCGATGAAGAAAAAGGAGAGGGAGGGAGAGAGTTGGAGGTATAGGGAGGGAGAGAGATTGAGAGAAAGAGGGTGATAGAGAGAGAAAGGAGAGAGAGGGCAGAGGGAGGGAGAGAGAGAGGAGACATAAAGAGGAAGAGGAGAGAGAAGGAGAGAGAGAGGAGACAGGGAGAGTGAGAGAGGAAGGAGAGGGAAATGGAGAGATAATGAAAGGAGAGAGCGAATGGAGAGAAAGGAGAGAGATGAAGAAACGGGAGATAGAGAGAGGAAGAAAGAGCAGGAGAGAGAGGAGAGAGAAGGAGAGTGGGAAGGGAGAGAGAGGAAGAAAGGAAAGACAAAAGTTAAAAGGAAAGGGGGAGGAGAGTCGGAGGGAGAAAGTGAGAAGGAGCGAGAACAAGAAGGAAGATGGAGAAGAATAGAGAGAGGGAGCAGGGAGAGGGTAAATAGAATGTGAAAGGGAGAAGTAGAGAGAGGGAGAAAGAGAGAAGGGAAAGGGAGAGAGAGAGAGGAAAAAGGGAGAAGTGACAAGGGAGAGAGAGAAGAGAGAGGAAGAAGTAGTGAGAGGGAGAGATAGAAGAGAGGGAGAAGGGGAAAGGAAGAGGGAGAAGGGAGGGGAGAATGAGAGAGGGGGAGAAAAAGAGAGAAATTAGAAGAATGTATAGGAATTAATTCATATTTTTTTCTAACTATAGTCCGGCCCACAACAGTGTCTGACAGACACTGAAATGGCCCCCTGTTTAAAAAGTTTGTGGACCTCTGCCTTAGATTATACAATAATCCACTCTAGATTTTATTCTTATTTACATTTCTACAATTTCATGCTTAATGTAAATTACTGATCATGTGCAAATGTAGGGCTCTAAATTGCCTGTCTAGCAATCAATTACAGTAAATTACAAGCATATCTATTACTGCATATAATTCAAAACTCAGTAAAGTGTCATTGAATAATTTAGATAATCAGTTATTGCATACTATACATACAAAGTAACATGTAATTGAAATACCCAGGGAAATGCTGTAAAAAAAATAAAGGCATTTAATTAGTTTGTATTACTGTGCAGGAGACATGAGTCACTGTAACTTTGCATAAACATGGCAGTGAAATCTGTGTGTCACCTCTAGTTTGCATTTTCACACATACAAACCATTGGCCCTATTCTATTGCCTAGATCGTAAATTAACACACACTTAAAATCACTCTCAATATTGCCACATATTCTATTAGCTACTTGCAATCCAATTATGAGTTACCCGCCTACAATCCCTACGGGACAGCCAAAGACTCAACTTCCGGCTTACATCGCCATTGATTTTTGCACAGCTCAAACATTACGAGTGCTAAATAATTAAAGTTACACAAAATCAATATTCTATTAGAACCGTAGGTCTAGCTTGCAAATTAAATCTGGCCCACAACTAGAAAAAGTATCAAGTTTATGTCAAAAATATACCTTCTGTAATCTTACATGCGATTCATTTTGCTAAAAACAGTGTCCCCTCTTATCTCTGCAGAGATTACCCAACATTCTACACCATTAGATAGGAAACCAAAAAAGCGGGGGCTGCTATTTTAGTACACAAAGACTTCCCATTCAAATTTGAGAGCAAAAAAATTGATAAGGAAGGGAATTATCTAATCATAACGGGGACAATACTGAATAAAAAGATCTCTCTAATAAACATATACGCCCCTACGACCTCTCCGCACATATACTTAATCAAACTACTTAACATGCTACATTCCTTGGACACAGGTAAAAAAATAATTTGGGGGTGACTTAAACTTAGCACTTAACCATGAAACCAAAATTCTAAAAATGAATAACCTACTGGAGAAAAATAGTTTGGTGGATGCATGGAGAGGACATCACCCCACAAAAAGAGAATATACGTATTTTTCACCCAATCGCAACTCATACTCCAGAATAGATGTAAAACTATTAGACTCAGGGCTGTTTGACCGCTCAAGTAATGTGCAAATTTTGCCCTGCCAGTGGTCTGATCACGCAGCAGTGCTCATAAACATAGATCTAGGTCTGAACCTCAAATATAAATATAGCTGGAGATTAAATGATTTGTTAATAACAAATCCTGAATTTCAAACGCAGAAGCAGAGCTAGATTTATACTTCACATGTAATGACCAACCTGAAACAAAAATAGGGTGGCTCTGGATGACTCACAAAGCGTATATAAGAGGGATATTACTGAGAATAGCATCACGTATTATAATTGTCAAACTGCGATTTGTCGTCATGTGTGTGAGCCTCGTAGAGCAAGGCGAGCCGTTGAAGCACAGAAGGCTTCCGAGCTCGGAGCACATAGCTGATGAGAGCCAAAGGCGTTCATCGGCTGCGAGCCTCGCATAGCTAGGCAAGCAGTTGAGGCATTGAAACACGCTGGGCTTAGGCACAAATGAGCTCCGTAAGTGCTGCTGCGAGCCTCGGAAATTAGAAAAAAAAATAAGAGGTCGGAAAAATATGAAGTTAACGTCCGAAACGCGCAAATTGAAAATCACGTAAAACACACACACAAAAAAAAAAACGTCTGGGAGTGAGGTTGCACGCAAATTTAAACTGATTTTGCCTAGCAAAAAAATGGCGGCCGAAAAAAATGAAAAGTAACTTAACGCTTAATAACATATTTTACACTGCCATTACAAGGACACATGGCGAGAGGCTCGCAGTGAGCGCCAAAGGTGTTCAGAGGAGCAAAAGTACACAAGGGGAGAGTCTCGCAATGAGTGCTGAAGGTGCTCAGAGGAGCAAAAGTATAAAAGAGGAGAGGCTCACAATGAGCGCCGAAGGTCCTCAGAGGAGCAAAAACTTTACATTGTGTGGCAAACAGCATTGCCATGGCTTCAAATTTTATTGCCCTGTCATTTTTGACAGGCAAGTCTCTAGTCTACATATAAAAAAAATAATCGCCTCAAAGAGACTAAACTCTTAAAACACATACTAGAGAGACTAAATCAAAACAGCTTCTCAAATTCGCTTAAGCAAAAATTTTAAAAAGTAGGGCTAGAGCTGGACAACATCATGTCAGAAAAAAACAGAAAAAGCCATCAGAAAAACACAGCATTCATGTTTCCTACATGCGAATAATTTATCCCCTATGCTAGCTAGGAAACTGAGGTACAAGCAAAATCAAAATCAAATTTACCAGATCAGAACCCCAGGAGGACATATAGCCCTGAGCCAAACAAAAATAAAAGAAACGTTTCTTAGTTATTATCACAAAATATATTCACCCCAATCAAAAACTAGTAACTTCACATTAAAATAATTTTTAAACAAATACAATATCCCATTCATCTCAAATCAAGACCTAGAAAATCTAAATGCTAAAACAACTGTAGAAGAAATTTTAGAAACCATAAAATCTTTAAAACTATGCAAATCCCCTAGGCCAGATGGCTTCTCAAGCATTTATTATAAAACTTATGCCAATAAACTTGCTCCATACCTAAATAGATTATATAATGAATTCCTACAAGGGGAACGAATGCCACCCCGAATTCAACCAGGCTGACACGGTGTTCTTCCCTAAACCTGGACGAGACCCATTGGAAGTCAAAAACTTCCGTACAATCTCATTGCTTAATGGAGATATTAAAATACTCGCAAAGTTGATGGCATTGAGATTCTCCAGGTTCTTACCTAAACTAGTTCACAAGGACCCGGTAGGATTTGTGCCGTTCAGACAGCCCCGCTTCGCGAGGGATGCAGTTCTTGCGAGCTCGCAAAGCGTGACGACGTTTTGTAGTTTGACAACTATTATATGTGATTATCCTTTATTTATAATGCGCCGACATATTCCGTAGTGCTATGCAGGGGTTAAGTACAAGTCAACAACAATTTCAAACAGTACAGAGGATGGAGGGCCCTGTTATTGACATTTCAATCAGACATATACAGTGCTTTCCATAAAGCACCTATCGAGAAACTAATAAGGGGAATGGAGGGGCTAAGTTATGAAGAAAGACTAACCAAATTAAACTTATTTTCTGTAGAAAAAAAGGCTTCTAAGAGGAGATATGATTAACTTATATAAATACATCCAGAGTCAGTATAAAGATTTGTCAGGGGAGCTTTTTGTGCCAAGAGGTTTTCAACTGACAAGAGGAATAGAGATTCCACCTTAAAGAAAGAAAAGGGTTTTTCACAGTATGGGTGGTTAATCTGTGGAATTCTCTACCAGAGGAGGTGTGACAGCGGATTCGATAGATAACTTTAAAAGGGGACTGGATTTATTTCTAATTAAAAAGGGAATTCAGGGTTATCATGGATAATTAGAGAGACACTATTGATCTAGGGAGAAATCTGATCGCCAGTATCTGGGGTCAGCAAGGAATTATTTTTTTCCTTTGAGACGATTGGCTAAGTCTCACTTGTTTTTTTTTTTTCATTTTGCCTTCCTCTGGATTAATTAATAATTAAAACAAAAAAATTAAATAATTGATTAATAATTAATTAACAACAAATTAAATAATATTTAATCCGCATATTGCAGATCAGAGGAGATCTTAAAAGGTTGATCTTGATGGACTGAAAGTCTTTTTTCAACCTTAATTACTATGTAACTATGTAACTATGTAATATGTACCAAGACAGCTGGTTCATTTCCAGCCCCTCCCAATAATTTATCTACCCAGTCCACAACATGCCAAACCCGAGCACCCGGGAGACAGCAAACTGTTCGATTGCTGGGATCTGGGTGACAAATCACCCTTCCTACCTTCCTAATAATAGAGTCCCCTACCACCAAAACCTGTCTGTTTCTCTGCCTATTCTGTCCTTCCACTCCAGCCGTAGAACTGTTCTCCCGGCTGTTAGAGGGAACAGCTCTATCTGGCATTGCCATTCCTGAATGGACATCACCAACAGTTTCACTCAATCTGGCAAATCTGTTGGTGCTTGCCAACTCAGAACCGTCCCTTCTCACTAGACCCAGCTCCACCCTCCATTCTAGGCCCATCTAAACTGTGCTCAGTGAGCACTCGCCCCCTTTCAAGTGGAGCAATTCTCCTCTCCAGATCTCCAATTTGAGCTTCCAGAGAGGCAACATGCTCACACCTCTCACAGAGGTATGGACCCTGGATCAGTTGTTCCAGTTGTTAAATGCAGTTTATGACATGTGTGTTTAAATTTACAAGTATGAACATTTTTATGACATATGACTGTGAAAAAATAAAGATTAGTGATTAAAAAAATATATCTATATATTATTTTTAATTGTAATTTATTTGTAATATTTATCACAGGACTCAAAGAGTTAATACATATGAAACCAACATGGACTAGAACAGATTCTCTACTGTATTTTATAGAGTCCTAGATTGCTTGATTGCAAGCCCCACTGGCAGATATTACTTATTAGCTCTCATTAATTCGTAGCCTCTGATTGCAGATTACATCTAACTTCCATGTTTTACTGATGTCATAATGACGGTCTCATTTACTATTGGCTGTGTCTAAGAAGTAAATCTGAAAATCTGAAATCCTACTTAAAAAGGCATAGTTTATATGTGGATTCTGAAAGACTTAATGAGATATGTAAGTGAGCATTTTTTTTGCATGAAAAAATACCAAAATAAACATTTAAACACTTACCCTAAAGTTTGCTAAATTTCTTGCAATTGACACCCCCTGAAAATCCCAGCTAAAATTAGCATACATAATACATTGTATCTTTTTCGTCTGTGAATTGAGCTGGCAGCTTTTCTTTAGATTTCTGTAATACCCAGAAAAGTGTCCCTTCACTGATTGTTTTATCTATATAACATCCCAGGTGAAACTTCCCCCAGGCCCAGTTAATTGCCCCATCGCCTCTCCCAGCACCAGTGAATTGCACCGTCACCTCCCCCAGCCCCAGTGAATTGCCCCATCACCTCTCCCAGTCCCAGTGAATTGCCCCTGTTACCTACCCTAGCCCAGGTGAATTGCCCCATCACACCGCTCAGCCCCAGTGAATTGCCCCATCACCTCTCCTAGCCCCAGCGAATTGCCCCATCACCTCTCTTAGCCCCAGTGAATTGCCCCTGTCACCTACCCCAGCCCAAGTGAATTGCCCCATCACCTCCCCCAACCCAATTGAATTGCCCCATCACCTCTCCAAGCCCCAGTGAATTGCCCCATCACCTCCCCCATCCCCAGTGAATTGCCCCATCACCTCCCCCAACCCAAGTGAATTGCCCCATCACCTCCACCAGCCCAAGGGCATTGCCCATCACCCCATCACACACACACGAACACACTCACAGACACACAAACACACAGACAGACACTCACACAGAGACATATATACTCACACAGACACACACAAACTCACAGACACACACAGACAGACATACACACAGAGAGACACAGGAACTCACACAGGCACACACACTCACACAGACACACGTGCGTCTATTCCCGCCCCCTTCCTTTTATCCTTCCTTTCGTTCTTTCCTCCTTCCTACTAGTGGGTTCCAAAAGGTACTCGGAAGCAGTGGTGACGTCACAGCTGATGTCACCACTCATTGCTGATTGGCTGTAACGACAATCAGTTTTGCGCATGTGCAGGACGAGTGTTCCATTTGAAATGAAAGCACACTCAAGCGCAGCAACCTATACTGGGGGTGTAAACATCACATACATGCAATTTTTTTTAAAAGCTGGCAGATTTTATTTTTTTCATGCAAACATTTTTTGCATTGCACTACTAATGCTCCTCTATCAGATGTATTCATAAACAAGCTCACTTACATATCCCTTTAAGTTGCGAGTTTGAGTCAAAAAGAAGCAAAAACAGAATGTGGCACAGATCATGAGCTTCTTATTGCAAAGTTCAGAATTAAACACAGAAAAAGAGGAAAAATCATCAGATCAGGCAGATAGAAAATAAATAATATCCCTTGCGAATATGCAGTGGCCTAATCAGATTGTAGTTAGAATCAGATGGCATGTTAACTGTTTTGCCAAGTAATGTAGCAATAATCTAATCTAAACTCAGTTTCTACTTGTGTAAATAATGTGCAAACAAATTGGTGAAATCACTTGAAGGTGTATCTAAGTTTTCCTGCGTTTACCTTTGCCTTATATAACACATGTTGCATATTTCAGAAACACACATTTATTCATTCATCCACACACATTTATTTAAAAATAAAACTTGTTTTCCCCGCCCCCACAGAGCTGCTTACATAGGCACCTGGTACCTTTCAATAGAAACGCTGCATAACTCTTTACTAACCTTCAAGCCAGCAGCAGCTGAATGCAGAGATCCACAGAGCAATGTCTGGTCTCCTCCTTACTTCTGGTTCCCAAGTAAAAACAGGACTACACATCCCATGATTCTTTGGTGCACAAACTGGCTTTACAGATTGGTACAATGTACTAGCTGCCTGTGATTGGCCAAAATTAATTATGAATTTCATGCTAATATTAACAGGGATTGCCAGGGGTGTTAATTCATAAAATCAATTGCTTGCAAACTCAAGAGGTTTAGCAGCTTGTTAATGTTTATTTTAGTATTTATTCATGCAAAAAAAAAATTTCATACACTGCTGATTTTCCTCTTTCATATGCACTCAGAATCCAGGAAACTTAAATATGCCTTTAACTCAAACAAAATGAATATCCATGTAATATAAATCAAGTTTCAATACATGGTTTTCCAAAATCCTCCTGTAATCATATCCACTTGATTTCAATTCACATGCATGTAAAAAGAAAAAAGGGAAAAAAAGTGCAAATGATGTTTATAAAAGAAACAATCGTAATCAAAACAATTAACAAGCAACTAACAAACGTGGTGCAATTACCTTGCACCGGGATGACACAGCCCAATATGTAATTCTTATTACTCAAATGAAGAGCAGTCAATATCCCTAGCCTTGCTGGGCCTCAGTCCTGATTCTCTGTCTTGGTACCCAGATTTTCAACATAACTAATGTTGTTTAAGGTTCTACTTCAAGGGACAACGAATCAAAATCATTTAACTCTATCACCTCCTCTCCAGTTACAATCAACAATTTTAACAACCAAAAATGTAAATTTATATTTGCATCCTTACAATCAGATTTGAAAAATACTCTGCCATAAGATGGTTTGCATTCTTTTTCTTAATAATACTCAGTATTCTTAAATCCTTGTTCTCAATGTTCTAGTTATTTTACCAATATAAAATTTGTGGCTTTTACAAACTAATATACACATGGCCTGGGTGGTATCACAAGTATCCTTCTCTTCTACACACTTTACATCAGTTTTTTTGTTTGATATTTCAGATTTCCAGAATATGATCTTATATTTTTATTTGTGACATAAGGAATAGCTAATTTCAGGAATTGCTAATTTTATTGGACCAACTAAATCCAATCTTGAGTGAAAGACCAAGGGTAGAAGATTGATTGTTGTTTGAAGTAAAATCATAAACCACAGCAGTTGTTAAGGAACGTCTTTTGTGGACTATTCAGAATGTATTGCATGGTAAATCACTGTAATCTTGAGAAAGTCTTTGAAGAAAAGCGTTGGTGGACAGTAGTTATGAGAAGACCATCCTATAATCATCTAACCAATTCTCTAGCTAACAAACCATAGAGACATAGACTGGGAATAACAAAATCCAATCTTGGCTTAAGAGACCAAGGGTGGGGGGTTGTTTCTCCTTTGAAGTAGAACCTTAAACCACAGTGGTTGTGTTGGAAATCTGGGAACCAAGACAGAAAATTAGGACTGAGGACCAGCAAAGCCAAGGAGATCGACGGTTCTTCCTTGGAGTCACTTGATTTACAAATTGTGCTGTGTCATCCTGGTGCAAAGCGATTGTACCACATTTGTGGGTTGCTTGTGAATTGTTTTTATTATTACTACTTTTTATATAAAAAACATCTGCACATTTTTGTTTTTTTACATGAAATGTGGATTGAAATCATGTGGCCTAATTACAAAACCTTGTGTTGGGACTTGATTTATATTACACAGATATTCATTTTTTGTGCACTAAGTGTTTTCACAATGATTCATATAAAATTGATTGATAATTTATATTGTAGATTATTGTTACATTAATTGGCAAAACATAGTTGATTTGCCACCTGATTTTTATCACTAAAACACATTTTGATGTTTTTTTTTATTTTATTTTAAACGCTTATATATAGCACTTAATTTAGACTAGTAAGCACCTGATTCAGGTTCATAATATGTTTTTGGTGTGGAATGGTAAAAAAAAAAAACAGTTGTCCTGAGTGCTGCGTAGCTTATGGACATCTAGCGCTAAACTCCTTGTTTCTTAAATTTTTAATAAAAAAATATATGCCTATTAATTTTATGGTATATGATGTTCGGTATCTTAATTTCAGTCTTCAAAAGTGACCATTATAAAAAATAGTTTCCCCAACATTTCTAAAGAACAATTTGTGAGCATTAAAAGTAACTGTACTTTGGAAATATTTTATATTTCTCAAAAACTAAATGTAAGCTGGTAGCAAAAGTGTAAATATAATTCATAACTATATATATTCAGCAGATAAAATAAAATCAGTTTCCAAACTCAGCTTAATATTCTCCAATAAGAACCTACAAATGTAGCCAAAAAAACAATGAACTTGAAAATTATTGCACCATTAACTTTGGTTACCTATAGTGGTAAAATAAGTTATACACCTTTAAAAGTATACTTTTCATCCAGAATAATGAAAAAGCAGTTAGCCAAAATTATACAGTTAATAAATCTTACATTTTTTTAAATATTTCTGTTTGTCTTCATGAGATTGCCTCTCTTCCTCATTACATCCTTAAGACGAGTCACTGTATAAAGCTGCACGCAGCAAAATGTGAAAAACCATGTTGTTCCCAGTGCAGAAGTTAGTACTATACCACTGCATGGATCAACATGGAGCTGCTGGCGCTGCTGTGTCTATTACAAATCGGAAAATGGAGGTTCACATACTCAGTCATACTCTGAGGGATGCTGAAGGTTAGAAGAGGAAGGCCAACTTGGCAACAGCCTAGAGGCAAGTAGAGGGGAATTCAGAAATTATATTTAACTAGAATATTGCCCGTCAAAAAATGACAGCAATTAAATTGTAAGTGAGCTAATGCTGTTTGGTGTATGGTAATCAAATAAATAATACAATAATACTTAATTATTTGCCTATGAACTGCTACGTATTGGTGTATGGTAATCAAATAAATAATACAATAATAATTAATTATTTGCCTATGAAGTGCTACGTATTGGTGTATGGTAATCAAATAAATAATACAATAATACTTAATTATTTGCCTATGAACTGCTACGTATTGGTGTATGGTAATCAAATAAATAATACAATAATACTTAATTATTTGCCTATGAAGTGCTACGTATTGGTGTATGGTAATCAAATAAATAATACAATAATACTTAATTATTTGCCTATGAAGTGCTACGTATTGGTGTATGGTAATCAAATAAATAATACAATAATACTTAATTATTTGCCTATGAACTGCTACGTATTGGTGTATGGTAATCAAATAAATAACTAGAAATTCGAACATAGGATTGCTAAGCTCCCAAGGTGTCTACCACCTATAATGAAATCATTTGCTAAATACAAACTGGGAAAATTATAACACAAATCTTTAATATAAATATATCACAACGGCGAGAGTAAAAACTGGTTAAAAAATCCAGGATTGAACACACAAGTTAAAAGAGGACAGGATAATATGGGAAAAGTGATAACCTTTCACTTATCAGTGAAACTAATGTTATTATAATAAACCCTTTAATAAGGGGGTAATCTTTATCCCACTTAGCAGTGTTGTGTCTTTTTTGGTATGTGGGTAAAATTACTCCATTGCACGTGTGTCCCAAACCTTATTATAGTCCTAAAACAAGTCACAATTGTGTTACTTGTTTATAAGCAATAGAGATGGAGCTTTATTGCTAATGGAAAAATTAACATATCCAACCAGAAAAGCAGATATATTTATTGCATAGTAAATCCCCCTCACAAGTATGTAGAGAGTCACAATAGGATTGTAAGTTGGGGTTAAGTAATAATTGTTCACTATCAGCTACCAAGAGCTGATAAGCTAATAGAGCTGATGGGCTTCAAGTCTAGGATATAAATAAGGATGCAAGTGGAAGGCTGTAGGCTGGTATATCAATAACAGAGTATGTCTAAGGTAATGAATCCTACAGATCAACAATCACCAATCACATGCATAAATATTGGGTTAGGACAGGTAAGGGCACACAGACACTCTCATACACTGCTACTACGCGACCACTGCGCGCTCCAACGGACGGACGCACGCAGCGTCGCACGCCTGACGCGTTTCGACGTCACTGGACGTCTTCCTCAAAGGCAAACACGGGTTGCTAAGGCGCCCGTCTATTTAACTGGTTTACGTAACCAAGGAGACCTGGTATAATGACACGTGGGTCAGAGAAGTGAAAACGGAGCTGCTTATACTAAAAGGATATGCAAAAGATAAACAACACACTGGTCATCTAGAAAGATGACTCAAATAGAGTCCAAAGATGAATATAATATACAGGAATGTAGTGTAATACAGGCAAGCTATACAGATAAGGTACAGATGTAATATTTACATATATGCTATATCAAAAGTAGAATAATAACCATAATAAAAGGAGGGTATACCTGGGATAAGAGGAAAAGGAGAATAATTCCTGCTATAAAAAATAGCCTGTGTGGGATAACACAAGTGGTCAGAAAATAAACTGATAGAAAGTCAAAAGAATACTCATAAAAAACAAGTAGGATACGCTACTGAGAGAAGGAAGTAGGGGAGAGAAATACCATTGCAAAAAGTGAACATCCTACTAAAGTGAAGTGGAGTGTAAAAATATCAATTTACATAAAATACTATATATATATATATATATATATGTGGATTAAACAGGTTGCTCCTACAAACAAATGCTAAGTGGCTATTGTGACAATAATAAATCACATATAAATCCTAAGCAGGATCATAGTGTCGCGTAGTAGCAGTGTATGAGAGTGTCTGTGTGCCCTTACCTGTCCTAACCCAATATTTATGCATGTGATTGGTGATTGTTGATCTGTAGGATTCATTACCTTAGACATACTCTGTTATTGATATACCAGCCTACAGCCTTCCACTTGCATCCTTATTTATATCCTAGACTTGAAGCCCATCAGCTCTATTAGCTTATCAGCTCTTGGTAGCTGATAGTGAACAATTATTACTTAACCCCAACTTACAATCCTATTGTGACTCTCTACATACTTGTGAGGGGGATTTACTATGCAATAAATATATCTGCTTTTCTGGTTGGATATGTAAATTTTTCCATTAGCAATAAAGCTCCATCTCTATTGCTTATAAACAAGTAACACAATTGTGACTTGTTTTAGGACTATAATAAGGTTTGGGACACACGTGCAATGGAGTAATTTTACCCACATACCAAAAAAGACACAACACTGCTAAGTGGGATAAAGATTACCCCCTTATTAAAGGGTTTATTATAATAACATTAGTTTCACTGATAAGTGAAAGGTTATCACTTTTCCCATATTATCCTGTCCTCTTTTAACTTGTGTGTTCAATCCTGGATTTTTTAACCAGTTTTTACTCTCGCCGTTGTGATATATTTATATTAAAGATTTGTGTTATAATTTTCCCAGTTTGTATTTAGCAAATAATCAAATAAATAATACAATAATAATTAATTATTTGCCTATGAAGTGCTACGTATTGGTGTATGGTAATCAAATAAATAATACAATAATACTTAATTATTTGCCTATGAAGTGCTACGTATTGGTGTATGGTAATCAAATAAATAATACAATAATACTTAATTATTTGCCTATGAACTGCTACGTATTGGTGTATGGTAATCAAATAAATAATACAATAATACTTAATTATTTGCCTATGAAGTGCTACGTATTGGTGTATGGTAATCAAATAAATAATACAATAATACTTAATTATTTGCCTATGAACTGCTACGTATTGGTGTATGGTAATCAAAAAAATAATACAATAATACTTAATTATTTGCCTATGAAGTGCTACATATTGTACTTTACCCCCCTTGCTGGTGCTCTCGAGCACACTTAGGCCTTTGTGCTCTATTTGGGTGCTACATACTTGCTCGCGAGTGACCACGTTGCAATTTAATAGTTGAATTGACCAAATAGCGGTTACGGGCATGACAGATCAAAGGATTTACGTGCGCGTAGTTCAATGTTGCTCAGCATGTTGCTTATTCTCGGCCGTCCTGCGTGTTAACATGCAAAGCCCGCTGCGAGCAACGTTACATGGTTAATTTAATAGCCGTAACACGTAAATCTCAAGTTACGGGTTACGTTTTACAACTTAGCCCCAATTTAATCAGGCTGATAGACCAGGGTTTTTTATTTTTGTTTATTTACTAATTGAACAGCAACAGAATTCAGATTTTTTTTAGGTATTAGTGAAGTTCAACTATAATTATACATTTTATTTTTTTGAAATACTGATTTTACTGCTAATTAGTTATTATTTGCATAATAATTGCTGGGTCCTTATAATTTGCTATGCTATCTTATTTCTGTTTATGCACTAGCATTTTCAGTAGTACTTATTTATAAAATGCCATGTCAAAGGATATCACATAAATTGGATCTTGAATGGAGATACATTTAGCTGTGGCTATTATAAGCACGGATTACTTTGCTCAAGTACTTTTTTATTTTTTTAATATCACTATACTAACTTTTAATATAACACTTGTGTAGTTTTTTCTGACAGAAGTTTTTTTTAGTAAAGTATTAATTCAGCTATATGCATTACTCTCTATGTGTATATTTTAGTATTTGATTGTTTGCTTGCTGTGATATTCTTTACTAATATGGATATTGCCTGTGTCAGAGATTGTAGTCTAGCACCCTCTAGTGGAAAAAACTGACATATTATTTGTATAAACAACTCCATTTGTGACATAAGGAATTACTAATTTCAGTCATATTGAAAACAAGAAGAATCAAGCCAGTTGGCTTTAAAAAAATGAATCATTCTAAAGTAGCCTCAGCTATAATTTGGTCTCTTTGTAAAGCTTTAAAAAAGACATGTTGTACCGTAGATATTCGAATATAGCACCACCCGAATATACCACGAGGGTTACAAATTTGTGGGTAAAAAGTGCAAGACGCAAATATAACAAGAGGGTTAAAACTGATGGAATTGTAGAAAAAATATGTGCTGAATCCTGTTCCAAAAGCTCCCGAAATGGTGCATAAATGCTTTAATATCATATTATAATTGTCCAACTAAGAATCGTCATGACGCTTTGCAAGCTCGTGAAGCGAGGGATGCAGTTTGGTCCGCAAATGCGGACCCTCGCAATGCCAGGGTCCGTATTTGTGGAGGTGGAGGCTCTGCGGCACCTCACATGCGGCAATTTACCAAAATAGATCTAACACGCAATCACTATATACAGACTTACACAAATAAATACAAACCGCGGGACTTAAAACGGAAAATTTACGGACTTAGCATAAAAAAAATACGAGACGCGGGACTTAGAAAAAAAAACATTACGACCTTGCGCACCTGAAAACATTAAAAACACAATAAATACACACAAAAAATACATAAAAAGCTTACCCATATCAAGGGTGGGGGGGGGGGGGGGCACCCAGGACCTCTGCAACTGAAGTTACACCTCAATTTAAGTCCAAGTTCCCGAGTTTAGACACCCGAAAATCCCGTAAGCGAGAGAAAAAATGGCCGCCTAAAAATCAAAAACGAGGCTACAGGACCCTAAAGACGTAAAACACCATCAAGCACATTCGGCTTTTCAAAAAAGCCGTACGAAGTACAAGATACACTCTTACCAAGGACGCTACATCATCCACAGCCGCGTACCACACACATTTACCGCCATTTTACAACACTAACTTACACAATGCGGAAGTACACAGCTACACGATCGGCTTTCCCTCTCACACGCAGCCTATTTACACTACACACTGCACACATTGCTGACACTTACACCTCAGCTCCACAACAGTGCAAACCTACATTGTATGCTGCAGGAACATCAAAACAGATTGTCAGCTCTTCAGCACAATGCTTCCTGCATATATTACTTACCAATAGGTAAAGTATATTAATTTATTAATTTATTATTATTTAATTAGCATACAAAAATACATATACACAAAAAAAAGATACACTCTCCCAATAAACACAAAAGCCATTCACTGCGCCACTCACAAAGAGCGCCAACGCTGGTCATAGCACACAAAGCCTTGCAATAAGCGCAAAAAGCAGATCACCGCCGACAAAACAATAACACCAAAAGCACCTATCAGAAAAAAAATACTACAACCAACAGCCAGGCGAAGGCGCTCACTGCTAACCACGTGATGAGCGTCGAAGGCGCTCAGCGTGAGGCTCGCAATGAGCGCCGAAGGATCTCGGACCACCAACAAAATTAATGTCTGGACCAAACACCATTACCTGCCTTACAATTTTTTGGGCGTCATTTTTGACGGCCAAGTCGCTAGTTCAATATAACAAGTAAAGACAACAGAATATTATGGTTAATGTCACGTTCATATCACATATAATAGTTGTCAAACTGTGAATCGTTGTTACGCTTGCGAGCCTCGCATAGCGAGGTGAGCCGTTGAAGCACAGAAGTCTTCCGAGCTCGGAGCACTTAGCCGATGAGCGCCGAAAGTGTTCATCGGCTGCGAGCCTTGCGTAGCGAGGCGAGTAGTTGAGGAATTGATCTCTCGGAGCACTTAGGAGAGGAGCGCCGAAGACGCCCATCGCCTGCGAGCCTCGCAAAACGAGGCAAGCTGTTGAGGCATTGAAAAACGCGGGACTCGGCATCCAAGCTGTTAGGAAAGGCGGGATTGCGTTATGCTGCAAGCAGTTGAGGAAAGCGGAACGTAGAAAAAAAAATTACGAGGTCAGAAAAATACAAAGTTAATGGTCGAACTGTGCAAATCGAAAAACACAAAAAAAAACAAAAAAAAACCCTCACACAGAGCACGACAACCAGGACATCAGGAAGTGAGGTTGCGCGCAAATTTAAGCTAAATTTTCTGAGTTTCGCCACTAGAAAATCAGCTAAGCGAGAAAAAAAATGGCGGCCAAAAAAATGAAAATGAGGCTACACGACCCCGAACTGCGCAAAACACTGCCAGGTGCATACCACTTTTACCCAGGAACGTACGAGGTACAAACTACACTATTAGAAAGGACGGAAAATGCTCGAGAGCCGCGTAACACATAGACAATTGTCGGCATTTTACAACACTAACTTGCAACTAATAAGATTCCGAATCTAAAATTGCGCTTTACCCGACTAAACCAACGGTTTGGCCTCGCGCACGCAGCCTATTTATACTGCACAATTGGCATATTGCTGACACTTTCTCATCAAGGCAGGAACAGTCCAAATGTACATTGTATACTGCAGGAAAATCAAAAGAGATTGTCAGCTCTTCAGGATATAAAGTATATGAATTTATTAATTAACTAATTAATTGTTATTTTTTTTAAATATATATATATATATATATATATATATATAAAATACTCTAAATAGCATATTTGACACTGCCGTTACTTTATGAAGACATTAATGCTTTGCACTTCCTAATACATTGGGTTTCATCAAGTCGTCATTGTAGATTTCAGCTCATACCTACTAAGAGCATTGTTGCACAAGTGCAAGGTAATCTTTCGTTAAGCACCATATTGCTGATTTTGGCCCCATCAGTGTCCTTGCCCACGTCCAAGGACTCACCTTTTTCATCATCACGTGACTTTCAGCAATCCCTTATTGTCAATTTTGGCCCATATCTACTAGGCAGCATCTTTGCCCATGTCCAAGGTAACTTTCAACTTTTGCTAAGCACTACATTGCTGATTTCTGCCCAATTAAATGGCCCTCTAAGAAGGCTAGATTTCCATAGCTGTGGCCACAATTCAGCTACCCCTCACCGCAAGAGAGGGACATGACCACAAATATATAAATAGTGACCAGGAAAAGGAAGGTAAGCTAAATAGGTTATTTTCTTCAGTATATACAAAGGAGGTACAAGTGTATGGACACTGCAACAAAAGGGGGCTACACTACACCAAATAATTGGTTAACGCAGGAATTTTTTTAAAAGAGGTTGAAAAATAGAAATGTTAATAAAGCTCCAGGTCCTGATGGGATACATCAAAGGGTACTGAGGGAGCTGGGTTCTATAATAGCCAAACCATTATATCTAGTTTTTCAAGATTCATTCAACACAGGATCGCTACCAGATGACTGGAGAAAAGCAGATGTGTTGCCTATATTTAAGAAGGAAGCAAGAGCAAGTCCAGCGAATTATAGACCTGTAAGATTCACTGATGTAGTGGGAAAGATTTAAGAATGCGTTAATAAGGGATAATATACAAGAATATGTCCATTCAAACAGGATTATTAGTAGGAGTTAACATGGAGTTTTGTGGGATAGGTCATGTCAAACAAATCTAATTCGTTTATATAAGGAGGTTAGTAGGAACCTCTATCAAGGCAGCTCAGTGGATGTAGTCTTTTTGGATTTTTTAAAAGGCTTTTGATACATTGCCGCATGGAAGACTAGTGAGCAAACTAAGGGATACAGGAATTGCAGTAAATATCTGCTCATGGATTGCTGGCTAAAAGACAGGAAGCAAAGGGTTGTTGTAAATGGAACATACTCCGATTGGATTAATGTGGTAAGTGGGGTAACTCAGGGCTCAGTATTAGGTCCTCTCCTTTTTAACATATTTATTAATGACTAAGAAGTAGGACTGGAAAGTATTGTCTCCATTTTTGCTGATGACACAAAGTTGTACAAGGTAATTAAATCAGAAAATGATGTACTTTCCCTCCAAAGCGATTTACATTAATAAGAGAAATGGGCAATTAAATGGCAAATGAGATTTAATACGAATAAATGTAAGGTTATGCATTTGGGAAGGAAAAATTGCCATGCAATTTATTAACTTAATAGAGCAAAACTAGGGGTATCAGATATTGAAAGGGATTTGGGAGTGCTTGTGGACAACTACCTAGGTAACGGTGTTCAATAACAAGCAGCAGCTGCAAAGGCAAGTAAAATATTAGCATGTATTAAGTACGGTATAGAAGCAAGGGAAGCAAATATAATTTTGACACTAAACAAATCACTAGTACGCCCTCATTTAGAATATGGAGTACAGTTTTGGGCACCACTTCATAAAAAGGACATTTTAGAGCTGGAAAAGGTACAGAGAAGGGCAATAAAACTAATAAGGGGGATGGAGAGGCTAAGTTATGAAGAAAGGCTAACCACATTAAACTTATTTTTTCTAGAAAAAAGGCATCTAAGAGGGGATATGGTTACCTTAGCACATATATAGTTGTGGAACAAGAATGTTTGTCACGCCTTGCGGCCCTCGAGTAGCCCTCGCAAAGCGAGGAGAGCAGGTGAAACATGCAGGTCGTAGGCGGCAATATCGCCTTTGCTTATGATGGGCGCGGCAAGCGCTCATCGCAAGGCCAGCAACTGCGAACGTCGAAGAGCGAGGCGAGCGGTTTAAACAAGCAGGACTTCGGCTGCAATGAGCGGTGCTCATTGCGAGGGCCGCGGGACTTAGTAGACTTAGGCTGCAATGAGCGCCAAAGGCTGGCAATGCTATTGAGCACCACAGTTGCTCATTGCGAGGCCTGGGGGACTTAGCGTGGGCCCCAAAAATTAGGGCCTGTAGGACTTAGCACCAGAGGCACGTATATGGACTGTGGCCCTCGCAAAATGGCGACTTTAACTTCCGAATAACTGAACTGGAAAAACCTGGAAAAAATAACAAATATGCCTCAAATTAACTTACACACACAGCACAGTGGGAGAGGCAGGGAGACTGCAATTTTACTCCCGTCATTTTTGGCGGGCAATTTCCTAGTATAAATATACACAGGGTCAATATAAGGCTTTCTCAAGTGAATGTTTTGTGTCAAGAGGTTTTCAACTGACAAGAGGACATCCTTTGAGGTTAGAAGGAAAAATATTCCACCTTAAAGAAAGAAAAGGGTTCTTCACGGTAAGGGTGGTTAAGCTGTGGAATTCTCTACCAAAGGAGGTGATGACAGAGGATTCAATAGATAACTTTAAAAAGGGATTGGGTCTGTTTTTAAATAAAAAGGGCATTCATGGTTATCCTGGATAATTAGAGAGGGAGTATTGATCCAGGGAGAAATCCTATTGGAGGGGATCCAGGGGTCAGGAAGAATTTTTTTTCCCTTTTGAGACAATTGGCAAAGTTTCACTTCAGTTTTTTTAACAATAAATCTGCATATGGCAAATCAGAGGAGATCTAAAAAGGTTAAACTTGGTGGACCAAAAGTATTTTTTTCAACCTCAATTACTATGTAACTATATATATATATATATATATATATATATATATATATATATATAATTTAAACTGGTTAAATTTGCATGGAAGCTGGTGTATTACATATACATATACATTTGATAACATGTACTTACTAAGATACACATGTTTTGTGGAGGAGGGTCTTACAGAGTCTTTACTTAGGTACATCTCAAATGTCTTTAGCAGATTTTCAATGACAGTGCATAATGTAATTGATGCTAAGGTGCATTTGGTGGCATTGGGGCTTGCATATAAATTAATAAAAATATTGAGACAGTCAAATTTGAGTTATTTATATATTTATTATATCTGGTACCCTTGCATATGCTTTGTTAGATGTAACAGAAGAGCACAAGAATGCCTTTTAATCCCATGCTGCTGAATTCATGAGTCAATGGACCAGATGGAGACATTATTTCCATGGTTCCAGACGTCAGATTCACTAGTAGCCAGCTGTATGGTGGTAAAATATTCCCCTATATTTTTCTTTATATTTTTCTTATTGAAAATACATTTTAGTGCAGGACAGGTAAGAGCAATAAGCAGAGAGCATATCCCATCAATTTTGTGTACTATGTACTTACATATGTCCCTTGCAACTTCTCTATAGAAGGTGCCCATAGGGTTCAACAGAAACGCCAATATATGTATGTGGCCAGATCTTCTCTATAAAAATAATTATCTGCTACTATCAGTTTTTTGCACCTGCTGCACCAGCAGTGGATCTTCTTAATTATACTTTAGTTGGGGGATCCCCTGGCTCATAGGAGCTAGATGGTATAAAGGGGGAATTCTGGGAAATCCCGAGCTCATAGAAGAACCCGTGTATGAAGGGTGGATCCTGGGATCCCCTGGCTCATAGAGGATAACAAGTCATGGGCAGATGGGGTCATAACCCCATTGCATTAGTTTGTATTATTATTTAACCTCATCCTGGCCATGGTAAGGTGTTATATAGATAGTGATAAGGGAGGGATAGTGTGGTGTATTCACATTAGTACCATTCTGTAGCATTACTGGGGAGATTACTGAGATTCAGAGTCTTCTGCAAGCAGGCTGTGAGCACATGTCTACCTAGAGAGCTCTGTGCAAACCGCCCTGGGTGCGAGGTTGCAAATTTTACAGGCTTCTCTTTTTCAGGATTCACAGAACATGTTTTCAACACTCACATAGTTGTGAGTCAGCTTTTCAAGCATTTCTAAGGGAGCAATGAAATGGAGGCCTTGGGGTTTAATCTGTGCAGGCCCGGCTCTCTTGAGGATCTTGTCCCTTGTCTACTGGGGAATATATTACTCAAGTCACAGGCTCTCCTGAGACTTGTGCTCCAATCACATTTCTAACAGGCTCCCATTTAAAGAATGCAAATGCGCACTTCGCCCTCCAGTCTCCAGGATATGCCTCCACAATATCTGGTGTACTGAGTTCTCTGTGTGGCTGCCAGGATGGGATCAGACAGGATATGCGTGCAAAGCCACTCACTTTCTTTTTAGTTATTTGACTTGAATAGAGACATGCATTTTTCACTGTGACATGTAGCCATAGTTTTTCTTCTAAAGCTTCAATTATATTTGAGGAAGGACTGCTGCCCCTCTCCTCTCCCCTTGGAGTTTCTTCTCTCTTTAGTTACACAGCTCTGAACAGCTCCATCAATCATCTTATACCACAAAGATAAGAGGAAGAAGGCATGAAGGAAACTAATGAGAAGGGAAGTAACATAGCAAAAAGATAACATATATGTAAGGAGGAAAAATACATTTGGTAGGTGGAAAAAAAAAGTGGTTGAAAGAAGTGTGCTCAGAACTTTGTATGTAAGTACAATCAGTCCAGCAAACTAGGTTTCTCCTATTATATATATATATATATATATATATATATATATATATATATATATATATATATATATGTGGTTGGATGTGTTTTATGTTTGTGTGCATATCCTCAATCCTATACAATGGGGATATATGCAAAATTCAGAGAACTGTTTGTCCAGTGTAGGGCCTAAGTCAGGAAAGGGAAAAATTGTATGCACGTGTATCTCTGTACTGTATATTGTTGGGCGAACTGTAGATTGTAAACCCTGTTTGTCGCCATGCAACTAAAAATAGGTGACAACTGGCTAAAATTTAGGCTAGTTGTCCTGGATCATCTGAATATAGGATGACAATAAGCCGTACGCTCCATAGAGTTGAGCTTTATGGCAGAGTGGCCAGAAGAAAGCCATTACTTTCAGCAAAAAACAAAATGGCAATTTTTGAATTTGCAAAAAGTCACGTGGGAAACTCCCAAAATGTATGGAGGAAGGTGCTCTGGTCTGATGAGACTAACATTGAACTTTTCGGCCATCAAAAAAAACGCTATGTCTGGAGCAAACCCATCACATCACCCAAAGAACACCATCCCGTTGACTTTTTCTGTTATTTTGTCCTATTTGTTGTTTGCTTCACAATAAAAAAAAAACATCTAAGTTGTGGGCATGTTCTGTAAATGAAATGATGCAAATCCTCAAACAATCCATGTTAATTCCAGGCTGTGAGGCAACAAAACACGAAAAATGCCAAGGGGGTGAATACTTTTGCAAGGCACTGTAAACCATGGCAAGATTTTTTTGGGGGGGTTTAGTAGGACCTTTATAAGATATGGTGATAGATCTGTTTTTAAGTCAGGTCCAAATCTTACTCCACCTACTACCAGTTTTCCTTAACAGAGATAGTCTTATCTCAGTCCCAAGCATATCTTAGGATGGGGTTAATATTTGTCTTGCCTTGCTTTTTATCTTTGTGTAGAGTCTAATCATTGCTAATTGCTCCCTGAAGATTTCCACATGGTCACAAACTTGACATACATGTCAACTGAAATGCTAAGTTTTGCTCTTGCTTCAATGATTCTGAGCATGTCCCTCCTCCTCGCCCCATTAAATAGCTACTATTAGTCTTGAAAAAAAGAGGGGGTTAGTATATGTATATTTATTTAGAAAAGCATTGTTTAGTACAAAGACTTTAATAATGTGATTACACAGTGAATTATACAAATCATCACACTGAACACTCATTCAATTGCATTCAATTGCAGATTAGGTTATACAGGCCATATGTCTGCGGGTTTGAGATTTGCTACAATTACAGAGCGATTCCATTGAACAAGGCCGCAACTTACGGGCCGAAAGCCAAAACCGGAAACCGTGGAATCGTATGTAGCATTTCAGAGCGTGTTCCAGTTCAAGTAAGCAAGGCGGTAACTCCCGATTTGGATAAAGCGAATAGAAAATGAGACCGTCATCATAACAACAGTAAAACATGGAGGTTACATGTCAAATTAATTAGCGTTTCGAGGTCCGATATGCTATCAGACTCGCAATCCCTTTAATGTACAAAATAATAAAAAAGAATGCCAATACTATTCTAGTCCATGTGGGTGGCCTGATATGTATTAACTCATTGATTCCCAAGATTGATACAACCCCGAAATGAAACATTAAAAAAAATATTTTCTACTGCAGATTTGCGATCTTGAGACTTTTGTGCAATTAATTTTAATGTCTTTCATCACTTTCCCTATCGTTAAAAGTGCAGTATTGTTTTTCTATTTGCATTTACAGTGCTACAAACAGGTGTTTAACCCCCGTGCGAGTCCTATCTGGCGCCCGTAGGATTTTCTTCTACATTTGCCATTTACGGGTGTGAAAACATTTGCAGGCTTGCGGAATTGTAGCAATTGAATAGCGATTTACAATAATATTGACTGTAACTCTTGCAAGCTTGAAAGTTGAAAGGCTTAGTTGGGGTCTAAATTATGGTTGTAACAACCGCAGGGATTTTCAACCTGTAACCCGTAGATCGCTTGCAGCTAGCAAAAAGACACCAATTGAATAGCAAATTAGTTTACGGGCTACTTTACGGGCTCTCGTAAACAACAAAAGCTCAATTGAATCGAGGCCTTAGAGCCTCATTTAAATGCAAGCCTGCAGATTGCGTAGTACAGGCCGTATGTCTGCTGGCATGAGATTTGCTAAACTTACAGAGCAATTCAATTGAACAAGCCCGCAACCTTTGGACCAAAAGCCGAAATCGTAAACCCTGGTTCCATATATAAGCAGTACATGGCTTGAGCATGCAAGCCTGCAGTTACTGCTTAGACAGAGCCAATAGTAAATATAAACCTATATAGACCCTTATGGGACAATAATTAACGCTAACATTAACACTATAAGTGCCATGAAGGTCCTCCAGGACCCTCATGACACTAAGTCTAAGCACTACCCTACACTAAACTATTATCTCCCCGAAAAATATATAAATCTAAATTACCCCCTCTAAGTAATTAACCCTATTTAACCCTAACTATACCTAATTAACCTTAACTCTGTCTAGACCCAGTTATCCCTATCTAGAACTATTTAACCCTAACTGTACGTAATTAACCCTAACTGTAACTAATTAACCCTATCCCTTTAACCCCTATTAACCCCCTCTATCCTATCCTACACTATTAACCCCTATCCTACCCTTTTAACCCCTATCCTATACTATTAACCCCTATGCTATACTATTAACCCCCATCTACCCTACCCTATCCTATAAACCCCTATCTACCCTACCCTATCCTATTAACCCCTACACTACCTACCTAACACCCTAAAAAAACAGATAAACTGGGCCCTTTGCAGCATGGAGGAGTGGGATAATGTTAGGTGTTGTGTTGCGGGGGTACTTGCAATACCCCCGTGACAGGGGTTAACTATTTGTGTGCCGCAGGTCTTTAAAAAGGGATTTAATTTTTTTAATGCAACGGGGGCCAGATTGGGACCTCCGCAGCACAGGGTTAATGTAGGGACTCTGCAGGGAAGTTTAGTGCCAGCATACGTAAGGGATTTTAAAGCCCTTGCGAGTCTTATTTTTAACCCGTAATATTTTGGGCTACATTTACCAGTTTGAACGCAAGTGAGGCTTTGGGGAATTGTAGCAATTGAATAGCGATTTTTGATTTTAGAGATTTTAGCGATTGTAACTCTTGCGGGCTTGAACAATCAAAGGCTTAGATGGGGTGTAAGTTACGTTTTTTCAGCCTGTAACCCGTAGATCGTTTGCGGCTCTCTAAAAGACGCAAATTGAATAGCAATTAGTTTACGGGCTACATTACGGACTCCAGTATACTATAGCTCAATTGAATGGGAGACCTTATAGATCAGTATATATATTATACTCTTGTTACAAATGTTTCACCTTAAATATATAACAAGACTGATACAAACTCTTATTACATTAGTGCTGAGAACTTTCCAAATGTTATTTAAGCAGGTATTTCATTTGTATCTGTTGCTTGTATCCAATGATACTGTAATCTATCTTCTTGCTTGCAATAAATAACTTCTTTGTACTTAAAGAGACATGAAGGGTTCTCTATTTTTAATATTAAAATAAACTACCTGAGGTGTTTATTTTTATATTTAACGAAGCCTCATGCCAACAATGCAATCCATCATGTAGACAATAACGGAATCTCTCCTAAAGGGCCAGAAAATATTTTTTTTAAAATACAGATATATATAAAGAAATGGTTAACATGCTTGCATTGTGTTGAAAAATATAACCTATACCCCAGTGAATGCCTGCTGTGAGCATAAAGTTTGATATTCTATTACCAATGACATCATCCCCTTGAAAGGCTGGGGAGGATATTATCATAGCTATATTTCATCTAGAAACTTAGGGCCTCATTCAATTGCGATATAAGCATGTAGCATATTTTTTTACAGAAGTTTTTATTTAGTAAAGACCTTGCTTTTGGATAGAAGTTCACTAACTAAAAACATCTGTAAAAAAATATGCTCTGTGCTTTTATAGAGCCCTATTCAATTGGCCAAATCGCTATTGAATGAGGCCTTTAGAACTAATATTTATAGAACACTCATACATTTTTCAACACAATATCAACTGAGAAATTCCATTTTAACAATTGATTTAGACTGCTCTGCAATTTTAAAATTATTCTGTGTCTTCCACACCCAATGGAACACATACAATTTGAAAACAGATATATATCTACAGACAACTACCATAAAGCTTCCATTGATCAAACTTTGTAATTAAATAACCCATTTGGCAATCAAAGTAGCAATGCCTGTTTGGGAGGAGTGAGAAACGCAAACCTTCCTAAAAATTAAACATGTTTTGATTTGTAATAATTATCACCATTAGTCACGTATCCACTACTTATTGGTGCATATGATATCTGGGTGGTTAAAAGGGTTAACACTAACTAGCCTCCTATAGTATTTTGCTGTAATTGTCCTGCAGGGCACCTAAATGATTACACCACTGACACCACTACTCCTCCTTCCCTAAATATGTTTAACAGAGGAATGAGTGACTGTTACTGTCAATGCACTGAAGAATTCATAATCATCTTTTTCATAATTTCTTTGTTTTATCATGTGAACTCCATAGACAAAAAGGTGTTTTTTTTTAAATGGACATCCTGTTGGAACATTTGGACACTGAATACAGATAAAAAATAAATGCATTGATATCATAAGAACCTAAATAACTTTGAGGAGAAAAAAAAGAAGAGAAAAAAGGGAAAAAGGAAAAGAAGAAAGAAAGGGAAAAAAGAAAATAATAAAACGAAAGAAAAATAATTTATCCAAGATCACAAAATAATTTCTAAAATTATCCCACGATCCCTTTTCTACTGCCTCCGTTTTTTTAAAACTATTATTGGTTTACTCACTCTGTTAGAAAATGTAACATATTTAACTGACATAAAAGAAAGAAGAGAAAAAATAGAAAAATATATATTTTTTGCTATTTATTGAAAATGTTATAAAAGAACAAAGACATTTCTATATTTATGTATATACACAACATAAAAGTTAATTATTTGTATTTCTTTTTGATTACAACACAACAATGTTGCTCTACGGACTTAGCTATATGACTAACGATATGTGTATCAGCACAGTATACCAGATTCCAGTGCCCGATTTCTGCAGCATCATTATATATTCAACAGCACAAGGAAGGATTCATCCATTAAAATGCCCATAACTCTACCAATTCTACCAATATTTTTTCAGAAACTTTATTTGATGTTGTAGCGCAATTACTTCAGCAGCTCTTTAAAATTTAACTCAATGCTCTGTTCTATACCAATTTAATGGATTAGGCTGAAAGGATAATGGTGATTGGTTAGAATAGAGGTTGGGCAGGGTTTAGAAGGCTTTATTAGCCCGTGGCCTTCCACTTGTAGTGTCAGTGAGCAGAAAACATGCAAAGTTAATTCCAAGCTCATAATTACAATGCCACAGGCTGTAAGTCTGCGTGTTAAAAATGTGTTACAATTACTACTATATTTAATTGAGTCAAGCCTGCAATAAATGGCTAAAGGCTAAAACTGTAAACCAATGATGCGTACGTAGCATTTCAGGGCTTGATCATGATCAATTAGGCAACACCTTAGACAGAGCCAATAGTAAATGAGGCCGTCATCATGACGTCAATAAAACATGGCTTTTAAACTACAAATCATTAGTGTTTAGAAGTACGATTTGCGATCAGACTCGCAATCCAGAAATGTTGAAATGTATAAAAATCAATAAATCTACTAGTCTAGTCCATGCAGGTTCCATGATATGTATTAACCCATTGATTGTCATGATCGATATAAAACAGAGATACAATGTTAAAATAATTTTATTTAGCAGACTTGCAAGCTTGAGACTGTTGTGCAAAGTACAGTAGTGTGTTTTTATTTGCTTTTGCAGTGTTACAAACAGGTGTTAAACCCACTTGTGGGTCCTATATATATTATTTTTTATACATTTGCCATTTATGGGTTTAAAGGCAATTGCGGGCTTGTTGAATTGTTGCAATTGAAAATCGATTTGCGTTTTTAGCAATTGTAACATTTGTAGCCTTGAAACATCAAAGGAGGAGATAAGAAGGAGTTACGATTTTGACAACCACAGTGCTTTTGAGCCTTTAACCTGCAAATGGATTGTGGGTAGCTAAAAAAAGCCAATTACACATAACTTTTACGGGTTCCATTAAGGGGTTCCTGTAATTATAATTGGCTCAAATGAATAGGGTTTTCTTCACGTGGTCTCCTTTGCTTATTATCAGCCTTATTACATTGCAATTCGGCCAATTGAATAAGGCTCTATTTAAGCACATAGCATATTTTTTACAGAGGTTTTTAGTTAGTGAACTTCTATCTAAAAGCAAGGTCTTCACTAACTAAAAACTTCTGTAAAAATAATTGCTGTGTGCTTAAATAGAGCCCTATTCAATTGGCCAAATCGCAATTTAATAAGGCTGTATGTCTTCTCCAGTGGTTGTTCTGCCTATTGTGCAGCTTAGGGAGGATGCTCTCACTAAGGGATTGTCATGGCTTGCCTCTGTATTAATAATGGCACTGAAGCAAAAAATACTATTTTGAATCCTTCCATTGTTTCTGAGAGTGACCACTCTCAGTTGCCTCAAGAATTGATGGTTGTTAAGTACTCAGCTACTTTATCTCCTTTAGAACTGTAAGGTATTCCAGACATCCAGAGAGGCTGAGTCACAGAGATCCCACAACGGTGATGAGGAAAAGCCAAAATAACTTACCGTTTATTGCTTCACAGGAAATATTTGTACTCTTACTTCTCCAGCATTACTTTATCTTCTAATTGGCACTCTAATCTGCCTAGGCATTTTATTTATTTTTTAAATAACCGGAGTCAGCCACAAGCCAAATCTTCATTCCCATCTGATCGACAGGCACAAATGGCCTACAGGTTTTCTGTGGGTTCAGGTCATACAGATCACCTGGGAAAGACAAAAATTGACAAGGGCCAAACATGATAGAGAAGCCAACAATTCCAAAGTTCTGTATCAAAGTAGAGCTTTTCATCATCAGCCTCAACAGTTGTCTTTCAGACCCAGGTGTGTTTCTAGAGATAAATCATGAACAGATAATAGAGATTATTTAACATCAAAGAGCAGGCGTGAGAGCAGCAACAGTGGAGAGTGGTCCATTCTGACAAAAGGGCATTACATAAATGAGAGGCTGTGAACACAGTTAGCGAGGCAACAGGAGAGGGTACATCTTGCCAGAGGTGTAGGTAGGGGGGTGGCGCCAGGGGCGCGCCGCCCCGGGTGGCACTTCTTTTGGGGTGGCAAAAAATGCCCCCACCTGCCCCTTCCCCCAGGCCCCTGCGTCTTTCTGCCTCTCCACATCCGCAGCCCCTGCTCAAACTTTATAGTCATCTGACTAGGCAGAGCAATGGCTGGCCCAGGGAGAAGCCGCCAGGAGAACCCACCAGCAGCATGAAGAGCATAAATGCAAGGTAAGGCAAGGGTGGAGTGAGGCAAAGAGACAGACAGACAGACAGACAAGTGGGAGTGAGGTAGAGAGACAAGGGGAGTGAAGGAGAGACAAGGGGAGTGAAGGAGAGAAAAAGAGACATGAGGGAGAGAGAGAGACATGGGGAGAGAGAGGGAGGAAGAAATTGAAAGGAGAGGCAGGGAGGGAGTGGGATGGATAGAAAGAGAGAAAGGAAAGATAGGGAGGCATAGAGAGAAAAAGAAGAGGGAGAGAGAGAGACATGGAGAGAGAGTGAGGAAGAGATAGAGAGGAGGGAGAGGAAGGAGGGAGGGAGATGGACACAGAGAGAGAGTGAATGGAGAGACAGGGAAAGAGAGACATTGGGGCGAGAGAGAAAAAGAAGAGGGAGAGACCTGGGAAGATGGAGGAATAGATAGAAAGGAGAGAGAGGAAGGAGGGGACGATGGACACAGAGAGAGATAGGGATGGATAGAGAGATGGAGAGAGGGAGGGAGAGGGACGTAGAGATGGAGAGATAGTGAGGGAGACAAAGGAGAGGGAGGGAGAGAAAGAGAGCAAGGAGAGATAAAGAGATAGAAGCATAGAGAGGAGTGATAGAGGAGACAGAGAGAGAGCGAGAGAGGAAGGAAAGGGAGATGGATAGATAATAAAAGGACAGAGAGGAGGGAGAGAGAGAGAAAAACGATAGATAGGAAGGAAGAGAGAGGGAGAGAGAATAAGGAGATAGAGATGAAGAAAAAGCAGAGAGATGGCGAGAGATGGAAAGATAGGGAGGGGGAGAGGGAGAAAGGAGTGGGAGGGTGAGAGAGGAAGGTGAGAGAAAGAGATAGAGGAAGGGAAAGAGGGAAGACAGAGGGAGGGAGAGGGAGTAAGAGAGGAGACAGAGGGAGAGGGAGATGGAGAGATATTGAAAGAAGAGAGAGGAGGGAGGAGAGAGGAGATAGAGCAAGGAGAGAGAGATGGAGAAAGGGAGGAGAGAGAGAGAAGGGAGAGAGAAATATGGGGGGGAAAGTGGGGGCAGAAGTTAGAAGGAAAGGGGGAGAAGGAGAGGTAGAAGAGAGAGACTGAGAAGGAGAGAGGGGAAGAAGGGGGATGGAGAAGAATAGGAAAGGGGAGAAGGAGAAGGGAGAGAGGGAGCAGGGAGAAGGAAAAGATAAATGAGAAGTAGAAGGGGAGAGAAAGAGAGAAAGATGGATGAGAGAGAGAGAAGGAGAGAGAGGCAGAAGGAGAGAGAGAAGGAGAGAGGGAGAAAAAGAGAGAGGAAGGAAGGAGAAGGAGAGAGAGAGGGGAGGGATAGATAAATACCTTACATAAATTTGGTATCAATGGAGGTTTTATCAATCTCATCAACTCACTATACAGAAATCTGGTAGCGTTCCCGAAACTCCAAAGAGATAATAAGGGTTTTATAAACATTCAAAGAGGAACAAGATAGGGGTGTCCCATGTCTCCCCTACTATTAACATTGGCGATGGAACCTTTAGCTCAAGCTATACGCTCCACCCCACAAATCCAAGGGTTCTAAATAGGACTACAACAACTCAAATGCTGCTTATCGTATGCACGTTAACTGACCCCATTTCATCGATATCTACATTGATGAATACTATAGACTTATTCGGACAGATCTCAGTATTGAAAGTTAATTTAGACAGAAGTGATAGGGTCTTCTGTCCCCCCACAAATGCTAAAAATTAAAAAAATATATATATATTATTTGCTTGGCCAAAAATGTTATCCCATATTTATGCATAAACATAACTCCTGACCTGTCTAGATTACATGGGGCAATTATACTCCTCTAATAAAAAAGCTTCTTGCAGACACTAATAAATGGAGTAAATACTCCCTTTCATGGACAGGAGGCATTAACGCTATTAAAAGGAACGTTCTACCCAGAATGCTATATTTATTTAGATCCCTCCCTATTCATATTATCCCGAGAGATATAGAAAAACTCCCAAAACACCTTACAAGATTTATATGGAACTTAACAACGAATAGCAAAATCATTCCTGTTTGGTTGCAAAAAGATAGGAGGACTATCCTGTCCTAATTTGAGATCATATTTGAGGGTGGATCAGCTCTCCTTTATCCCCCAGGCTCACTCAATTGAACACCAACCCATTTGGATATTTATCGAGAACCAGCAGCTGAAACCATATAAATGCGACTCAATAATCTGGTCCCCCATCATACCTCCCAAAGCTGCCCAACATAATAACCCTCTAATAAGACTCTCACTTTCAACATGGAATTATATAAACTCTAAACACAATCTGACTTCTAAATTATCAGGCTTAACTCCCACATTTGCTACTCCAACAATATGGGACAATCTCAGGGAGGACTCAAAAATATGGTAGACAAGGCATAAACTAGATAGGCTGGGTAATTAGTTACTAAATGACCAAATCATTTTGTTTAAACATCTCAGAACAGAATTTAATATCTTGTTAAAAGAACATTATAATTACTGTAAAATTAGGCACCTAATCACCACTTTAATCAGAAAATGAGGAACATCCCAGACTAGTTGGCTGTCTCTCATTAGCAACAAAGCCCATTTGACTAAGGGGGTTTTGGGCTCCCCTTATGCAACCATAAATGCACCCTCCAACAACTTTAAACCTCCATGGGAGGCTGACATGGGCTTACGTTGGGACTCTCCCAAATGGGAAAGAATTTGTACAAATTTAATTAAAGGCTCACTGAATTACATTTTAAGGAAATAACAATTAAAATATTGCATAGAGCATACTACACCCCAACATAATGCACAAAATGAATCCACAAAATTCATCCAACTGCTTCAGGCAATGCCAAACAATAGGTACTTTCATTGACACGTGGTGGGAATGTCCAGTGGCCCAACAAATTTGGACCCTAGAATTAGCATCTAATATTCTTCAAAAATCTATTCCCCCATCCATCAATATTTGCCTTTGGTTAACCATATCCCTTCACTATAAAAAAAATAATAAAAATGTTTCAATCCTATAAGAGCCGCCAGCACTCAGTCTCATTTATTTTGATTGATCACCCAGACTCAAGCAGAGAGAGATGCAACCAGGATGTTGCAGGATTTTTAATTGCAATTATTTGTCTTAATAATTATCTCTTCGTTCTATGCTTGAATTTTGTTGGTTGCAAGGTCAAAGACAGAAAAAGTACATGATTTATCTTGATGCCTGGCTTTATATCACAAAAAAAATCTGCATTTTCAAGAATGATATATATATATATCTATAGTAATATTTATCAATAATTAAAACAAAGAATATTTTATTAAACCTAATTGCATATATTTGTTCCAAATATATATATATTATATGAATATGCATGTTTCTAAATGACTTATATACATAATCACTGTGTATTAGAAGTCTATACAAACCTAGAAAGAGTATGTATTTATCCAAACCAATGTACATTTGATACAACCTTGTAATTTGTTTAGTATAATGGGCAAAATATTTTTACACAGTTTAAACGAAATACTTGCAGCCATTGATTTTTAACTATTGTATTCAATTTTGCTTTAATGATGCTCGTTATTTTGGCTTTGTGAAATAATAAGAAACAGGAAGGTGTGGGACGATATGATCTATCTTCAGTTTTGTTAAAAATGTCCTCTCCAAATTGTTCCAACAATTGAACTCAATAGAACAGTGAGGCCCTATAGAATGACCCTCCCACTCAATCAACAGACAGATCAGCAGTCTAAGGTGGACTCCCTTTTGAAAGAATCAATGATCTAAAGATTTTCTCTACAATGTTTGCTGTTTAGTATACCTGTCAATGTTGTTATTTTACCGTATATACTCGAGTATAAGCCGAGTTTTTCAGCCCTTTTTTTAAGGCTAAAAAGGGCCCCCTTGGCTTATATTCGAGTCACTCTCCACCCGTGTCTCTCTAACCCCCCCCCCCGTGTCTCTCTAACCCCCCCGTGTCTCTCTACCCCTGTGTCTCTCTAACCCCGCTGTGTCTCCTCAACCCCCCTCCTCATTATAAACCCCCCTCCTCATTCTCCCTCCTCAACCCCCCTCCTCAACCTAAACCCCCCTCCTCATTCTAACCCCCTCTAAATACCTCCTCCTCTCCCCTCACTTACCTGCTTCTGCTCCGGCCTCCGCTCCTTCTTGACCCGGCGCGCATGTGATGGCACATGCGCGCCGCGTCATTAGCATATACCGGGTGCCGGCCCCCGGTATATGCTAATGACGTGACATCACATGCGCGCCGGGTCAAGGAGCGGAGGCCGGAGCAGAACCAGGTAAGTGAGGGGAGAGGGGGAGGTATTTAGGGGGGTTTAGGTTGAGGGGGGTTTAGGTTGAGGGGGGTTTAGGTTGAGGAGGGCGGTTGGGGTTGAGGGGGGATGAGGGTGGAGGTTGAGGGGGGTTGAGGTTGAGGAGGGTTGAGGAGGGAGATTGAGGATGGGGGATTGAGGATGGGGGGGTTGAGGAGGGGGTTGAGGATATGGGGGTTGAGGATTTGGGGGTTGAGGATTTGGGGGTTGAGGAGGGAGGTTGAGGAGGGAGGTTGAGGATGAGGAGGAGGGGGGTTGAGGATGAGGAGGAGGGGGGTTGAGGAGGGGGTTGAGGATGAGGAGGGAGGTTGAGGATGAGGAGGGAGGTTGAGGTTGAGGAGGGAGGTTGAGGACGAGGAAGGAGATTGAGGATGGGGGGTTGAGGATGAGGATGGGGGGTTAAGGATGGGGTTTAGGATTGGGGGGGTTGAGGGGGGTTGAGGGTGGTTGAAGTTGAGGAGGGGGGTTGACAGGGGTTGAGGTTGAGGAGGGAGGTTGAGGGGGGTTGAGGTTGAGGAGGGAGATTGAGGATGGGGGGTTGAGGATGGGGGGGTTGAGAAGGGGGTTGAGGATGGGGGGTTGAGGAGGGGGTTGAGGATGGGGGGTTGAGGAGGGAGGTTGAGGATGGGGGGTTGAGGAGGGAGGTTGAGGATGGGGGGTTGAGTAGGGGGGTTGAGGAGGGAGGTTGAGGAGGGAGGTTGAGGATGAGGTGGAGGGGGGTTGAGGATGAGGAGGAGGGGGGTTGAGGAGGGGGTTGAGGATGAGGAGGAGGGGGGTTGAGGATGAGGAGGGAGGTTGAGGATAAGGAGGGAGGTTGAGGATGAGGAGGGAGGTTGAGGATGAGGAGGGAGGTTGAGGATGTGTAGGGAGGTTGAGGATGAGGAGGGAGGTTGAGGATGAGTAGGGAGGTTGAGGATGAGTTGGGAGGTTGAGGATGAGGAGGGAGGTTGAGGATGAGAAGGGAGGTTGAGGATGAGGAGGGAGGATTAGGAGTGGGGTTGAGGGGGGAAGAGACACAGGGAAGGGAGAGGTTGGAAGACACAGGGAAGGGAGAGGGGAGAAGAGACAAAGGGAAGGGAGAGGGGAGAAGAGACACAGGGAAGGGAGAGGGGAGAAGAGACACAGGGAAGGGCGAGGGGAGAAGAGACATGGGAGAGAGAGGGGGACACAAGAGGGGGACACAGAGGGCACAAGAGGGACACAGGCGGCAGCACATTTCCCACCCTCGGCTTATACTTGAGTCACTCATTTTACCCAGTATTTTGTGGTAAAATAGGTGCCTTGGCTTATACTCAGGTCGGCTTATACTCGAGTATATACGGTATATAATTCACAAAAGATGAAATTAAAGTGTTGGAAAAAGCCTTATCTATCTAAACTACTCAAAAAAAACTGTTTGGGACAGTCCAGGACTAGCATTTGTTTGCAAGAAAACTACTGTTACATAAGCATTTTAAAAAGGAGGATGATGATAATCTTCAAGGTTTGGATAAAAAAAACCTTGGAGTCTCATTCAATTAAAAGCCATCTAGTCCAGGGACATAGGGGGAGGGGCCTGATAGTTTGGGAATGGGACAGGCCTCAGGGACAGGTCAGGGAGCCAAGGATCCCCACCCACAGTCAGGAAGGTAGAGGCTAAGGGCAATCACACGGCCCACAACTAAAGACACCAGGAGAATGTGGTCCTCCTTGGTGCCATCCGTGGCCGCCCTGTTATCCTTGCAGGGGGTAGGGAAGTTAGGCCCGGCCCTAGGGCCCAGGCATGGAAGGAGGTAGCAATCAGAGTAATGGCAGTGGATACAGCATATAGGGATGTGAGGTCTGTGAAGCAGCGCTTTGATGACATCAGGGCCAAGGTGAGGAGGATAATGGCTAAGGAGGAGAAGCAAGCTGCAGCACAAGTGGTGACTGTGACGTACAATGAGTGGGAGAGTGTGGCCAAGGACCTTCCGAGGCAGTTGCCCGCAGCTGGAGCTTTAGGCCTGGGGGCCCAGCAGGATCCAGCCTCCATGTCATGTGAATATAACATACACCAACATGCCACCACATGTACATGATGACCAAGAAGGACACTGACATGTCAGCTCTATTGCATTAACAAGGGATAGATGGATGCGTCATTTAATCCAACAAATCACTGTCATTCCTGGGTAAGCTTTGAACCGCCATTTGCCGTTTGCGGGCTTGACTGCAAGTGCGGCCTTGAGGGATTTTGGCAATTGAATAGCGATTTGCGATATTAGCGCGGACGTGAAACATCAAAGGCTTCGGGAGTCTGTAAATTCCGGGTTTAACAACAGCAAAGTTTTAAAACCCGTAACACCTATGGGGTTTTTAGCTCGCAAAAAAAGGCAAATTGAATAGCAAATTAACTAACGGCCTCACTTACGGGCTATAGTGACTTACAATTGCTCAATTGAATTAGGCTGTTTATATTTTAGTGGAATTGCTCAAATGAATCTGGTGAAGATCCAAAATTCGATTGACCTGATAAATTGAAAACCTAGTCATGTTTTTTAGAGAAATAAGTCAATGGACTGATGTGTTAGTGAAACCTTCTGATAAAGGGGGCAACATAGTAATATGGCCCATACATCAATGTGTGAGTGAAACTTCAAAACAACCCAATGATCAGAATAGCTATCAAAGATTGGACAGAGGTCCAACTGATGTTTTTCTAAAAGAATATATGGTGATTATTGATGAAGCTAAATCCAATAACCTAATAAATTAGAAGGAATCACATTTTTGGAGGTTAAAAGTCCACAAGTGCCCAACTTTTATATGCTTCAGAAAGTCCATAAAAATCAGGCTAGGCCTCCTGTTAGGCCAATTATCTAATAATGGAAGCTTAAGGGAAAAAGCCAGTCAATATTTGGATTGCCTTTTGAGAAAATATGTTCTGAGTCTAGAATCTTATACTAGAGATACTATAGAGGTACTGAGTAAGTTGGATGGAGTGATTTTGAGTTCCTCAACTCTGTTAGCCACTTGTGACGTGGAGCCACTATATACATTCATCAGACGTTGTTATGACTGACTTATGGGGGCCATAATGGGGGACCCCTGAACTCCACCAGCAAGGGCATGTATGACTGAAGATTGAACTGTCACCGCCCTGAACTCAAGGACTATTTTGTTATGAACGTAATAACCTGTATAATGTTAGGCCTCAGGCTCTGATCTGATACCCCTGATCCCCAAGGAGCATGGCCTGTGAATATTCAGGCCTAATAAGAATTGTTTATACAATGCATAGTGTTAAGGTTGTGGTTAGTACATGACACTGTTATGCCAAGTCCCCTCAAAGTACCTTTTAAAATTAATGCTTATAATGTTTAGAATAGTGATTTGATGTAATAAGGTATTTAGGATCATTGTATATAGTAAATAATGTACTGGTGCTAGAAGTAGGCCCTTGGATATGCTTATCACATATAACAGTTGTCATACTGCGATTCGTCGTTACGCTTGCAAGCCTCGCATAGCGAGGCGATCTGTTGAAGCACAAAAGACTTCCGAGCTTGGAGCATTTGAGTCATTGAAACTCGGAGCACTTATGCCATTGAAAAACACAGGACTTAGTCTCCAAGCAGTTAGGTAAAGCGGGATTGCCTTAGGCTGCAAGCAGTTGAGGAACGCGGGACATAGAGAAAAAAAATTGCGAGGCGCAGAACTTTATATTACGAGGGTTGGAAAACAGCAGAACCGTGAAAAACGAAAAACGTGAAAAGCACAAAAAAGAAGAAAAAAAGGCATTGCACACAGCATGGGGGACAGCCAGGACGTCTGGGAGTGAGGTTGCACGCAAATTTAAGCCGAATATGCAGAGTTTTGGCACTCGAAAATCGGCTAAGCAAGAAAAAAAATGAAAACGAGGCTACATGATCCGAACCGCGCAAAACACCGACAGCCGCGTACCACTTTTACCCAGGAACGTACGAGGTACAAAATACGCTATTAGAAAGGACAGAAAACTTGCAATTAACAAAATTACAAATCTAAAATGGCGCTTTACCCGACTAAACAAACGGTTTGGGTTCGCGCACGCCGCCTATTTATACTGCACACTTGCCACATTGCTGACACTTTCTCCTCAGGGCAGCAACAGTCCAAATGTACATTGTATGCTGCAGGAAAATAAAAAGAGATTGTTAGCTTTTCAGGATATTGATTGTTGGATATATTAATTAGAAATAGGTAAAGTATATTAATTTATTAAGTAATTAATTAATTAATAATTATAAAAAAATATATATATAAAAAATACAAAAACGCTAAACAGCATATTTTACACTCAAGTTACTTTATGAATACATTAATGCTTCGTACTTCCTAATACATTTATTCATTCCTAATTACTTATTAACATACATTAATTTAATAAGTATTAATTAGTAATGATGGAAAATAAAAATTTACTTTTTACACTGCACTTATATATCTGGATTAGTGCTCATTGGCTGCCAGCGATAGCACTCTCAAAGCAGCTACATATTTAAATAACTTTATTTTGCTCTAAGACCTGAAAACATTTTCAAATTTACACTGCACTAAAAAATTGTATATTTAACACTGTACTTATATATCTGTCTTTGCGATAAGCGCCGCAGATGATCCTTGCAAAGCACGAAACTTGAAGGTCACGAGGGGAGAGGCTCGCAATGAGCGCCAAAGGTGCTCAGAGGAGCAAAAGTACACAAGGGGATAGGCTCGCAATGAGCACCGAAGGTGCTCAGAGGAGCAAAAGTACACAAGAGGAGAGGATCGCAATGAGCGCCGAAGGTCCTCAGTGGAGAAAAAGCTTTACAATGTGTGGCAAACAGAATTGCCATGGCTTAAAATGTTATTGCCTCGTCATTTTTGACGGGCAAGTCTCTAGTATTATATAAAGTTAATTTAGTCACGTATGGGGCAAAGGGTTACGTTTCCAAAGGAATTTATGTGGATATATGACTACTATGAGCAGCCAGGCATGCATCCTCCCTGGCCTGAGATAGTCATAAAGGGGGATGTTAGTTTATTGCCGTTGTGAAATCATGAGGGTTGGTAACCTTGGTGACATGTTGTGGGGGGGGGTCTTTGGTGCTTGTGATAGTTTTCTGTACAAGACAGAATAAACGGTCAGTCTGAGTAGGATATTCTAACAAAAAGCAATGCCTGTCTTGTGTCTGCTGTTAGGATTTATTCCTAATCAACGGGAAATAACAGAGTTATAATTTTTAATAAGCAATAACCTTTGGACTGAGATTGCAACCTCGGATGTCTTGAGATTTTTCTGGGTGTTGAGATCTTGAACACAAAAAGTCATGGCCTAGAAGAAGCAAGCCAGGGGCCGAGTGGCCCCTTAAAATCTGGGTCGTAACAGACATGATGTATGGTGTAAGGCAGTGGAATATTTTTTGGGAATGGACAATGGACAATTTAGACAAGAATATGTTCATTATCAAATTATTACATTTCCTTTTACACCTTAGTTATTTTGCCTTTGATGGGAACATTTTCTTGCAAATTCGTGGCACGGTTATGGGTTCATCATGTGCACCAACCTACGCTTATATATACTTAGGTTAATAGGAAAGGGAATCTGTCTTTGGAGAAGAATTATTGCAATATACTGAAAAAGTGGTAATGCAGCTTCGGTATATTGAATTCAATTGAAAATTTAAGGAACATATAATTTTTTAGACCTTAGCATCAAAAAGGATAATAATGGAAATCTCTATACAGATTTGTACAGAAAACCAACAGCCACTAGCAGCACTCTTCACTTCTCCAGTTCACATCTTCTGGCCAAAAAGAAAGCCATTCCCACAGGAGAGTTCTTAAGATTTCTTAGTAACTGCTCTAATCTAGACACCTTCAAAAGATACTCAGTTGAACTTAAATGCAGAATTAAAAAGAAGGGTTACAGTGGAATTTCCCCAAAAAAGGCATATCATCGATGCTCTGCACACTCCTATAATCTCAAATGGAGGAATATTAATTAGATTAACAAACATGTTTCTGTCTTGAAATCAGACATACAGCTTAACTCATATATCGGCACACGTATCAGCATTAGCTGGAGGAGATCACACACAATAAAGGATAACATTGTAAGAATCCATTTTTCAAGACAAAACAAAACTAACACCTTACTGAATGGCACTTATATGTGTGGAAACTGCAAATATTGACCCCCATTCCATTGGCCAAATTGTAATTAATGGACCCCATAATGTAACCCGTAAAAGTTACTGATATTTAGTTTGCCTCTTGTAGTTACCTGCAATTCATAGCCAAGTTACAGGCTCAAAAGCACTGCGGTTGTCAAAAACTTAACTCCGTCCTATCTACTCCGCAATTGTTACCAGTGCTAAAGACGCAAAATCCATATTCAATTGCAACAATTCAACAAACCCGCAATTGCCTTCAAACCTTTAAATGGCATGTGACGATCCAAGCTGGTAGGAGATATACAAGCCCAGGGCCACCTGCTTTAGACTACAGGTTAACTACCAACGAGGACCATTTGGGTTCTTGGAAATCTCTGCACCAGCGCTCTGATATCTGGCTTATGTATCGGTCAGGATCTTTGTATCAGAAATCAGTACTTCCAGGCTACCAAGAGACTCCAGATCTGCTTCTTCTTATGGGGCTTGATAACACTTGTTATAGTCAAACCTACCCAAGCAGAATCCTGCCGAGTCATCCAGGAAAATAAAAAGACATCCCATTTTCTATTTGCCTCAGCAGTGAACTGTTTTTATTTGCTTCCATACACTAACTGTCCATTTTAGAAAAACACAAAAAGAACATTCATAAATTGGGGAGGGGATAAGTTTTAATTCTCCATCTGGATGCACAAGCATCAATCAGCTGAATAGCTGTATTGCCTAAATTAACAATAGTCTAATCAGCATAGTCCTGTGTCCATGGGGACAGAGATTCTGTCACAGAAAGAGGCTGCCTTCTTCTGGGGTCTGGTCTGTGTTACCTGAGCTGCCACATGCAGCTATAGAACAAAAAACAGAACTAGTTACATGCACCATCTTGTTTGGTCACTGATGATTCAATATTACAAATAGCAGTACAATACACTAATAACCTTTAAACATTAATATTACACAGTAATTTGACATGGGGAATTACATATAGAATGAGGCAGGGGGCATATGCCATAAGAAACTCTAAGCATGGTAGCAATATAATTCCCCTACCCATTTTCCAATGGGGAAGTGTGTTCTCTATGGTAGCTCACTGGGCCAAAATCTGAAAGGGGGTCTGTGATATGGCAAATGTATCAAAGATTTCTATGAGTACTAGATAGGACTCACAAGTGGGTTAAACACCTGTTTGTAACACTGTAAAAGCAAATATAAACACACGGCTGTACTTTAGTTTAAACTCCATGCTTTACTAATGTCATGATGGCGGTCTCATTTACTATTGGCTCTTTCTAAATTGTAACTTATGATCATGCCCTGAAATGCTATGTACTGTAATTGTGGGTTTGTTCAAATAAATACCTCTGTAACTAGCAGACTGTCGGTATGACATCACGTAAAATTAGAAAACGTTTGGGTGAACATATCTGTAACATCAGGAATGGAAAAAAAGCATAAAAAATATTGACAACTGTAGCAAAACATTTTCTGTGGAAATGTAATTTCAAACCATTAATCAAATATTGAATACTACAGAAGGTATCTTTGGGCATCAGACGTAATCTTGAGTATGAACTACTCAAAGTTGAAAGTAAATGGATTGTATTACTGAACATGATTATACCTTATGGATTAAATGAAAATATTAATTTAAGTGTGTTTTTATAGTTCCAAATTACATTACATTTTGTACTTCTTCTTACATATGGATGACAACATTGCAACATAGTGATGCTGGACTCCTTTGCCGCCTGGGCTACCCCTGAGTTTGCCCATCTGCTGTCCCATCTGACCGTAGCTACTTGGTCCACATACAGATTTCTCAGGAGGAGGATGAGATGATATGGAACTATCTCTTTTAGAACATGCCACATTTTGTTGTGATCCACACAATCAAAGGCTTTAGAATAGTCTATGAAGCAGAAGTAGATGCTTTTCTGAAATTCTCTTGTGCCTCTTCCTCGAGCTTGTAGAATCTTAAGCATTACCTTCTGGCATGTGAAATGAGTGCAATTGTTTGATAATTGGAGCACTCTTTGGCACTGTCTTTTTTGGGATTGAGATGTAGACTGACCCTTTTCAGTCTGTTGGCCATTGTTGAGTTTTCTGTTGGCATAAGACAAGTAACACTTTCACAGCATCATCTTCTAGAATTTTGAATAGTTCAGTTGGGATTCCATAACCTCCTGCAGTCTTATTATCAGCAAGTCATCCTAGGGCCCATGCCACTTCCAAGATTTCTGGCTCCAGCTCATTGGACAAACTATAGAGGTCATCACTGCTATTAAGATCCATCCTGGATAGATCTTCAGGATATTCATGCCACCACTTCTTTATCTGATCTTCTTCTGTTAAGACCCTACCATTTTTGTCTTTTATCATGCCCACTTTGGCATGAAAGGTGCCTCTGAGATCCCCAATTTTCTTGAAGAGATCTCTTGATTTTCCCATTCTGTTATCTTCTTCTATCTCTTTATATCGCTCATTGTAGAATATCTCCTTGTCTCGTCTTGCAATCCTCTGGAATTCTGCATTCAGTTGGACAAATCTTTTCCTATCTCCACTTCATTCCTTTCCTTCTTTCCAAGGCTACTTTCAAAGCCTCATCATATTGCCAGTTTGCCTTCTTTAGCGATATTCTTTGTTGCTGTTTCTTGGATAATGTTTCAAACTTTGGTTCAAAGTTCTTCAGGCATGCTATCTTCAATTTCTAGTCCCTTAAATCTATTCTTTACTTCCACTGCATATTCACAAGGGATATTATTCATTTTGTATACACTTGGTTGGGCATTGGCCCAACCACTTCATTAGATCTGGTGCTACTTGTTCTTGCCCTCTGCTCTTCCACAGTAATGTGGTAGGCCCCCTCTGACCTGAGGAGCTAACCTTTCGGTGCCATATTGTTATGTCCCTGGTTGTCCTGGCCTGTCCATAAAGTTTTCTTAGCAACGTTACTGGTGTGGGTTGCAGTTTTCTTCTCCAGTGGACCACAATTTGCTGGACCTCTCTGCCATGAACTGCCCATCTTGGTTGACCCTACATGGTATAGCTCACAGCTTTATTGAAGTACACAAGCCCTTTCACCATGACAAGGTAGCAATCCAGAAGGTGACACTAATATAATTACAGACTCATTTGATTGACTGATTTTATTTATAAAAATGAATTTGGTGGATCGGATTCAGTATTTGCGATAGATGAAATAAATTAACACACTATGTTTAAATATTGTTTATTGATGTATCCTTTATATTGCTTAAATTATGGCAGTCTGTTTTTTCAAAGCTTAACATTCTTCTATGTCTTCCCTGCTCCACAAGTGACATACAATGGTGGTACAAAGTTGTCCAAGATAATCGATAGTTACAGGCATAACTGAATCTTTCTTTTGCTGCAATCACCCAGAAAACCAAGGAAAGAAGGAATTAATCGATTTGATCTACTTCTTCTCTGCATCCGCTTTCTGGCCTGTGAAGAAGCCTATTGCGAAACATGTGCTTTGGCTTTTATTCGAATATGACATCACGGCGGTCACGCTATACTCGCTAGGAAAGTGTGCTTATTTCTGTATCACTGCTATTTACATGATTTTTTACTTATATCCCTATGTCACTTGTTCTCATACTTTGGATAATCTATAGATAGGAGGGTAGTGTAGATTAGATAGTTTTGTTTTGGGGGTTTAGCTAATGGGGGTAAGCGGGAGATCCCAACATCACCAGACAGTATAGGCATAGGTATTTTCTGTGATTAAAACCCAGTTAGTACTTAGTATAGTTTTTTTTTTTTATGTTTCAGGGAGTTAGTGGTGGGCTCCAGTATTGTCACAGTACTTTGTAGGGCTTATAGTTAGGACCGCTCATTTGCTATGATTTAGATACTATATCACACTCAGATTGTTTGCTCCAGATATTCACATCATTGTTAGATTTGGGTACAATACAAGTATTGATACATAATTTAGTATTATTAATTGATATCATGGTTTTCATAGTAACAGTTATTTATGATTTTTAATAGCATATAATAATATAATTAGTAATCAATTGGTTATCTTTGCACTTTTTTGCCCCTTTTGTAAATTATATGAACACTAAATAGATATTGTATGAATTTGATACATATTACAAAAATTGCACTGCTCTTTATGTGATTTTTGTAAATATATTTTGGTATCTTTATTAATTAATCACTATAATAGTTGTGGACCAAAATCTCTGTCTGTATCGTTTGCTTTGTTGGTCACACAGTTGCAACCTCACAAAACTTGGTCACAACCGGGAGCCGTGCACGTCTTAGCCTCTCATCCCCCTCCCTACTAATCCCCCTGGGCAGCACTCCTCCACCTCTCTCCTAACCCCCTTATCCTCCATCCCCCCTCTTATCCTCCATCCTTCCTCCCTCTCCAAAAACCTCCCCTCTCTCCTCTCTTCTTACCTTCATCGCTGAGCTCCTGCTGTGCTGCAGGCGCGTCTTCTGCCTGTGTCCAGAACCTGCATATGCTAATTATGTGATGTCACATGCGCATCACCTCATTAGCATATACCGGTTCTGGACACAGGAAGAAGACGCGTCTGTAGCACAGCAGGAGCTCAGCAAACTTCCTAAATTATCCATTCTAGTCAATCATTCTTGGATACATTAAATATTAGTTTGATATTGACCACCGGGAAGATGTCATATGTGAGATGGACAGCATTTAGTTTTTAATCATTTTTATGGTACATTGTTTTTATTGATATAAATAAACATTCATTTTTGCATATATGGGTTCTAGCCTCCCTCTATTATTGTTATGATCTAAACACTTATAATAAGAAATATTAGGAAATTGCTTGGTTAATTAAAGAAGTTATTTTCTTAGCTTTACATTTGTAAATGTAACTTCTATACTGACATTGTGATTCTGGATATATTAGTAAAGATATTTTTGAGAAATGTTTCCTTATTTGCATACACTATTATTTCTATTTTTTGGTATAATTCACAAGCATGTAAAGCTTTTACCAAATTACAGTTACAGTAGTCCCTTAAAGGAAACAAAATTGGTGAATGTGATCAAAAATTAAGATATCATAAAAGACAGTAGATAAAATAAAAAATAGGGAAAAAAATAATCACCATTGGTCAGCCTTTGCATATAAAGAATTTTCCCAATAGTTGACACGGCCGATATGTGTATAAGTTTTAGGGTGGGTGAAAAGAATGATATAATGGCTCTGATTAAACAAAGCAATTCCACCATTCTCCATAGTACCAGCACTCCTGTATGTTTGCAGGGGATCAATAATATGTGGGGATAACACTGTTTTTCCTCTTATCACTGGTGTCAGACCCTGTGTATAGATCCACACAACTCACACACTTGATCGACCAAGTACCTTATATATTATGCCTGTATTCTATACTATGTGGGGTTGTAATTACTTACAATTCCTGTTATGTATATTATAATACTTATGTTAAACCTTAATCAGTATTGCTTCAGACTTAATAAAGAGAGATGCAACTCACACAAGCTTGTCACTCTAACTAAAATGTGTGTACAATAAAAAAGGTATCACTATGTACCACAATACTCTTATTATTCACCAAGATTACTGGACACTCAAGGCTACTCCACTCTATGACATGGAGCACATAAAGCCATGACATGATCATATATATATATATATATGTATATATATAACATATATAGTCAGTGTTGGGGCGTTTCCGATGTTGGTTACGATTTTGCGTCCCTCACGAAGCGAGGCGGGATGTCGAAGAACGCATGACTTAGGCTGCAATGAGAGCCAAAGGCGATTATTGCACTGCGAGCCTCGCAAAGGCGCTCATCGTAGGGTTCGCGATGAGCACCAAAGGTGCTCAGAGGAGCAAACGCCTCACATTGTGCAGCAAACAGCATTGCCAGCCTTACAATTTTAATCCCGTCATTTATGATGGGCAAGTAGCTAGTATATATATAGCCAAATGATGCAATTTTAGTAGGCACACACGGCTAAACTTGTTTTCCCCCCAATCATCTTTATTCTGGCTGGTCCATATGCGGGTGTCCTGTGACATTCCCAGTTCCGCCTCCTGGGTTTGAGCAGCTCCTCCCTAGTGCAGCTGCCGCAGTGCTTTAGGCTCCTCCCCTCTGGGCACGGAGGAGGTGGTGGGAGGGTTTGGATTTATCAAACCAGTGTGGTGACAGATTCAGTATCCCAGCAGTTCCTGGTGTCTCTTGTGCGCACTCATTCAAACCCCACCCTCACTCTCACAGCATGTTTGCCCTTGAATCATTTAAGGTGGATTAACTCAATTGCTGAACAGTAGGTTTTACTTAAGAAACATTCCCTATGTATACAGTTTTGATCCTTTGTAGTATTATTATAATTATTATTATTTGTACACACATTCACTATTTTTTTCTATTTTTTTAATAACTAAACATGATAATGGGCAAATGTTTTTAGTGAGTCTTTATAAATTAATGATTTTCAATTTAGACCTGATGAGAGCCCTGACAGATGTAGCTACCACTATCCCACCATGCAAACACTTCTTTAGTTCTCTCACCTCAGGAAATTAATCTGTTAAAGTCAAAATGGTAGATCATGTACAGCATAATTGCATATAAACCAGATGCTCAGGCCCACGATGCTCAGGCCTAGTGCAGCACATTTCCAGGGACAGCTGGCTACCTGAAGATGCAGTGTAGTACATTGCAATATGTTTGTATATGCACATAAATATATGTATATATATATATATATATATATATATATATATATATAAATATATGTATATATATATATATATATATATATATATATATATATATATATATATATATATATATATATATTGCTACCTTGTCATGGTGAAAGGGCTTGTGTACACAGCGGCAGAGCTTCCGCTGGACCCTTGTTGCACCCCCGGCCATGGAGGGGGTTCGGGAAGTGCAAGAAGTGCAAAAAAAAAAACTAATTGTGGAGGGAGGCCCAAAGTTTCTTTTTGCACTGGGGCCTTCCCATGCACTAGCTCCGCCACTGTGTGTACGTCACTAAAGCTGTGAGCTAAACCAAATAGAGTCATCCGAAGATGGGCAGGTTATAACAGAGAGGTCAAACGAATCACTGTTCACCGAACTAGAAACTGGCAACCAATTCCGGTATATTTGCCACAAGATGTGACTGGTGTGCTGCGGTCCATAGCGTCAAGGAGAGTCGGACGCTACGGAACAACTAAACAACAACATATACTCTCCTATGATATACAAGTTAATACATTAAAGACTGTATGCTTTTGTAACATGTTACATCTAAATAGTAGACTTTAAAAATATATCACAGTGGTTCTTTAGTGGCTGGGTAGGACTGGATTACAAGCTTTTTCTTTTGTATACATAGATTAGTATAGATTCCCTATGAATAAATAGGTTATTACTTTTTGCTAAGGGTTAAAATAAACTATAATTAGCACAACATTTTAAAATTACATATTGTCATATGAAGTGGTTTTAATACACATATGAAAATAAAGCAGGAGAAAAAGTGCATGCAACATATTTCTATGGTTATCTGCAGGGAGGACAAAACTATTTTAGGAGCCAGGATGGTTATACTGTATGTATATTGTTGCATAGAAATAATGTGTATATATTTTACCCATTAATATGGTTATTCCACTGCATGTGAGAGCATATACAATGAAAAAGGGACCCGTTTTAAAATATTGGTAGTGTGACCAGAGATATGGGGTGTTCATCTGAAAAGTCAGAGTCAGACCCCCTTATCTTTAACTGGATATTGACATGTTCTGGCTTTTACTAGGTATATAATAAACATGTGTATCTATTTACTTTCATGCTATTACTGCCTAAAATCAAACAAATATTACCTGCTTTTGTCTGCCCTCTGCCGCTCATGAAAACACAGACTCTGGAATGCTGGGTGTGCAGTCTCATGCTAACCAATCAGTGACTATATCTCAGCAACATTCTGCAACATACCACTGAGACTGTGTCCCTAACAGGCTAGAACACTGCACATCCAGCCCTACAGAGTCAGTCTGCATATGTTGAACTGGGCAGACCCATACAGGGACTATTTGTTTAATTTTAGGCAGTAAAAACAGAGCTTTTAAGCACTTAATAAAATAAAGGACATAAAAGTATGTATATATATATATATATATATATATATATATATATATACACATGCATACACACACACACATATATATATATATATATATATATATATATATATATATATATATATATATATATACTAGGAAATTGCTCGTCAAAAATGTCTGCATGCCAGGCGTTGCAGAGCCTCGTTTTCATTCTGTTTTAGAATTGTTACGTTTTTTATATCTGGTCTTCCGTTTATAGGATGTTCTGGGATAACTCTAGATTAATTCTGGTATGAACTGTGGAGCAAATGTCTTGTTTTCTTTAATCATGCAGTCATGTCTGACTCTCTAAGACCCTATAAATTGCAGCACGCCAGGCACTACTATTATGTATCTGGTTGTGCCTATCCCATAAGGTTTTCCTGGCAGAGATACTGGAGTAGGTTGCCAGTTCCTTCTCCAGTGGACCGTTATTTGGCTGACCTCTCTGCCGATCCTGGGTGACCCTACATTGTAGAGCTCACAGCTTCATTTAAGTACACAAGCCCCATCACCACAACAAAGTAATGATTCAGAAAGCGGCAAACGTGTTAATCCACCTTAAATGGGCAGATAGAGGTGAGGCTATGAGAGGAAGGGGAGGGGTTGGAGGAATACAGGATCTGCAGGGGATACACAATCTGACATTACACTGGCTCGGTGACCGTGTGATGAGCGGCCCTAGCACCAGCCTCCATTGCACTGACTGCAGCTCCCAGGGGCAGGAGGAGCACAGGTAACTCAGACACCACCTCGTCACCCTGTGACCTGGGACAGAACCCAGCCTCAGCCTGTGAGCTTCAATATTACTACATCCAGGGACATGCTGGAAACTGCACCTGTCCCTTTAATTATAGCATTTATCACATTGTATAAGCAATTGTCATGGTTATGACATGTAAATACCATGCACTATGCCATGTTACCATGCAGACTAGAATATAATAATATGTAGCTAATTGCAGATCTGTTTACAGCATGGTGATGATGTCCTCAGTCCTCCAGCTGCTCTGTGACCAATAGGAGGAGGAGACAAACAATGGGACTGTGTACATGAGCACAGCAATACACTGAGAGCCACCTGCTACACTGCAGCACCCCGGCGCTGTCAGACCTGCACTACACGACTAGTGCACCACTGTACCGACTGTCAGACCTGCACTACGCGACTAGTGCACCACTGTACCGACTGTCAGACCTGCACTACGCGACTAGTGCACCACTGTACCGACTGTCAGACCTGCACTGTACCGACTGTCAGACCTGCACTGCACGACTAGTGCACCACTGTACCGACTGTCAGACCTGCACTGCGCGACTAGTGCACCACTGTACCGACTGTCAGACCTGCACTGCGCGACTAGTGCACCACTGTACCGACTGTCAGACCTGCACTGCGCGACTAGTGCACCACTGTACCGACTGTCAGACCTGCACTGCACGACTAGTGCACCACTGTACCGACTGTCAGACCTGCACTGCACGACTAGTGCACCACTGTACCGACTGTCAGACCTGCACTGCACGACTAGTGCACCACTGTACCGACTGTCAGACCTGCACTGCACGACTAGTGCACCACTGTACCGACTGTCAGACCTGCACTACGCAACTAGGGTGCCAGCTGGACTGACTGCCAGACGCTGCACTATGCAACTAGGTTGCCAGCTGGACTGACTGTCAGACCCTGCACTACGCAACTACGGGGCCCGTTGCACTGACTGTCGGACCCTGCACTACGCAACTACGGGGCCCGTTGCACTGACTGTCGGACCCTGCACTACGCAACTACGGGGCCCGTTGCACTGACTGTCAGACCCTGCACTACGCAACTACGGGGCCCGTTGCACTGACTGTCGGACCCTGCACTACGCAACTACGGGGCCCGTTGCACTGACTGTCGGACCCTGCACTACGCAACTACGGGGCCCGTTGCACTGACTGTCGGACCCTGCACTACGCAACTACGGGGCCCGTTGCACTGACTGTCGGACCCTGCACTACGCAACTACGGGGCCCGTTGCACTGACTGTCGGACCCTGCACTACGCAACTACGGGGCCCGTTGCACTGACTGTCGGACCCTGCACTACGCAACTACGGGGCCCGTTGCACTGACTGTCGGACCCTGCACTACGCAACTACGGGGCCCGTTGCACTGACTGTCGGACCCTGCACTACGCAACTACGGGGCCCGTTGCACTGACTGTCGGACCCTGCACTACGCAACTACGGGGCCCGTTGCACTGACTGTCAGACCCTGCACTACGCAACTACGGGGCCCGTTGCACTGACTGTCGGACCCTGCACTACGCAACTACGGGGCCCGTTGCACTGACTGTCGGACCCTGCACTACGGGGCCCGTTGCACTGACTGTCGGACCCTGCACTACGCAGCTACGGGGCCCGTTGCACTGACTGTCGGACCCTGCACTACGCAGCTACGGGGCCCGTTGCACTGACTGTCGGACCCTGCACTACGCAGCTACGGGGCCCGTTGCACTGGCTGTCGGACCCTGCACTACGCAGCTACGGGGCCCGTTGCACTGACTGTCGGACCCTGCACTACGCAGCTACGGGGCCCGTTGCACTGACTGTCGGACCCTGTACTACGCAGCTACGGGGCCCGTTGCACTGACTGTCGGACCCTGCACTACGCAGCTACGGGGCCCGTTGCACTGACTGTCGGACCCTGCACTACGCAGCTACGGGGCCCGTTGCACTGACTGTCGGACCCTGCACTACGCAACTACGGGGCCCGTTGCACTGACTGTCGGACCCTGCACTACGCAACTACGGGGCCCGTTGCACTGACTGTCGGACCCTGCACTACGGGGCCCGTTGCACTGACTGTCGGACCCTGCACTACGCAACTACGGGGCCCGTTGCACTGACTGTCGGACCCTGCACTACGCAACTACGGCGCCCGTTGCACTGACTGTCGGACCCTGCACTACGCAACTACGGGGCCCGTTGCACTGACTGTCGGACCCTGCACTACGCAACTACGGCGCCCGTTGCACTGACTGTCGGACCCTGCACTACGCAACTACGGGGCCCGTTGCACTGACTGTCGGACCCTGCACTACGCAACTACGGGGCCCGTTGCACTGACTGTCGGACCCTGCACTACACAAAAACATTTTCCACAAACATATTGGGCCATATGACTTGTTGGAAATCTTAAAGCTGTCAAATGTACACCATAAAATATTAGGAATGGAGAGAATATTGAACACTTCATATTTTTATTACATTTAGCCTATTTACTTTGTAAGCGTCATTTTAGGACTTATTTTAATCTTAAGATCTTTTTAGTTTGCCAGTTGAGATATTGGTTTCATATGCAAATTATGGTGGATGTGGCCAAAATAGGCTTTTTAACTGGAAATGTGGAGCATAATGAACATCCTAGCATAATTAGGAGGCCTAAATATCTATTGTTGCCTAGTGGAGTCTGGGGCTACCGTGGTTACCTAACATTAGCAATTTAAGAAAAAACCTTCCTGGGAATCGGAGACTACACTATTTCAGGAGTTTCAGATATTTCTGTAGCTGCTTTAAATCACTAAAAAAATGTACGTACTTTTTAAGTTGGAAAAATTTACCAATGTATATCTTTATTTTTATTTGAATATTAAGTGGCTGATCTTAAAGGGACATTAGAAGTATGTTTGTTTTGAAAGAAAGTATACTGAGTTATTTTTTCTTCAAATTTAAGCTTTAAAAACAGAAAAAAAACTTGTGCATGATGTGACTTTTTTTGTCTTTGGGGCCAAAACAAGAGTACCTACGGTAGGTTTTCAAAAGAATATATCTTTATTTGCAAAATTCAAGTCCAAGCCAAGTTGGTAAAATTAATTTGTAAATACAATAAAAAATGTATCAAAGGCGTTTCGCTGCTGATAATCCGCAGCTTCCTTAGTGATATTTACCTCCTCTATGGTTGAGGACCTGCTCAGACCAATAGTGTGAGGTCTTGTTTTGGCCCAAAAGACAATAGTCTCATCACGCACGTGTCAGGCACATAGTACCACACACCGTAGGAACAGACTCGACAAAGAAACACTTCAGTGTTTGCTAACAGTAAACTTTGGAGGTTTATATCACAGCACAGAATGTTGTGAATCTCATTAGATTGAAAAAACACACACCGAGCTGTGTCCTGTGGATCACTTACATCCCAGATTGTGCGCTCTTTTGCCCCCCCCCCCCCCCTTCTTGAAATAAAAAAAAAATGTGATGCCTCTGCTGGACCCTAGAGAGATCTGTGATACATAGGTAGAAGTTTTGGTAGATGGCTGTTTATATTTCTGGAGGGCTAATGTTGCAGTGACTGATGCAAGGGGCCTGCCAGAGGGAATGGGCCTAGTCTATTTCAATCTTATCAAATTATCTATCAATGGCTTTTTGTTCTCTCCTTCCCCTCTTTTTACTGATGGCAACCCCCCCATGACATTTTAACATTTGTACTCTAAAACAGGGTTATGTAACTATCAAAGATACATTTTGAGTTTATTTATTGACACCAAATTTGGAGTTTTTATCATTGGTTGAGGCCCTAGTCTATTTTAGTTTTTTAATTGTGGTAGATAGGGATGCATTTTTTCTAAACTATATATGCTGTTCTAAATATATTTCTATACATGCATCCTCTCTTCAAGCCTACAATATGACTGGCTTTTAATGTTTATATAGTGTAACATGTTAACCTGCTGTGGGTATGGCTTTGAAATGTGCCGCTCATTGCTAATGTGAGTGTCCTGTCTGTGGATAATGCCTTTTCTTTATTTGTGCTATCCTGATAAATATGTGTTAATAGATTCTACCATTTCTAGTAGAAGTATTTCAATAAACAAAAAAAAGATGTCCAACACCGGGGCCAAACTTCTGTCTTATTTGCCATTCAGACAATAGAAGAACAATGAGACAAAGCAAACTTGCAAACCCGTTCAGATTTGTGCTATTATTACAGTATAAATAATGATAGCTATCAACTCCATGTACACTGGTCAGCATCTCACCATTTGAGAGTTTTTTATTAAGGTATTTTGATTGCCTGGAAGGTAGATTAGCAAACCTCCCGGACCTTTCCTGTTATCTGCCCTTCTTGCTTCTGCACCACAGACTTTGACTTTGTTGTTAGGGTTGACGTTTAGGATTAAGGTACTGGCATTTAACAGATACTACATAGTAAAAGAGTGGCATGGGCAGCAGGTGATGCGCCTGTTTGTGGCAGGTAGATAATAAGAATGAGCCAACATGCCATTTCCGGTGGCAAATAATAAAATTACCTATGTCCACTGGTGTAGAGCAAATAAAGTATGTAGCTTCACTCCTCATGTACCCGAAAACAGACCAGGATTTTCAGGATGACTGAAACAGTTACTGACTCACCTCTCTGGAGAAGGGAAAACCTTGCCTATATATCTATACTGCCTAACACTAGTTTAAAGCTTGACAATATCAATAAACATATAGAGGATGTTAATAATTATTATTTGCACATGATTCTGTATTTCTTGCAGAATTTTCTGTATTTACCATATTGTAATTACTGCTAATGCATTTCACACTTTAAACAAATAATGAAAACAGGGACACATGCACTCTGTCTCCTGGGATAAAGTTAAACCTCTAGGCAGTGCTTCTGGAGCTTGAGTAATTATAGAGTTATTACCCTCAGGGCTATATCACGTCTGGTTACTGTGGTGAATAGGAAACATTTAACATGAAAGCTAATATACTTGTTAGCATGTATAAAAAAGAGCAGGTTTTAAACCAGGGCTTGACAAATCCAGGGAGCCATGGCTCCTAATTTATTAGTTGTTATCATGGCCGGATTACCCATTAGGCCAACTAGGCAGATGTCTAGGGGCACCTTCCAGTGAGGGGCGCCAATTTAAAAAAGAAAAAATATCTCCTTGCTTAAAAAAAAACTAAATGCTGCAGTTCATAGACTGACTGCTAGGAGGTAACCACCTAGAATAAGAGAGTTACAACAGGAAAAGGAACTTTGCTCAGAAAAGGCAAAAATGGGTCTGTGCATAACTTGCAGGGGCTCCTCCACTTCACTGCCTAGGGACTGTAAAAATGTAGATCCGGCCCTGGTTGGTATGCATATATTTCTACATAAAATGTATAGCCTGGCTACTAAAAATGTTTACTTGGCTCCTAAATTTCAGAAAACTTTGTCAATCCCTGCTTTAAACATTATTAAAAGCTTTATTTTTCATGGAAATAAATACTCACTAAGAAAAAACCCTGGTTTGGGAATGCAGCTAATTTTACTATAGATTAAATTACTGTTCCATAGCTCTGTTTTCTGCTTACCTAATCACAGATCGTCAAATTCAAGCAATGTTGCAAATGCAGTATGCAGAGGGATTACAAGCTTGTTTGTGTGAGTGTTTTTGTAATTCTTAAGATATTGCTTAATTTTTTTGCCTTTTGAAATGTTTAATATCTGCTTTTCTTTTAATTTATGGTAGACCCATTTGTGTTCCATATTACTTTACAGTAGGTAGCTTTAGGCAATTCAACTTAGAGATAAATTGTGGCGATGCAAATGTTTCAGCAAAGAGAGATTTTGGCAGAATGACGATTCTGTAACCCTTTCTTGCTAAGAAAGACTTCCACAGTGCTCATACAGAGGGTGGAAGAGATGATTTATCATCCTTTATTAATCAAATGCCCTCTACAAAAGACAGACCTCTTCTCAGTAAATTAAAGTAAAAAGGGCATTTTGTTTTATTATGTCACTATATGGAGCACATAGCATATGCCTTAACCACCCATCTATCTGTTTACATTCCCAAGAGGAGAGTAGGCTTTTACCCATTTGACAATATTGATAAACCTATAGTGGAGGTCTTATAACACCATTATGGAGCTACACAGGACTTCATATAATAGTTTAATAAGTAGATTGTTTATTATACATTTTGCTCTCAAAATATGAGTTACATTGGACCGTCTGTACTCAACAACCTCAAAACTTGTTGAATTTGGTATTTGATCTGCTTGATGAGCAAAAAATGCTTTGGCACTCAACACTTATTTGGTACTTGCTAAAACCAATTTACATTACTCTTTTTATGGGAGTTTGGTACTCGTTCTCGCCACTCGTTTTTCCTTCTGGAAACAATTTAATGACGAGTACCATGGGTCCACTGTATTTAAAATAGGCTGCAAGTGTGGGACTTGCAGTGTGGTGACATATAAAATAAACTTGTCAAGAAGAAGTGATGGAGACCAGAAGGAGCTGTTCCAACTTCAAATCATGACCACTTGTTCTAGTATTTTTAATTTTCCAGAATATACTTCCTCTGTGAACTTTTTGAAATCTGTTGTCACCAAAGAAGTCCCTATTGACAGAATTCTCTTTTAAGAACTAAACTTGCTCATGGGTGCCAATACTGTATATAGTTATTCTTGTGGGCAGTCATACCTTGTTTGATATGGCTGATTGAGCTCCTTTCCAAGTAGAGAGGTGCACTGAACACAGAGCTTTCTGTGGGGGCTAATAGAAATCCAGACACATTTCCACCATATCCATAAAATGTGTCTCTGCAATCAAGGTCACCCTCCCCATATTCAAGAAAATATACTGAAACAAAAATGTTTGTTCCCACTATAGAATAGTTAATAAGAATAATAAAAAACGTTCTCTTTATTTTGCCATCTGAAATATTTTTAGCTGTTACACAGGCGATGTTGGAGGACCCCACTTTCTACCCATTGTTTACCACACACCCTCTTTCAGGGGTGTAGATAACATAAGTGAATATACTCGGCAACAAGTGTTTCGTTTTTAACTTTATTGCTTGAATAAAAGGGTATATAAGCCAGGCCTGAACTGTAATTATGCAATTAAATGTTACCATAACCCAGGGGGGAAAAGTATGTGTGTGTGTGTGTATATATATATGTATGTATGTATATATATGTGTATATTATATATATATATATATATATATATATATATATATATATATATATATATACTAGCGATTTGCCCATCAAAAAATGACGGCAATAGAATTGTAAGTAAAGGAGTGGGGTTTGGCACACAAAGTAAGTGTTTTGGTTGTGTGAGTACCTTTGGCGCTGATTGCGTGGCTGGCAAAGAGCACCGTCGCAAGCCTCTAGGTTGGTGTTCTTTTTGGTTCTCAGAGCCCTTTTGACTCTGATTGCAGGGTCCATGCTGATGGCCTTTTGGCGCTCATTGCGAGTCTCTCCCCTAGTGTAGTTTTGCTCCTGTGAGCACCCTTGGTGCTCCTTGTGAGGCGTGTGGTGTGGTGTTTTTCTGTATATGTATTTTTTAATGATCATTAATTAATTAATGAAATCATAAATTAATATACTTTACCTATTTGTAATGAATATATGCAGCAACCAATATGCTGAAGAGCTAACAATCTGTTTTGATGTTCCTGCAGCATACAATTTAGATTTTCATTGTTGGTGACCTGAGGTGTAAGTGTCAGCAATGTGTGTAGTGTAAATAGGCTGCGTGCGCGAGGGGAAACCGTTGTGTAGCTGTGTAGTTCCACATTTTGTAATGTGAATGTTAGTTTGTGCAAGTTAGTGGTGTAAAATGGCTGCGATTTTGTATGTGTTAGGCGTTTGTGGATCATTTTGCGACCTTCGTAATAGTGTATTTTACACCTCGTACGGTCCTGTGTAAAAGTCGTATGTATGTGGCGGAGTTTTGCGTGTTTAGGGGTCATGTAGCCTTGTTTTCTTTTTTTCGACTGCCATTTTTTCTCTTGCTTAGGGGATTTTCAAGTGGCTAAACTCTGGAAATTGGATTTAAATTGACATGTAACATCACTTCCAGACGTCCTGGGTGTCCCCCCCTTGCTGTGTGTGATGTTTTTTTTTTGTTTGTATTTAGTGTGGTTTTTGTGTTTTTTGTTGTGTGCGGTTCGGCTGTTAAGTTCGTATTTTTTATGTAAGTCGTGGTTTCCTTTTGTAAATGTTATGGCCCGTATATTTTTTTCATGCAATTTTTTCAAAGTGCCACAGGTCTTGCAGTGTGAATTGTGTATTTGTGTTTTTGTAGTCCCGCGGATCGTAGGTATGATTGTAAAGTTGTGCGGGGTCGTAGGGATGAGCGCGTATGGCGCTCATCTCCAACAGCGCAGCCAGCCGTTTCCCCATTGCGCAGTTGCTGCGGGCTCGCTTTGCGAGCCAGCTGTTTCCCCATTGCGTTACCAACAGATTTTGGGAAGCCCGGCTGCTAACCACTATATATGTTATATAGATAAATAGATATTGTGTGTGTATATCACCACATGTAATAGTTGTCAAACTACGAGTTGTCATCATGCTTGCGAGCCTCGCGAAGCATAGAATCCTTCCGAGCTCGGAGCACTTAGGCGATGAGTGCCAAAGGTGCTCATCGTCCTGAAAGGCGCTCCTGCGAGCCATTGAAGCACGCGGGACTTAGCCTGCAAGCAGTTAAGAAACGCGGGACTTAGAAAAAAATATTCCAATCTCGGGGGCAAAAAAAAACTACCTTGCAAAACTACGACTTTAACGGCTCAACTGCGGAAATCGAAAATCACGAAAAACAAGAAAAAAAAAAAAAAAACACACAGCACGGGGGGAATGCCAGGACGCCTGGGAGTGAGGTTGCACGCAAATTTAAGCCGGATTTGTCGAGTTTCGGCACTCAAAAATCGGCTAAGCAAGAAAAAAAATGAAACAAGGCTAAAGGAGGCCGAAGTGCGCAAATCGCCACCAAGCACGAGTTAGCCAGGAACGTAGGAGATACATAATATATAATTACAACGGACAGAAAATGCTTGCGAGCCAAGTGACACATAGAAAAAACAGCCATTTTTACAACACTAACTTGCAACTAATAACATTACAAATCTAAAATGGAGCTTTACACACCTAAACAAACGTTTTGGCCTCGCGCGGAGCCTATTTACACTGCACACTTGCTACATTGCTGAGACTTTCTCCTCCGCTGATCAACAGTCCAACTGTACATTTTAAGATGCCGGAAACTCTGTTTTTTTTTAATTAATCGTGCTGATTGAACTCTCTAAATGGCAAATTTGTCATTACTTTAGTGCAGGAAAGTGATATTTTAATAGCATTCACTTGATAAAGTATTTATAATTTAAAACCATGTAATATCATATTTGGGGAGTCTGCTGTGATCATTTTAATAAATCATGACCATGCATTGTTTCTTTATAAAAAAAAATTAAACATTTTTATTAAAAGTAGATGTGCCACAGTTTGGAGATGAGAAGCGAACTGGCACCAGTTGTGTGAATCTCTTCCAAATCACAAGCTGATCTTATCTACCTGAGGTGCTAAAACTTTATTAGTCTTCTTCCCTGAATGTGACTGACAAGTAAACTTGATAATGGGCAAAATGGATTTTAAAGGCTACCTTTTTTTTTGTGCTTTCTATATTTTGATGCACTTTTCAATTCAATTATTATTTACTGTGGGACTCCATTTTCACAGCTATGCTTATTCTGCTCCTATTTTCTCAGGAGGATGTGTTCTTTATAAAGTAAGAAGCTTTCCTTTACTTTTATTGAAGGCACTGGCAGTTGCAGCTGTCACCTTTTTATATAGAGTTTTTGTGCATGTAGTCTTTTTTTTTCAATCTAATAAACCTTCCCTTTTTTCCCCAAGTGTAGTTTTTCAAAATAGTGTATTTTTAAGCAGAGAAGATTAATGTAAAACGGTTTTATTGCAGAGAGCTTTGTGGTTGGCTAGATATCCAAAACCCTCTACCAGGGGCTTATACTATAGCCATTTTAAGATGGCTACTGTAAAAGTAGATGCCATATAACTAAAGTCTGTGCACAAGTATTGAATGGTGATTTCTGCAGTACATAGAGCACATTGAGCAATACAGGTTTTTATGCTATTATTTATCATTTGCTTGCTGACTCGCTATACACAACTTGCCAGAGATACAGGATATTTAAAGCCATGTTAAATCTATTTTTACTTTTAATGGTTAACTAAAAATAGATGTTCGACCGCAGTAAATCCAATATTTAGCAAGAAAATATAATTAAAAAAACAACACAATTTTCCTTATTAATGATCACTGCTGTTCCACTCCCCACCTCTCATTGTCCTGAGCCAGTGAGCAGAAACTCCATTGTAACATTGCCAATTGTCTGATGCCTAATACTGGCAATCGGATTACTACCCTTTTTTCTCTAGTTAACCAACAGCCCAGAATGCCTCTTTTTCAAGTACGGTATATATCCAAACCATTTAAAGTTATCTATTGACTCTGCTGTCACAACCTCCTTTGGTAGAGAATTCCACAGTCTGGCTCCCCTTACTGTGAAGAACCCTTTTCTTTCCTTTTTTTGTCTAAATTCAAGTGATGTCCTCTTGTCAGTTGAGAACCTCCTTAGTACAAAAAGTTCCCCTGACAAAGCTTTATATTGAACGACGCGGAGGCTGCACAGGCTCCCTGGGTCAGCCTGTAGCGTCACGTGACCCAGCGGAGCCTGTGAGGCTATTAGCCAATCAGGAGCGTCGGGGGGCGTGTCGGAAGCCCGTTTCGCGCCATTGAACACAGCAGCGCGGTCTCCCGACTGGATGGACGGAGGTCTGAGGTCCTGCAGCTAAAAAATACAGTAGGAAGGTTTAATTACTGAGATTTCACCCCAGCTTACCAGCATATAAGGGGATATCACTGTTGAGGCTATCTTTGTCCGTTTTTGTGTTCTTTTCCTCCTCCGTTTTTGTGTGTGTGTGTGTCCCTGTCTCCCTGTGGTGTGCTGTGTCTGTGTGTGTTCCTGTGTCTGTGTGTGCCTGTTTTCTGCTTGTTGTGCCCCCTGTTTGTTCCCCTGTTAGCATTTACTATGGATCCAGAAGGCTTAGAGGCCTTACTGGCTGAGGTTAGGACCCGTGCCTTAAGCCAAGGGGTCAGGTGGGTGCAGGACAGGCTGGGACCTCCCATGCCTTCTGCGCTTGGAGCTCAGCACATTGTACAGGAACAGCCTGCGGTGGCTGGTGTCCTAGCCAATTCTGATGCCTCCAGGGAAATGTTTTCCCATCCCACCACTGTAGGGCTGCCAGACCCACGTCCATCAGGTAGCAGAGACACCAGAGATGGGGGGGGTTACAGGTCAGGGCGGCCGGGACCCCATACCCCCCAGGCAGGCGAGCGCCAGGATCACGGGCGGTGGGGGTGAGGGCCTAGCAATCCGGCCACCACCTGCCAACTTGCCTAAAGGTCCTAGGCCGCGACAAAGGTCGCGAAACACCCCTCTAACACCCCGTAAGGGGGGTGCAGGGGGTAAGAGAAAAGCCGGGAGTCCTAAAAAGGCTCCTACAGGCCCTCACGGTGCCAAGCAGACGGTCCCTGGGGTTTCCCTCATTAACAGTGCTTCTGGTACTTTACAGGGACGCCCAACTGGCAGCGAGAGGAGCATGGCGACGACGAGAGAGAGAAGAGATGGGGTCATCAGAGAGATGAACAGCCAAGACAGCATGGTCATGATTGATGACATGCCTGTGACAGCGGCAGTGGCGAGGCTAGGACGCCCCACTCGAGCTAAGTAGGCTACGAGCAGGTACAGTCCGCTGCTATTTACGCACACACCGCTAAGGCGTAGCAGAGTAGAGACTGAGGGCGATACGGTTAGGCCACAGCGGGGGTCTAAGACTGACCAACAGCTGGATATTCCAACGCCCGAGGAAGTCTCAGGGGACCCCCTACAGGGGGCGGCGGAGGCAGTGCTAGCCTACTCCAGCCGCGCAAGCTTAGCTGACCAGGACCCTTCCTCAGACGAGGAAAGGGCGGTATGGGCGCGGGCATGCAGGTCGCGGAGAGCTAGTGACTGTTCTTCTTGTACCCACAGATCCAGAAGGAGATCCCAGTCTAGAAGCAGAAGATCTTGTCGGTGCAGCTGTGCTTGCACTGGATCTGAGAGGAGAAGCCCGCGGAGGGCCAGACGGTCAGAGTCCCCGGAGCGTCAGGAGAGACGCGGGGATACTCCGTTGGCCGTATCTACTCCAAAGCTTCCAGAAGCAGGTGAGCGCTCAGAATTGAGCTGCGCAGCAGACAAGGGTGGTTTTATTGGGTCATTAAGGACTCTATTAGCTGCGCATAACATTGCAGTTAGCGAGCGCGAAATGGGAGCGTGGATAGGGGGGCTAGCAAAGGGTGCATGGTCCCAGCCAGCAGCGGTAGTGGCGCGAGCGAGGCGCTAGCTAGCTTGCGCGCGCCCGAGCCGGTAGGCAGCGCAATAGCAGCAGTTGGGAATAACACTGTGGGGGTTACCGACGCAGCCATGAGTCCTATAGTCCTCTGCTCGTTGGATAATTTAGGAGCACACCTTCCACAGGATGTAAAGGAAAAGATCTGGAGGAGGGAATTTATAGAGTTGTTTTCCCTTCTCCCTATGTCTAGGCAAACAGACCTGGCAGAGAGGGGCCCCAGGGAGGGGAAATCCTTTGCTAGGCTACCCAGGACGTTTGATACCTGGCTGCAAGCATTTTCTATTTGGGCTTGCGTACTGTGTGAGCGGCACCCTGAACAGAGTTCGGGATTGTTCGTCTACATAGACGAAATTCGGAATGCTCACAAGGTTTATGGGGGTACAGCCTGGTGGCGGTACGATGAGGAATTCCGGCAATACTTGGCCTCAAGGCCAAGTATGGCGTGGAGCGACAAAGCGGTGGCGTATTGGCTAAACATCATGACACCCATGAGAGTCACGACGCCCTTTCGGAGCGGGGCCGGTGGAGCTAATGGCCCCACCCACGCCTCAGGAGCAGGTCTTAAGACCTGTTTTTCGTACAACGAGGGGGTCTGCAGATGGGCGCCTATCTGCAGGTTTAAGCATGCATGCTCAAACTGCGGAGGTGAACACCCCCTGTCTCGATGTGGTAGACCCAAAGAGGGAGGCAGGGGCGAACCTCCTGCAAAGGGGCAAGACGCCCATACGCCTCCCCGCCATGCTGCCGTGGCTAAAGCGCTACGGTAAATTGGCAGGCACCGCCAAAGCGGCGCGCCTATTGGAGGACGGGTTCCGAGAAGGATTCCGGATTCCATGTGGGGTCGACATTCAAGGTTTTCTTGTCCCAAACCTGAAGTCGGCTAGGGATTTTCCAGGGGTAGCCAAAGCTAAGGTGCTTAATGAGGTAAAATTGGGGAGGATGGCTGGGCCATTTGCGGCCCCGCCCATCCAGGGTTTAGTTGTGTCTCCTCTTGGGGTGGTCCCCAAGAAGGAGAAGGGTAAATTTAGATTGATCCAACATCTCTCCTACCCCAGAGGCCGTTCGGTAAACGATGGCATATCAAAAGACCAGGCTACTGTGTCTTATGAGTCATTTGACCGGGCGGTCGATCTGGTGAGGAGGGAGGGCCAGGGGGCCCTTATGGCAAAAGTGGACATCGAGGCAGCATTCAGATTGCTCCCCGTGCACCCGACAAGCCATCGGTTGCTGGGGTGCTTCGTAGACGGAAGTTACTTCGTTGACTTATGTTTACCCATGGGATGCTCGATATCCTGTGCTTACTTCGAGGCCTTCAGCAAATTTTTACAATGGGCTGTGAGCATCGAGGCGGGGTACAAGAGTGTTACCCATTACCTGGATGACTTCCTTTTGGTTGGTCCAGCGAGAAACGACGCTTGCCGTTTTATGCTGGAGGTGTTCACCGAAATCTGCACAGAATTCGGGGTACCACTGGCCCATGACAAGACGGAGGGCCCTACGGAACAATTGACTTTTCTAGGGATTCGGATTGACTCCTGCAAAATGGAGTGCAGTCTTCCCTTTGAGAAGGTGGAGGACATGCAAGCCGAGATTACGGCGCTGCGGGGCGCACGGAGGGTGACCCTGCGGCGACTGCAATCAATATTGGGGAAGTTGAATTTCGCGTGCAGAATTATCCCCATGGGGCGGATATTCTGTAGACGGATGTCGCGCATCATTTCCTAACAGTCTCTAGGGCCATGCGTGACGATGCAGAGGTATGGGCAATGTTCCTTGCAGACTTTAACGGGCGGGTGGTCCTTCAAAAGGAGGGCACCACCAGCGCAGAGCTAGAACTCCACACCGATGGTTCTGGACCGATCGGTTGTGGGGCGTATCTCCAAGGGAGATGGTGCGCTGCGGCATGGCCGGAGGAATGGGAAGATGCGGGTTTACTGCTGAACCCTACATTCCGGGAGCTGTTTCCTATGGTGGTAGCAGTGCACTTATGGGGTCCTTGTTTCAGGGACAGGCGAGTCATTTTCCATTCGGGTAATAAGGGGTTGGTTGAAGCCGTGAACAACATCACGGCGGCATCCGTACCAGTGATTAGATTGCTCAGGCATCTTGTGCTATGTTGCCTTCGCTTGAACATATGGTTTCAAGCAAGACACGTGACAAATGTGAATAACGGAATTGCTTACGCCCTCTCTCTGTTTCAGGAGGATCGTTTCAGGGCGCTGGCTCCTCGTGCGAACGCCCTGGGGGAGCTTATCCCCGAGGAGCTCTGGGAGATTGGAGCTGTCAGGTAACGAGACTCGTGAGACAGTCTGTTGCCCCAGCGACGTGGAACGCTTATAGACGCGTGTGGGCTAAATGGGATAGCCTAGTGGCACTGGCAGGTGGTGCCACGACGGAGGACAAGAGCGTAGGGATCTTGCTTTGGTACCTGCTGCGGTGCGCCGAGCAAGGCGAAACAAAACCCGTAGTAGGGAGACAGGTCACGGCGCTTGCTTTTATGTTTAAGCTTGCTGGGCAGAGGGACCTTACTAAGGAGTTTCTAGTGCGCAAGGTGGTGCGCGGAATGTTCAGCGGTGCGCAAAGGCCAGATAGTAGGCGGCCAATTACATTTGCGCTGTTGCTGAGATTGGCTCAGGAATTGGTGGTGGTTTGCAGGGATCCCTTTGAAAATCTACTTTTCCGAACGGCTTTTTCCCTGGCGTTCTTCGGAGCGTTTAGGATAGGGGAGTTAGTCGCGAACAGTAGACACGGTTCGGGGGGTCTGCAATTGGTGGATACCTGCCTCAGGGAAGGTACGGTGGTATTGTGGTTGCGGAGGTCAAAGACCGACCAAGTGGGTAAAGGTAGAGAAGTGGTTCTGCATCAGGTTGGCACAGAGTGTTGCCCATATGCATGTGTAGTGGAGTACCTTAAGCAGCGACCGGTGGGACGGTGTTCGCTGCTGGTCCACGCCGATGGAACGGCACGGTCTATGTATCAGTTTAAAAGAGTTTTAAAAAGTGCACTGCATCGGCTCGGTTTCAAGCAGTCCGACTTTGGGACACACTCCTTTCGGATTGGAGCTGCCACTGAAGCGGCTAGGTTGGGGTTGCCCGACGCGACAGTAAAGCGCATCGGGAGGTGGGACTCAGACCGTTTTCGTTCCTATGTACGGCCAAATGCAGTGGTTTAATGGTGTTGCTTTCTACTTTCAGGGGAACAGAAGCAACTATGGATTGTGGGCCATTCCTACGTGTACTGGGCCCATAGGTTAGCCGCAGTTACCGAAGAAAAGGCACAACTGGGCTTTCCTGTTACGGACTTACGCGTAAGGTGGTGTGGCATTCGGGGTCTGCGATGGGCGCAGCTCGACGGCCTCTTGGAAACGTACGCGCAGCGTTACGGTCAGCCCAGTGTTATCATTCTTCATGCCGGCGGGAACGATTTGGGGACGGTTCCCATGAGACGAATGCTAAAGGTGATGAGACGAGACATCGAGAAATGGGTGAAGAAGTTCCCTGGCACGTTCCTTATCTGGTCTGAGATGATTAAGAGAAGATCATGGCGTAACGCGCGCGACCCAGTATGCTTAGATAAGGCTAGACAGAAGATAAACCAGCAGATTGCGAGCTTTGTGAGAAAACAAGGTTTCTCTGCCATCCGGTATAAAGATTTCGAACCGGTCGGCGCAGACGATTTTTTCGCAAAGGATAAGGTTCATCTTACGGAAATAGGGTATGAGTTAATGGTGTTCGAGTTTAGGGAGAGTGTTTTGCGGGCCTTGGCTTTAATGTCTAGCAGGGGGGGATTGCAGCCTCGGGAGGCGTCCCTCGCATGCTCCGTGGCGGGAGGTGAGTTGCCCGGCCCACTGGCCTAAGGGGGCGATGGCCCCACCTCACAGGGCGTGCTTAAAGATAAGCATTGGGGCTTTGGGCAGGGCTCAAAGCGTGAGGTCACTGTTCGTGGCCGGGCTCCTCCCCCGGAAGGAAAGGACTAAATTAGTCATCTAAATAAGTTACGGTTGTTTGTTTACATTGTGTCAAAATAAAGCTGTGGCCCGTTGTTTCTCCCAACTCAAGTTGTCGTGTCAGTTATTCCATCAACTAGCCTGAATGGATCATGCATGGGTCATGACCCAGGATATATTTATAGAAGGTAATCATATCCCCTCTGAAGTGCTGCCCAAAATTGTACTCCATATACCAAATGGGGGCATACCAGGGATTTTTTTATAGTGGTAGAATTATATTTGCTTCCTTTGCTTATGCCCTTCTTAATGCATGCTAATCTTTTAGTTGCCTTTGCAGCTGCTGCTTGGCATTGAGCACTGTTACCTAGGTGGTTGTCCACAAGTACTCATGAATCACTTTCGATCTCGGATACCCCTTCATTGTGTTCATTTAAAAAATGAAAGTGTCTTATACAGTGGTGGAGAAAACCTCTTGCTTCCTTGTCTTAATGAATCTGCTTTTAAAGAAAATATGCATGTGATATTCTTCCTAATAAAGGACATAAACCTTTAGTGTATCCCCTGCTGGCTTGGAACAAGGGCTATTCAACCTCTAACATCTTTGCTGTGTTGTACTGACATGTAAATGACAAACAATTCAATTAAATATTGAATGTAACATTTTGTTTTTAATCTTTGTTTGAGAGTTTTATATAAAGGTGCGCTCCAAATTATTTTCAAAAGAGCTTGAACTTTATCCAGTTCCCAAAAGTGCAGAGCTCAGAAGAAATGTAAAATCGCAATTTATCTTTGCCAAGAGTATAGGATAACGGAGCCATATTTCCATTCTACATGGCTATTTATTTATGAACGAGTGACTGCGTTGTGGACTCGGTTTACATTCTGATTTCTGCAATTTTATGAGCTGCAAAGCAGTTATTCTTATGCAATGCCTGGAACTGGAACCTAAAAATGTAGAACATAAAGAGCCACTGTTGTAGTCATACAATATGAATGAACAATCAGATCAGTATTTATAGAGGAAAAACATAAATGTAGTATTTTTGAACTAGTGTTTAAGAATAATTTTTTGCATGACAGAGGTGAATAAAACTTTTAGTCGCAGTGTAAACTGCATTTAAAGGGACATGGAAGGTTTCTAGATTTCACTAGGAATATAACCTACCTACACATGTTTCTTTTTATGTACTTTATTTTATTAATAGGTGCTTATAATCTTGCTTTTCTGGCTAAAATCATACAAATAGTACCTGCTTGGGTCCGCCCTCTGTAGCACATGAGTACAGACTCTGAATTAATTTTGCCGAATGTTGTTGAAAGATGGTCACTGATTGGCTACCATGAAATACTGCAAAACCACGGACTGTACTATGTGTTCATGTGCTGCATGAGCTACTGAGGGCAGACCCAAAGCAGGTAATATTTGTTTGGTTTTTGGCAGGAAAAACAGAGCTTATGAGAACTTGTTAATAAAATGTCACCTAGTAAAAGCCAAAAACCTTACATATGCATTATAAGGTTTATTTCTGACAAGCCTAAAAAGGTTAGGTGTCCTGGTACTGTGGTATAGATCTTTGCAAATCATTTACTGGAGACTGATTGGCTGCATGAAGTGTGGTACTGAGTGTAGCACATTTTGCTTTATATAGGATTATATGCAAGTTGTTTTTTAAAGAACACACTTATCTATACAGTTATACCTTGGCAGACATCCACCTTGAAACTCCTCACATTTGGTATTAAATGCATTTTAACAAGAAAAAATGCCTCTGCACGCGCTTACCCTGGTACTTGTCGCGCTTGTAAATTTAGATTACTCCTTATGAGAACTTTATGGTTCTTGTCCTTTTTTGCGACTCGTCATACCTTCTGGAACCAATTCCTATTGCCTATTAGAAGACATGGTGATGGGATTCCAGACCTGAACCATCTGAACCATAATGGACATAGTACAAGCTCAATGAACACTTAAGATGTTCTTGCTAAGTTAGATAGAAAGATGGCTGTTCTTTGCTTTTGAAAAGGATAACATTATAATCTCCCAAAGTAACCTATTGGTGAGGGTAGTTATTTTCAGATTTTTTTAGGGAAAAGATTTAGATTCAGTTTTGTAAAATGTTTTTCTCATTTTCAAAGAGATATTCATGTTGTACTAGTAAATTAAAGGAACTCCATCACAGGAAAATCCCCTAAAAAAAAGAGTGAATTAGAGTTTACACAAACAATATATGCAGTGTTCAAAGAATAACAAATAAGATGTTCAATGTACCTGAAATCTAAGACTGAAAAACACTCGGAATACACAAAGACATTTATTTTGGAATGTGGGCCGTCCTCTCCTCCCCCCTATATCAAGAGAACGTAGAAATTACCATAAACTTCCCCTTCAAGCTCTAGTCTGCCCATTTATGTCACGAAAGAGGCATTGCCTTCGCTCGAACATGTCACTCAAACAAGTGCTGGGGAGGAGCCATGGGAGCCGAGCCGAACACTTACATGTTGAGCCACAGGATGACATCCGCGATCTGTACAATGGATTGTTCCAAATACCTTCCATTCTGAAGATATAAGCATAGTGGAACGCGGCACATATAGAGACTTAGGCAATGTCTGTTGATAGAAGGGAAGTGGTTATGTCCGTGATTAAGACGCTTTAAGTGCAAATCTGAATAAGCATCTCCATGAGAGATGACAACAAAATAGAAAACCGTTGTACTAATGCAAATTGCAGGAATGAGCTGTGACAAGGGACAATTTATATATAAATTGTATCTATTTTGTTTAATAATAGTCAATTATCAGTTATAGTTCTTTTAACATGTGTAAAATAAGCATGGGACTTGGGTAGTCCTTCAAACATGTTTTACCTCAACAACTGCAATGCTTAATTTTTACAAGATGCCATGGTGGTATGCCCCTATAGGCATGTTTATAAGCCTAGATTTTTTTTTTATCTTTCATTTCACACTTTAGGGGTTGGTCATTATAGGGCCACTGTAGTGCATCACCAATATATAGTTATTGTACTGCGAGTTGTTGTCCCGTTGCGGCCCATGCCAGTGAGGCACACCGCAGGACTTGGGCTGCAATGAGCGCTGAAGGAGCTCATTGCACTGCAAGACTTGCTTCGCGAGGCGAGCAGTTGAGGCATGCAGGATTTAGGCTGCAATGAGCGCTTAGGGCGCTCATTGCACGGGTGGACACGTGGGACTTAGTTGGCGCTCATCCCGAGACATGCGGGACTTGGACAAAATTACGGGCCGTATGACTTAGGACCCGGAGCTCGCAAAAATACGACTTTAACAGCCGAACCACCGAACTGGAAAAACATGCAAAAACACACAAATATGCCTCAAATTCATTTACACACACAGCACAGGGGGAGAGCCAGGGAGCCTGTGAGTGAGGTTTCAAGTTAATTTGAGGCATGTTTTGCCTTTTTTTCACGATTTGATAATCGCTGAAGCGATAAAAAAATGGCTGCCCCCAAAAAAACGTACACACGACGTAAAAGGAGGCCGAAGGACGTAAATATGAGCCCTAAGCACTAAGACTAAAACCAGTAACACTTCAAACAAGGCAGTAACCCAATGCTGTAGGCCCCTAAACTACATAGGCATATAAAGTACACGGGAGAGGCTTGCAATGGGCGCCGAACATGATCATCTGGGAGGGCGTGATGACACCGAAGGGGATCATTACAAAGCAGGAAAGGTGCGGCTTGGCAAAAACGGGGCTCGCGATGAGCGCCAAAGGCGCTCCTCGCGAGGCCTGTAAAGTAGATGGAGGAAGAGACTCGCAATGAGTGCGGAAGGGGCTCAGAGGGGCCATATCCTCTCATTTTGTGGCAAACCGCATTGCCAGGCATCACATTTTGTTGCTGTCATTTTTGACGGGCAAGTCGCTAGTTTAAAATTAAAGCACATATATTTCTTTGTTAGGCAGAGATTTTAAACTGCATACAATTTTTAATAATAAATAAAAGTCAATAGTCTTTTTCTTACTTTTTGTATATATCTTTTTTCCCCTCAAGCCGATCCATTTATCTCTTCAGGGAGTTTATTTATTTTAAACTGCATACTGTTTTTAATAGTCTATGCCAGGGGTGGACAATTATTTTGCCAAAGTGACCACATGAGAAACTGGGACTGTTGTGGAGGGCCACCCTCCAGTGCCATATATGTACACATACATTTTATATATATATATATATATATATATATATATATATATATATATATATATATTTGCCCCCCTCAGCAGCAATATTCACCCCCCCCAACACCCCCTCAGCAGCACCATTAACCCATCAGCCCCCCTCAGCAGCAATATTCACTCCCCCCAACAACAAAAACAGGCCCCCCTCAGGAGCATTATTCAACCCCTCAAAACCTTCATTCACCCTCCTTCTCTTACTACGGCAGTCCCTGTCCATGATCCTATTGCTGAAAGGTTGGGTATCCTTCCCATGCCAGAGCTCATACTGCAGGGTCACGTGACATCATTAGGAATTCCCCTCCCCTGTTGTATGAAGTTCCGGCAGGTGAAGGATACCCAACATCTGAGCAATGGGATCGGGGACAGGGGCTGACGGAGGCTGGGCAGTCTGGGGAGCTCCGCTCAGTCACCTCCTCCCGTGCTGTGCATCGGGTGCCATGCTTCCATTGTTGCGGGCCAGATGTGGCCCACGGGCCGTAAAATGCCCAGGTCTGGTCTATGCCCAACAAACATATTAGCTTAACTTGTAAATGCACTACACTAGTCCTAAAATGAATGTACATGCATAAGTATTATTTAATTTATAATGTTTAAACTTTGTAATGCTAGATTTCTGCCTGTTGCTTTGTGCTGCTTAGCTCCACCTTTTTTAAATAATTAGGGGTGGGGGCCAATGTAGCAGACTTCCTGCTGTGTGCTCTCGTATTTAACTGGAGTAAATCTACCTGGCCTGATCTACACACAGCAGGAAGTCCCAACCCTAATTATGCAAAAGTGGTGCAGCACAGAGCAACGGACAAAAACCTATAAATGTGAGACTATAACTGCTAGTATTACATTATATTATTGAAGTGACTCTGAACTCCCAAATTGTCATTGGTGTGTGTATATTGATGTTATTTTTGAGAGAACTGCTTGGTCCTCCTCTGTCCTTTTTATGTCATGCAGTGGCAGCAACCTTGTGAATTTCAGCATGTCCTGAATAATTTTGGATACTCCGTTGTCGAAGAAAAAATACCTAAATGACTTAACACCCAGTAATCATCCTATTTTTTGTTACATTTTAAGTGGTAAAAAAAGTGGTAAATAAAATCAACTTTATCTTTTATGAGAAAATCCAGCTATTTGCAGTGTGCGTTTTCTCACAAAGATTTTTTGTTTTTGTTTTTGTTTGTTTTTTGTTTTGTTTGTTTTTTTGTTTTGTTTTTCACAAATAACGTTACTATTTGAAATCCAGATCGTTGCAGTGGCTTCCTAATCTTTTAATATATTATAATAAAAAGGCTATAGTACCTTTATAATAAACCTATATTTTATTTCACCATTAATTTTACATTAAAAATACATGTGCTGCAAACAGTAGGTTTAGCAAGAAAATATAATTAAAAAATGCAGAATGCACCACGTTAATAGCGACTGCTGTACTTTTACCCACCTCTTTGTCCTCATATTATTGAAAGGAAATTAAAGCTTTCCACTAAGATGACCCTGATTAGACTGCCTTGGCATGGTTTATGTTAAAATATTTTACTTCCTTTCAGTAGTGCCTAGGACAATGAGAGAGGTGGGGAGGGGTACAACAAGAACCATTAATGAGGTGAACTGTATTTTCAAATTCTCTGGCTAAAGCTTTAATTTGCTGCTGTTTGCACATTTATTATTTTGGTTTAATGGTGAGCTAAACCTAAGTTTTAACATGAAAAGCCCTTACACTGGTCCTGTAACAGGGCAGATAGAGGAGGGGAACACTATAGTGCGTGTATTGGTTATGGTTGTTAATCACATAAGTTACATTTCACTAAAAAAGTTAAATGAATAGTGTTTTATCATTTAATCGTGTTAATATATTCATTTTCTACCTTTCAGAAAAGAAACAAAATGTGGCAGAGCGTGGGTCTGACGTTTCTGGTATTCATAGCCACTTTAATCTGTGTCCTGCTGTTTATGCTCTGTGGTGAGTAAACCTTTCTGTGTTTTATTATCAAAACTGATACATTTGTAGTGCCCAAAAGGTAGGTTGTGGTCTATAAGTAGATGTTGAAGTGGTAACTGGTTCATTTCATTCCATTACTCCGATGTAGTAATTTAAAAATATGAACTCAGACTCAGTATTATAAAAAACAGGAACAGCTTTTTATTGCTGTTGTTATTAAGAACAGGTTCAATAGATGTATATTTAAACTTGAACTGATAACATTCTGTAACAGTTTGTGTGTCTTCTGGATTTTGTATATATTGCTATTACAGTCATTGACAATGTTTCATCTGCAAGGTATAATAACACCCACTTTGTTATTATCTTATCTTGGAATGCTGACATATCCATATATCTATTTCTAGATAGGTTTCCTCCCCTTTTATTAGGAGCATACACACACTTCATATGTCTTCAAGATATGTTACCTCCCTTTTCTTTAGAAGCATACACATAATTTTATATAACTTCATTCAGAGCAGACTCACACAACAGGATACCAACTGACTGATTACATAACTGAACCTATCTGGCAGTTACTGACATCACAACATTCTAAATTATTTAACTGTTCATGAACCAAACATGCAACATAACATACATTAATTAACATGCATAGAGTAATCAAAATAACATAACACATTGCATAACTATAAACCATACTATAAAATCACTGAGCTCAAATGGTGGTCAGGGATATCTTGACATAACCATTTAATGAATACTTTTTGTAAATATCTACGTGGGCAAATTTGCAGAAAAACAGACTGTTCTGGATCTTTTGTGCGTCAACAAAGTTGTGACATTAAACAGTCAAAACTGGAATATGTTTTTTTTCTTCTTTTTTTTTTTTGCATCAACCCTTAGAGACAAAGTATGCTATCCAGTATAGATTGTGGCTAAGGAAATGTAAGATATCTAAATCTTTTTGTTTTAACTCTGTGGCCTATCAAGTTAGCTTAAAAGTACCTGTTAAGTATTGATGTTTAGAGGACTGAATAATCCCTTTCAATATTTTCTATTCTGTTGTAATATACAAAGAATTGTTCTATTTTTCTAGGGGTATTTCGTTATCAAAAAAAGACGGTAATATTGATTTAACATAATTAATTGAACTTTTCCAACCATTTTGGACTTCGATTATGGTGATTCATTCTATACCTGTATCTATTTCTAGAATTCTGTACTTTTTTAATAAATCTTTTTGTGTCACAACTCCTCACAGTTGTACATTTCATACCAGTAGTTCTTATGATCTCTTTTAGTACAGATTATAGCATAGTTCATCTAATGGTTTTGTCTTTTCTTCCCAGGTTGGTATGTTGTCTGGCATCTGTTCTTGTCTAAGTTCAAGTTCCTGAGAGAACTTGTCTGTGACAGTGGATCATTACAGGGAGAAAGTGAGTCCTCAGAACCCCTCGCAGAATCCGAATCCCCACCCACTCCACAGAAACCACGTCCCAAGACTGCACGACAAAGGCGGCCACAAACCGAAGAGGCCACTTAAGAATAATGGCAACACTGCTTGGTCTTTGTCAATGGGAAGCTCAAACGCAATATCTTCAGTATCTGCACTGTAGGAGTCAACATTTTAATTATATTGAAATACTGACTTCATAAGGTTGGGTCAGAATCGGGGTGGGGGGGGGAGGTATAAATTAAATTTACCATTCTATCTTTTATTACATTTTAAATAGATATGCTGTTTATTTCAGTGGATAGGAAGGCATTACCTGCATGATATTAGAAATGTCAAGGAAAATCTTATAACCTGCAACAATTGTCTTTAAAGTTGGAATTTAGCAGCTTTACATTCCATGTTTGCTTTTACAAGCTAATATAAGTGTACTTGGGATAATAATACCATTGAAGTCCACCTGTAGCCGCAGAATGCTACAAAATATTATATCATAATCTCCAAGGCGGTTACATTACTGGCTCCTATTCCTTGTGACCCATATATTGTAACTTACTACCATCATCATGTGCGCAAAAAATAGTAATCAGGGGTTTGTCAAACTCCTTAAATAAAAAAAAGCATTTTCATTTAGCGGAGGTAACTTAGAAAAGTCTATACAGCATTTTAGCTTTTAGTGCGATGCAAAATACGTTTTGTGCAGTTTGTCAAGCAGAGGTGGCTGCTTTTCTGTGTCGAGGAGATGGATTGCCTTTTCCTGGACTTTATTCTCAATATTGTGACTAATCACATGCAGCCATTACACATCTAATACGAATGCATACAAGAATGTTGCATGTATGTGCTATACAGCTGCAGTCCCATGTTTGCTTTGTAAAGACTGCATAGATTTGAGGAGACAATACAAGGCTGTTTGGTACATAAATAAAACTTTGTTTCTTGCAGCTAAATTCAATCATCTTATGCTATTTTAAAAAGGACCACTATCGACAATAGGAAAATGTTACCTTTTTTCTTTTTTTTCAGTTGAATTTACACTTGCTGTTGGGTAATATTTTATGGAAATTTTTCTAAGTTTTTTTTTTTTTTTTGTTTCCAGTTAAATCTTTATCCAACTTATTTTCTTCTTTTCCATCCAAAAACACTAGTTACAGAAAGTGCTATCCCTACTATTTTAATATACCTGCCAGGACATTTTGGTAGGCCTCTGTATGCCGTTACATATGACTTTGCACATATCATCATTTTTACATTGTTACGTAAGTTTATTTTTCTTTTCAACTCATTTTACATTTGTAAAGAGAGTAAAAGGTGCAGACTCTTTTCATTAGCATTGTTGAGGTCCGTGCAACCAACATGTTATTGTATATTGCTTTGTTCATGTATATGTATAACAGCCAGTAAGCACACGGGTGAGGCGCAATTGATGCGCATTTCATCTGAGCAATATTTTTAATAAACTTGCATGCATTAGTATGAAGAGATAAATGAATAGTTTACGGTTTGACTGACCTATTGTTACAAGATTTTAAGAAGCTTTGTATGTTTTGTTTGAGCATATAACCGATTTCTCAGATCTTAAGTTTTGAGATCCCGTGTTGCTCCTTTACAATATGTTGGAGTCCTCCCAAAGCCTCAGATGGGTATTACAATGCAACTTAAAAAAATAATAAATATGTCATTTGTTTTAAGGTTGTTTTATGTTGTCTTATATATGAAGGAATGGGTTCTCACAAGAAACACTGTTCTAGCTTGCATGGATTTATTAGCGATGGCTGTCACATTTATACTCCAATGTAAGAGGCACCACAAATATTTATTAAGAGATGTGCAGAAAATACATTTCTGCAAAATCAAGTGAGTTTCTTGCTCACATATATCATGCATTCACAAACCTTAAATCTCTTGTAGTTCTAGATGTGTTTAGTCGTTCATTTGTGTTCGACTCTCCGTGTCCCTATGGACTGCAGCATGCCAGGCACAACTATCGTTATGTTTCTGGTTGTGCTTATCCATAGCGTTATCTTGGGAAAGATTCTGGAGTGGGTTGTGAGTTCCCTCTCCAGTGGACCACAATTTGTCTGAAATCCCTGCTATGACTTGCCCATCTTGGGTGACCCTGCATGGTATAGCTCACAGCTTCATCAAGGTACACAAGCCCCTTCACTACAAGGTAACGATACAGAAGGGAGTTCTACATAATATCTCACTAAATACTGTACTTGCAATGATGGATTTGTTTTTCTTGTACCCTAAGCAGATTAAAGTGTCTCCTACATATGGTTGGAGATATTTATTTAAAAACAGGCATGGAACCAAGCAAGTGGGTTTTCTATGATGCTGGAAGGAATCCCTTCACAGAAAATAATTATACTTTGGTAAAAAAAAAAATAGTTAAGAAGCCACCCATATAAACTGTAGGAGCCATGACTCCCTGCTCATACCTGCTGCATCTTGCATTTGTGGTCCTGACCACTCACAATAAAATCTCATAAACCAAGACTGTAATGCCCACAGATTAGAGGAATCCAGCAATTATGTTTGTAATACACACGGTACAAGGGAAGGAAGAGTATATTGCAAAGCTGCATCATATAGTCAGGCAGGCACCCCTTTTGAGTGAAGCACCCCTAGGCAGTCTCCATGTTTTGCTGTTGGTAAATCCAGCCCAGTTGCATGCCGTATAATATATTCTGCTGCAAACCTTCTTTGTGAATACATTGCCTTTTATTGAATTCCTCTTTACCACTCCAGAACATATTAATCTTCTCTGTATAAACGTTTAACTACTGTCCTGCAGCATAAGTACATGGCACTCTAGGAATGTGCTGTGCATATAACCGTTTGTGGTAGGTATTATGTCCCGCTTAAATGCCAACATAGGGCTGCCCTTGCTGTAATATGAGTGGGTTACACTGACATAGCATTGCTCATTCAGGACCATAATAAATTCAGTATAATTTGCAATAATTCTTTACATTTATAGGTAAAGGAACAAAACAAATGTCCCAGTTATTACAAAGATCAATAGTACACACATACATGTTAGGTATTTTAAGCATCCATTACCTGAAAAGATCCATCCTCTCTGCTAATCACTTTATTAACTCACAGTTTTGATGATAGGAAGAGCATGCCCAGTTGGTTAAATCTGCATAATGACAGAAGCTTAAACATTTACAATCCACCAATTTATGTGTATTTTAAATGAACTGTGCATGCCATCCTGCTTATAACACTGATAACTAATTTTGCATTTCATTAATAACTGGAACCTTTGCAGTGTCCTTTTTTAAAAAGACGATCCTAATCAAGAAAGCTATTTTCCGTTCCATGTATTAATCTTTAATACATTGCATAGCATAATTGCTGAATTTACCTTTTTGTGTACTTCAGAGATGTCTCTACTGTAGTGGTGTGTTTCAGTCTAGACCCACAAGGCCCAGGCCTAGGGAAGCACATTTTCAGGAGGCAGCAGTCTGCCAAAGATGCCGGTGCAGTGTCCTAGGATAATGTGTGCACATGCCAAGAAATGTCTATATATAGTGCTATTTCTGTCTGTGAGTGTTTGCAACTCTTTGATATACTGTATATATACATAATCCCACACTTACCATTTGGGATAGAACAAGGACAAGTAGGGCGTGGGGGTGCACAAATCTTATTGGCCTAAGGCAACATAAAGCCTACTTACACCCCAGGTATGTGACTCCTTGGATCTTGTAACCTATGTATACATTTGTTGCCCCTCATACAAACCTTTTTAAATTTGATCTCTTTGTGACTTGCTTGTATCCAAGCCTCTTAAAAATTAGTAGATCCTTACATAGAGGAATTAACTGTAAAATGCTGTTAATCTTTGTAGTAAGAACAGGGAGAAAGATTTCAGTTCTTTTAAGATTGTGTTTTTTTGTTTTTTAATATTATTACTTTTTAGTATTAAACATGGGTGACTTTTAAGCACACAGTCTTTCTTTTATTTTTTTTTGTTTATCATGAATATTTGTCTCTGGAGGAAGTATCCATTTGTAATTGATTTAAGAAAAATTATATTTTAACTTTGTATATTCCTTGAGTAGTAGAGAAAGGAATATGTTTTACTGTTTTCCCTCTCAAAGTGAAAAATGAACTTACATTTTGTGTTTTTTTTTTTTTTCTTCAAAATAGTTTTAATTGTAACTGAAAAAGTGTGTTTTAAACCAATGTACATCAATTGCCATCATTTTGCCACATTATGAATAAAAATTAAACTTGTGCAATAAAAGCATTGGAAGTTCTATACTATAATTATTATTTTTTTAAGTTTAAGCTATTCTGAATCTGCTGCTCTGTCCACATTTCTTGTCCGTACACCTGCGTCAGAATGTATGCGCTACCTTTGTTACTATCCTAAGTACTTTGAGCTAGGAATCCAATGTCCATGGTGCATTCCCAAAGACAGGGCCCTCCTTCCTTTGCTTAATGTTAATCTGTATGTGTGTGTTGTGATGTCAAAATACACTTCCCTAACGTTATCCTGCATATTGTCGCAGTGTACTGTACACATGCATTTTAATGATATGCTTTTGAAAAACTATACAACTAAAAATAGTTGAGTCTTTCCTGATGTGTATGACATTCATACGTTCTCATGATGATGTCACTCATGTCCCACTGGTCATGGTGGAGGGGTGGATGCGGAGGGTGTCTAAGAGTCATCCTCTGCACAACAGGAGAGCTATAGAGGATGACTCCCAGACATTCTCTGCATTCAAGGGATTAAAATGTACTCGTTGGAAAAACTATATTCTAAAATAGGGAAAATAATTTTTTAGATTACTAAATTAGAGACTATTTTTTTTACATTCTATTATACGGCTGTGAGTCCACCATTATAGTTTCTGCTTCTCAATTTCCTGAGGTTGGTGAAAACTTTTTAGATCGAGAGCTTATGTCCTCACAGTGGGAATGTGGCAGCTATTAATGCCAATGTGTTCAGTATCAGACCATGGTGGTCCTTTTATCCTTGTGTAGCTACTTATTAGCACTGGCCTGGACAGTGTAAGACCGCCTTTTTTGAGGCATGCCATTTGGTGTTTTCCTTGAACGATTTCGCTCACAAAAAAGCTCGGAAAATAAAATTTAAATGGGTGGAAAATAGGTTATGTACAATATTGCTCAAGGTGCGATATTGTCATTTTTAGATGTTGCTTGTGTAGTCCCTTATGCCCTGCCATGAGAATCTGCATAGACAATAAGGTTTCAGATTGTAACTATCACACTGATTATATTTTAGTGTCATTGATTTCTATACTCGCTGCGTATCCAGCAGTAATATGGTGCAGTATTTAAAATCCTTTTGATTTTAGAACTTTGGGTCCTGCGTTTTTAAATATTGCTTCTTCCCTATTTTTTATTATATTCATTTAAACCAAATAAAAAATGTTATGTTTGTAAAAACAATACAACTAATCTATTTGTCTTAAATAATTTATTTTATAAAAATGACTTCAATCCATTGTGTTTAATACTGAGTTTCTCAATAAGTAATGTATAAAAAAAAAAGAAAACAAAAAAAACACATATATATATATATATATATATATATATATATATATATATATATATATATATAAATCAAGAAAGCCTTATTAAATTGTTTTTCAGCCAATTAAATAGGGCTCTATATAAGCACACAGCATATTTTGTTACAGAAGTGTTTAGTTAGTGAACTTCTATCCAAAAACAAGGTCTTCATGAACTAAGAACTTCTGTAACCAAAAATATGCTATGTGCTTATATAGAGCCCTTTTTAATTGGCTGAATCGCAATTTAATAAGGCTGTTGATTACTATTTATTTAAAAAAAAGATTTTTCAGGAAGCTAAATAGAGCACTGATTTGTTACTTCATAGCTCTCACTTACCTCTAGAGTAGACTGAACAAACACATGCTTTCTAGATTGTGAAAGAAAGATACATATAACATCAAGGTAATAATAGGAATGAAACGTTTCTTACCCCCCACAAATTGGCGCATCTCATATATTTATTCTGCCAGAGCAGAGGAGGTCAGAAATGGCCTGAAGTTTCAAATGTCATAATTTAGCAGCAATTTTAGTAAGGAAACCACTTTTTCCGCATGCTTTTTCACCACCTATCTGACAATCTCCCTTTTTTAGTTTTGGGATCTTTGCAAAACAATACTGACATGGTGTTTGTAATTTGTCTATGTTTTTGAAGATTGCTTTGCCTGTCTTGAAAGAATTGGCACAGGCAAGTATTTGGGAAATCTGCCAGCTGTGCCTGGAAACTGCACTTAACAAAAGTCTGACCAGTCAGACTCTGGTTTGGAGTGAGGATGCTCCATAAAAGTTGGGGGTTATAATGGCTCTTGCATGGGGTCTATGGGGCAGCTGCAAGCAGGTTACTATAAAAGGTTACCTCTATGTAGGCAGTGGGGTGGTGCTAATGTCACAGGGTGGATTCAAGGGCATCATAGCCCAGCCTACTCCCAAGGTTCATGAGGGTTCAGCCGCCAGGTAGATTTGGCCACACCCCCTGACAAAGCACAGCAAGGTGGAGATGAGCTGCTCTGCTTTAAAAAGTAAGAAAAAATATTAACTCTTATTTATTTGATACTGTTTTTAATAGTCTCTGTCCAACAAACATATGAGCTATATTTGTAAATGCAGTACAGTGATCTTTTAAGTTGACATAATTAGCTAAGTTATTGGTCTTTGTTATAACAGGAATGCAAGAACAAGAGGTCATGATTTGATAGGTGGAATATGTAATGTAAGAAAGTACTACTTTACAGCAGGGGTTGTAGATAAGTGAAATGACCTTGAAGTTGCATGGTTAGGGCAAAACATAATTAAAGAACCATTGTAGCCAGAAATGTATAATATACTAGTTTGACAAATTGCACTTGGAATAGGCAACATAGCTTTAAAATGCATAAAAACCCACAAAGCATACATAAAACATCCAAATTACAGTTTACAAAAACAAAAAAATGGGGTATAACAGGTTAATTTCAGTGTATAAAAACAGTTAATGCGTTATCTAATTTATGACATGTATATATCCCAAGATTGCCATTTATTCAGAATATACGGGCTATTAAATATTATATACAACAAAAACAACTCTAATTCTCTATCTCTAAGCAATGTTCTCTTTACATCTTCCTATTTTGGGGTGCAACCAGAGACGGATTTGTAATTAGGCAACTAACGCAGACGCCTAGGGGTGCTTACATTACAGAGGTGCCTCATTTGTATAGCTGTAATCATGTTTTACAGGTTTTTTTTTTTGCAGAAGACAGGAGTGGGTTAAGTCTTTACAAGCATCTAAGCTGATCCAGTGGCTGGGCAGATCGGGTTAGGTTGCATTGAACGCAACAGCCCCCTGCAGTGAAGGAGATGGGGAGGGACTGCAGGAGAGTCTGCTGGTCCTGCTAGAGCTGACATATAACATATTAATGTAGTATATTGGTTAATATGGTACTCTTACTAATGTTGCTGCTGTATGAGGACACCCAACAATTTAATATAGTCCTAAACTATTATGAAAACATTTCAATTATAATCTTTGCGTGTAACCAAAATGGTAACCAATCAACTGATATCTTCCGAAATATATTGCGATTTTAAATTTTTTATTTTTGTGTCAAGCATTAATTATTATACTTAAATGTTACAATTTAATCACCAGTCTGGTTTAAAAAAAGTAAGTCATCAAACCTCAAAAGAATATGCAAACAAAGATTAAATATATTTAATAAAACCTTGCTGAAAACTACAACTGATACTGCGGGATATGGCTGGGGTTATGTACTTTAGCAGAGGAAGTGTACACATAGATATGTGTGTAGGTGTGTGTATATATATATATATATATATATATATATATATAGTAAATAAATAGCACATCTGTGTTAACATTTGAATATCTAAAGCAAGTTAAAAAAAAAACTGCTTCTAGCTCAAATTCCGTGAAAAACTATTATTACATTGCATTCTGGGAAGCTGAGTTTGGACATGCAAATGTGCCCACAAATGCCTCGCTCTTCAATCCATTTTCAAACAAGGCTTATGCATGCTGTATTACACGGCGTTAATGCAAAGCAAAGGTTGCATTAAACACAAGCTGAGTATCCTATCCATGTACAGCTGTTTCAAGCTTACTGGCTATTATCAGCATGGAGCGGGATCTCAGCCTGTGACAACACTGAAGAAATGACACTGCTACAATGTAAAGTAGTACGTGTACAGCCTGTATAGCAGTGTAAATTTGCTGTCCTCTCAAAATAACTCAACACACAGCCTTTAATGTCTAAACCGTTGGCAACAAAAGTGAGTACACCTCTAAGTGGATATGTCTAAATTGGGCACAATTAGACATTTTCCCTTCCCGGTGTCATGTGACTCGTTAGCGTTACAATGTCTCAGGTATGAATGGGGAGCTGGTGTGTTGAATTTGGTGTTATTGCTCTCACACTCTCATACTGGTCACTGGAAGTTCAACATGGCACCTCATGGCAAAGAACTCTCTAAGGATCTGAAAAAAAAAGACTCTGAAACTGAACTGCAGCACAGTGGGCAAGACCATACAGTGGTTTCACAGGACAGGTTCCACTCAGAAGAGGCCTCGCCATGGAACCATGTCCTGTGGGCCGATGAGACCAAGATAAACTTATTTGGTTCAGATGGTGTCAAGCGTGTGTCACGGCAACCAGGTGAGGAGTACAAAGATAAGTGTGTCTTGCCTACAGTCAAGCATGGTGGTGGGAGTGTCATAGTCTGGGCCTGCATGAGTGCTGCCGGCACTGGGGAGCTACACTTCATTGAGGGAACCATGAATGCCAACATGTACTGAAGCAGAGCATGGTCCCCTCCCTTCGGAGACTGGGCCGCAGGGCAGCACTCCAACATGATAACGACCCCAAATAGTAGCCACTTCACACATTTAGGCTAATAAAGTTTTCTACACTTTGAAGTCTGCGATCATGTGATTACGTGACAGACACTATATTGTCATCACCCTACACAGCAAGCGCAATAGCAGAATTAACTGGGCGTTATAAGCCCATTAAAACAGCCATAATATCAGCATTTTGAAAAAGTTCAACTTGTGAAGGAAACGGCCCATTGGCAACTTTATGTTTCTCTCTGAGCAGAGCAGCCTGTCTTCATGAAACTTATGCAGAGATCAAGGTTATGAACGGGTTACAGCACATCCACAGATTTAAGCCTGATCAGCATTGAACTGCAAGTATTTATTGCATTTGTGATATTGAATGCTACATATACCCCGACTCAATTCATATACCTGGTACTCTGTTTTTTGTTTTTTTTATTAGTACTGTGTTTTTTGCTCTTGCTTCTTTGCTCCTAATGGTATTTTAATTATGCTCTGATTTATTTTTGATGCAATCATATGATTAGCAATTAATTTGTGCATATGAGGATTGTTCATATTCAAATATACCATCAGAGAATATTTACCTTTGACCTTTATAGATGTAAACAAATATATATCAGCTATGATTAGCCATTAGTATATGCAATCAAGGTCATAATTTCGGCTCTTGAATCATATCAAATCGGCACTTGATTTATCATTATACTAGCAGGGTTTTTTCAGTTTTTTAAACGTATCCTATTAAAATGTATTTTATATAGTAGAAAGGGTGTTGGGCATCAAGGATATTGACTTTGAGTCAACAACTGTGATTTATGTAAATGGAAACCCTCCAACATTTCTCAGAGATAGCTGAATTAAATGTATTCATAGAGCAGGGTACCAAATGCCATCTCTGTATTACATTAAAAAAAAAAAAGTTCTCTATAAGAAGAGCATGGAGAAGATTTCTTAACTAATAAACAAGCTTTATACCACTCATCCTCAGACCAAGTCATACCCATTTCCAGTTCCCAGTTACGCATCCTATATCTTTTACCCAAATCTCTCTTCACTCCTATTATTTTATGCCAACTGTAGATAGAGTGAGAGAATTGTTATTTTACAAGTAGTTGTTCAAAGGGAGAATATTCTCTAAAATTATCCAAATACGGCCTCCAATCTATTCACTTACTGCTGTGGAATCTACCATTTTGTTTTGATTTTCTGATGACATTCCTGAAATGAGAGAAGACTTTGAATTTGCCAGAAGGTTTGTCTGCACAATTGGAATGTGTAATCTACAACTGTCAATGCTATCATTAGGTCTACTGGAAGGTTAATGAGGACATACCCTCTAGTGAAAGTAGCACACAATCAAGTATGAGCAGAAAAAGGCAGTAAATACAAATTTTAAATTAAAGTAACAAATATACATTTTGCTCATTATCACATTTATTTATTCAGGATAAAATTTGACCATAGCAGTCCTTTATGGGATGTAAACAATGCTTGGATTAGCATAAGCCCATCCCGAGTCTTAATAAAGCCAAGCTGCTATAAATCTTTGTGTTGGCTGAGCCTTCACTACACATATGTTATTAATAATGGAATAGTCAGTAGGAAAGACACAGTGTCTTTGTAAACAGACCTAATACTTTAGATTTGTTAGTTGTTATTAACGTAATAAAAAATAGATCATTTTAACACACAGTCTTGTGCTCTTTAACACCATGAAGAGCATCTACATTAAGGTTAATGGCCCTTTAATGACTTTGTGACATATCTACTATGCTTTTGTCAACCAATGGTCTAGTTTACTATTGTCTGTAAACTAATGATAAGGGTCTGTTCATATTATAATCATTTCAAAATGTCTACAATAATTCTAAATAAAGACATAAAGAAAAATGTTAGAACATTTTTGCATTTGTAATTATTAGAGGGCCTTGTAGATTGTGTTCGGGTCTAATTTAGTGGTATATTGACTCTTTTCATTTTGTAAAAATGTCCTCTACATTGTAATCCAGGCTTCTGAAATTACTCATCCGACCTTTCCGGGATTTCTGCCCACCAGCAGAGGCAGCCAGCGACCACTGGGGGGCGCAGCCGATATTTTCGTCAGTTTCCTAGGGTTAGATTTTGGTGAAAACTTCGGCTGCATCACCTAGTGGCCGCTGGTCTCCACTGCTGGTGGGCAGAAAACAGGAAATAACATCTTCCTTAATACGCTACCCCTTGACTTATCTTTTTACTCTCACAATGTCTGTGTGATACATCTTAAATATATATTTTGACTGCCCATGGCCACTTCAATTCTGTGCATAGACCACTAACATTGTTACATTGCCTATTTTCCATCTGACTTCAGAAGAAGCACCGTGTGTTTGAGCATTTCTCTAAAATCTGCATCTTTCATCAACTTTATTAAGTCCTTTTATACAAGAACAGTTTTGCGTTATTTACCGTGGTACTCCTATTAAGATGTGCTAGCACAGCTGATGTTATATTTTAAGAAAAACACCATTTAAGAAATTAAAAATGTGGGGAGGAGCCGGGAGGGTGTTGGTGTGCGTTCAGCGCCATTTTGGCTCACTCTGTGGCCGGCCAGCGTTCGGATCACATCCTCCTGGGTTGAGCAGCGGCGGAGGCGTTGTGACTAATCCTTAGTGTGGTATTGTCTTTGTCTTGTGTGTGCGGTGGGCTTTGTGTGTGCTGTGAGTGTGCTGTGTGTTTGTGTGTTTGTCTTTGTCCGTTTTCTGTTGTCTGTGGGCTTGGGTTTTCTTTGGCATTATTGTAGGGCCTTTGCCATGTGTGGGTGCTGCTGGGCCCCTTATTGATATATATACTTTATGTATGTATGTGTACATAAAAAAAAAAAACTATATATATATATATATATATATATATATATATATACTTATTGCCTGCTATCAGGGATAGATTCCCACATTTACTATTAGTGGGCCATATTTTTCTGGTTGGGTATTCTCACTCACTGACTCCTCTGCCTCCTGCTGACGGTTTCGGACTCAATGACCGTGTCACACGGGGTCAGGGTCTGGGGAATCTAGGCAACCCATTAGGGCCAGTGGGGGCTGAGAGTGAGTCTTCCCTGGATGACACGGATGCTGTCAGGATCTCATCTTGCAGGCACAGACAGGATAATCAAAGTTCCTTTTGCCTTTTCAGAAATTCCAGAGATCGGTCGCGGTCTTGTAACCGCAGATCCTGCAACTACAGCTGTAATGGTTCCAGCTCTGATTGTGAGCCACGAAAAGGGAGTCCTAATAGGGCTGCTCCTGAGCAGGGGCAGAGACAAGGCCCCCCAGAACCATCGACACAATAACAAGGTGAGCGTTTACAACCAACACATACACCTTATGGGGATCAGGAGCAGGGACAATTAGTAACGGGGCTGAAAGCTTTGTTGGGGTGTCATGGGGTAGCTCTGTTAGATAAGGATTTAGGGGAATGGGTGACGGGGTTGGCAGCGAAGGTTTGGCCTCTCATAGCTAGTTAAATGATGTATGCGTCACGCTACGGTGGCGGTTCTGTGCAGTTGAAAAGTCGGGTGCGCATGTGCCACAGAGGGTCCTAGGGTCTCTGATGAGTCCCTGAGAGCTACTGCAGTGTGCACTTTGGACAACCTGGGGGCGCATCTGACCCTAGAGGTCAAGAAGCGTATATGGAGAAGGGAATTTATTTATATTTTCTCTCTCTCTCACCAGTTTCATGGGCAATGGATTTAAGGGAGGGTAGCACCAGAGGTGAATGGGGAGATAGAAGGCAGGCTTTTAGGCACGTCCCGCGTACGTTTGACAACTGGCTGCAAGCCTTTTCTATCCTGGCCTGCGCCACGGGGGATAAGTTCCCATCTCAGTGTTCTGCACTCTTCGTGTATCTGGAGGAGATCAAAAGCGCTTATCGGACGTACGGGGGGTTTGCTATGCCTTCAATGACGGCATTTGCAAATGGTCCCCCAATCGCTGCTTTAAGCATGCCTGCTCCAGTTGCGGCGGAGAACATGCAGCAACAAAAAGATTGAGTCAGAGGTGGGGAGCCCGCCTTAACGAACCACCAAAAAAGGGTCAGGACATCTCTGTTGCTGGACGCAATGCTCCCGTGGCTCGTACACTACGGTAAGGTGGGAGGTAAGGCGGCGGGAGCACGATTGCTGACCGAGGGGTTCCGAGATGGCTTTGTCATTCCATCTGAAATGGAATTGACCAGCAGCTTTCTGGCTAATTTAAAATCGGCGGGCAAGTACCACGGAGTAGTGTGGGAAAAAATTGTGAAGGAAGTGAGCTTGGTTAGAATGGCGGGGCCATTTATGGTACTGCCAATAGAGCGTTTGCACGTGACACCGCTGGGGGTAGTTCCAGAAAAAAGAGCTGGGCAAGTTTAGGCTCATCCACCACTTACCCTGAGGGCGCTTCTGTGAATGACAGGATTGACAAGGATTTGTCATCTGTCTCGTATGCGTAATTTGACGCCGCAGCACGGTTAGTACGGGACGCCGGCGTTGATGGCGAAGGTCGATGTGGAATCTGCTTTTCGCCTTCTGCTAGTGCATCCATCCAGCCAATATTTGCTGGGATATAATTTTGGTGGGGAGTACTACGTGGACCCCTGCCTACCCATGGGATGCTTCATTTCATGCGCCTACTTTGAGAAGTTTAGTACGTTTTTACAGTGGGTCACAAGGGTGGTGGTGGGTCATTCCAGTATGGTTCACTATCTGGATGACTTCATGTTCGTGGGCGCAGCGGACAGCAGCTTGTGTCAGGGATTGTTAGATGCTTTCCAAAGAGTGGCGCAAGATTTTGGGGTTCCTCTGGCACGTGAAAAAACAGAGGGTCCGGTTACTCGTTTGACATTTTTGGGCATTCAGTTAGAATTGGTTAGGATGGACAAGGTTATAGATTTGCGGGCGGAGTTGGAGGCGTTGTTAGGCGCCAGGAGGGTCTCTCTCAGGCAGCTACAGTCTATCTTGTGGAAGTTAGCCTTTTCTTGTCGGATCCTACCCATAGGTAGGATATTCTGTAGACGGCTTTCCCTAGCCACGGTGGGTGTAAAACGTCCTTATCATTTCACCAGTATGTTGGCGGCTATGAGCGAGGATGTGCGAGTCTGGGTACTCTTTCTAGTCATGTTCAATGGGATAAGGCTTATCGACCCACGGGCGGTATCTAACAGGGATATCCTGCTGTTGACCGATGCGTCAGGTGGCGTATGTTTTGGAGTTTTCTTTGCCGGGAAGTAAGTGGCGGCTTGGTGGCCGGCAGAATGGACGGAGGCAGGTTTAATGGAGGACGCGCTGTTTTGGAAACTCTTTGTCATAGTCGTAGCTGTGTGGATATGGGGTTCAGGGCTGAGGGATCAGAAGGTGGTGTACCAGTCAGACAATATAGCGGTTGTATGTGCTATCAATGGTGCCAAGGGAACGGCGGTGCCAGTTATACGTTTGATTCGACTGTTGGTGTTGTGTTGCTTGCATTGGAACATATGGTTTCTGGCCAGGCACGTGCCCGGATCACATAGCGGTATTGCTTTTGCCCTTTCTCATTTTCAGTGGGAATGCTTCAGGCTGCTGGCGCCAGGGGCAAGGCAACAGGGTGTCAGCTTCCCGGAGGAAGTTTGGGAGTATGGAGCTCTGAGGTACCGCGACTTGTGAGGTACGCGTTGGCACCAAATACATGGTTGGCTTACAGGAAAGTCTGTCAGAGGTGGAGTTAGCCGGGGGTGATGATTCCAAAGAAAGGAGGACCGGGGTCCTGTTGTGGTTTTTGATGCGTTGTAAGAGCAAAGGGCTCTAAAAGGCTATGGTGGTGCGGCGAACATCAGCTTTGGCATTTATGTTTAAGCTACCCGGACAGCAGGACCAGACTAAGATCTTTATCGTCAAGTGGGTCATGTGTAGCATGTTCAAAGGCAGACAGGATAGGAAGCGATCTATAACGTTCTCGCTACTGCTTTGCATATCGAGGGTGCTGACGAAGGTGTGTTGCTCCCCTTACAAGACTTTGCTTTTCCGTACAGCCTTTACCCTGGCCTTTTTCGAAACATTTAGAGTTGGGGAGCTGGTTGCAGCTAGCAGGCGAGGTCCCGGGGGCCTGCAACGGGTAGACATTAGCTTACAGGAGGGCAGTGTGTCAATTTGGCTGAGGAGGTCCATAACTGACCAGGCGGGAAAAGGGAGAGAGATTGTGTTGGGTAGGACAGAGACTGATTGTTGTCCTGTGGGGTGTATGACTAGTTTTCTGCAAGTAAGACAGGATTATCCAGAGCCACTCTTAATACATGAGAATGGACTCGCGCTTTCTCGCTTCCAATTCTCCAAGGTGCTTAAAATCTGCTTGCACCATCTGGGTTTGGAGGTAGCAGACTCTGGTACCCACTACTTACGTATTGTGGCAGCAAGTATTGGGCTGCCCGAGGGGGTGATCAGGAAAATTGGAATGTGGGAATCGAGACGTTGATGGAGTTATGTAAGACCTTCAGCTGCTGTCGGCTAACTGTGTCATATCTGTTACAGGTGCTGGAAGGCAACTCTGGATACTTGGCCATTTGTATATATATTGGACAGAACAGTTTGCTACAATTTTGCCTACCAACCTGCAACTTACTAAAGGAGGATCTACTGGTGTGATGGGCTGGAAATGGAAAGGTGTCAGTGAGTTGGTTGATTCACATGCCCGTCGTTTTGGCAGTCCATCTGTAATCATAATCCATGCTGGGAGGAAAGATTTAGGTGTAGTGCCCATTAAACGTTTGGTCAGGGATATGAAAAGAGAGATATCCTCATGGAAGGTGAGGTTTGAGAGAGTGGTAGTCATCTGGTCAGACATAGTAAGGAGGAGGGAGTGGTGGAATGCCAGGGATCCTGTCCGTTTGAATGGTGCTTGGATCAAGGTCAATAAATTATTGGCCAGTTTTTGTAACAAAATGGGATTCCTGGTCATCCGCCACCCTGAGTTCGAGGGTGATGCAGAGCAGGAATGTTTCCTGCCAGATGGCGTTCATTTGACCGAAATGGGGATGGAAATGTTTATGTTGGAATGCAAGGAGGGTGTGCAACTGGCCTTGGCGGTTTTGGGGGGGAGCCCAGTTCAGTAAGGGTTTTGTTTCCTGCACTGCTTAGTAGCGGGATGGGTGTTGCCCGGGCCAGGGGAATAATTAAAAAGGGGCTTGCCCCTACCTCTTGGGCGGATTCAGCGCAAAAGTAGGTGGACCCATGGGCACACGCCCAGGGTCAAGAGGTTGCTGCCCCTGGTCAGGCTCCTCCCATTTGTTATACCATGTTAGTACATATATATGTTTGTTTTAATAAATTGGCGGTGGCCTGTTGGTTTACCCATACTGGTTTGTCAGTGTCGGTTATTGTACAAATGTGCAGAATGGATCTTGCTGGGGTCATGTAACCATTACATAATCTACATATTTTGTGTTTTATTATATTAAGAAATATGAGTTTTAGATTATGCCACTGGTATGCTTTAGGGACAGCACAAGATAAACGAATAAACTGATACTGATCTAAATGCACAGCTGTAATCTGGTCAATTTATTGATTTGTTGTCTGATCAGGGAAATGCTGATCCTTATTCAAGTTACATACATTCTCTAGTATAGATGTACACAGTATAGCTACACAAGACAAGGCCAGGAGGAAACCATAGAGCCATGAAGTATTTTATTTTCTGGATGAACATATCAAAGGCAAAATTTACCAACAACTGCTCACTACTAAACTAACTGTAGATACAGTATGTACTTTTCATTTCATGCATGTGCATTGTGCATGTCATTGTCTGTAAAATATTGAATTTAAAATGTTAGTCTCTTCAGGAGAGTCACAAGCTGAAAACTGTTATTGGATTAAGTAGCAACTCTCCTTAAAGGGCCAGTTAATTCAGCACACGTTTGAGCATGCCACTGTAAAGTTCTCCTAAAAACATGTTGAAATATTTTGGAGTTTTTGACACAGAAACAGCTCAATGAAGAAAGCTTAAAGAGAGAGTAAACCCTTCACAAATTCCTCTGTGCAGATACATGACTTCTGGAATCAGCTAAATAGTACAGTTGGGGCTAACATATCCTGCTGCAGATGTTGTTAATCATGGAACAGTCAGGAGCATGTTTGGAAACAGACCTAAGACCTTAGCTTTTTAGCTGTTATTAGTGTATTTAAAAAAAATATATATAATTTTAACAGTGAATCTTCTGCTCTTTCACACCATGAAGAGCACTTCTAGTGAGAAAAATGGCTCTTCATTTTAGATAGCTCATCTGCTTGGGTACAGCTTGTTATATACAAAAAGGAAACTTTTATAGGGAAGGAAAATATGTTGTTGATGTATCAGGCTGATTAAAGTATTAGTGCCTGGAGTAATTTATTGTATTTATTTACATAGAGCTTCTGACAAATGTGCTTTACAAAGTCAATAAGCAGTATGTTCTATCTTGGTACAGCAGAACAATGTACAGATAAAAAGAGAAAGCATAGAATGTAGAGTTATTTTCTGAATAGTCCAATGGGCCAGAGGCTAAATCAAAGTTATGAGTAGGTGAGGAGGGTGTTAATGTTGGGGCATTTGGTATAGGAAGAGTTATTGGGTCTCTGTCCAGTCAGGGTCAGTGATAGAGAGGTGCAGTGGTAGTTTTTTCCAGTGAAGTGATGAAAGAAGTTTGAAGTAGTAGAAATTAACATTGACACCATAGATTCGGTGCAAAATCATGTATAACCTAGGGTTAAGAATTTGGAAAATAGATGATGTTGGGTAGAGAAAGTGCAGGTGTGGGTAGTGCAGGGAAGATTGAATGTGATGTGGTCAGAGATATTTGGAATTAGAATGGAGTGAATGCATAGCATGTGAGGCTGGGGAGAGTTCCTTGGTGGGTGAATGGCTGAATGAGGAATTTGATTGCAGAGAATTAGATAGCAAGGCAGGTGCTATAGTGGTGAAGCTAGCAAGTGGGCATGACTGAACTGATGTAATCATTGAGGGAGTTGGCAGAGTCAAAAATAATACCAAGGCTAGGTGCACAAAAATATAGTACAAAGGTTAGATGGGGAAGAAATGTGTTGGTGTCAGCGGGGGGATACGTCGGTAGGAAAATAAATAAATATAATTTATTTGTTTAGATGGAATATTGAGAGAGAAGTAATTGGGATGACATCCAGGACATGTAGTTGAGGGAATGGATGCACAGTTTGTTGTGTTTTATGTGAGAAGGTGACATTTTCTGGAAATACATTTTAGGTAGAGAAGACATTAATTTTATATGGGGAGTTAAAATGATATGTAATCCCAAGGACGTAGACTTGAGGAGTTGGAGTGAGGATCACATTGTCAGTAGTAAAAGAGATTTGTGGTGAAGAAGTATATAGAGGAGGATATGCTTTCGTGATGTTGATGAGGCTAGGTCTGGTGATTATGAGAAAATTTCTGTATATCTAGATGACACTGCAATCCAAAACATTGTATTTTAATGCAAAGGTAGCATGTGTTGATTGTTGCTGTTTAGTCGTTCAGCCATGTTCAATTCTCTGTGAATCTATGGATCACAGCACACCAGGCACATTTGTCAGTCACTGCCACTCTGAGCTCCATCATGCTCATGTTCATTGCTTCAATTATCTCCTCTATCCATCTCTGCCCCTGTCGTTCCCTTCTTCATATGCCTTCTTTCCCAGCATCAGAGTCTTCTTTAGGCAATCCTGTCTTCTCATGATATGGTCAATGTATTTGCGCTTCAGTGTCCTGATCATACCTACCAGTGAACTTGATTTGTCTTGATTTCCTGGAGTATTGATTTACTGGATCTTCTTGCAATCCAAGAGACTCTAAGCAGTTTTCTCAAGCGTCAATTCTATGGTGCTCAGACTTCTTTATGGTCCAGCTCTCACATCGTATGTTACTACTGGTAATACCATAGTTCTTACTATGCAGAACTTTATTAATAGTGTAATATATTTACTTTTTGCTACCTTGTCCATGCTTACCATAGCTTTCCTCCCCAGAAGCAAACATATTGTAATTTTTGGGCTACAGTCACCATCTGAAGATATCTTGAATCCCAGGAAAATAAAATCTGTTACTGCCTCCACTTCCACTTTTTTGCCATTTATTTGCCAGGAAATGCGATTGCCATTTGCCATGATTTTCATCTTTTTAACATTTAGCAGCAGGCCAGCTTTTGCACCCTCTTCTTTCACCCTCATCAAAAGGGCCTTTAGTTCCTCCTCACTTTCAGCCATCAGAGTAGGTTGTTGATATTTCTTCCAGCAACACTGATTCCTGCTTTGTATTCACCAAGTCCATTCTTGCGCATGATGTACTCTGTGTATAAGTTGAATCAATAAGGTGACTATATACAACCTTGTCGCATTCCTTTCCCGATCTTGAGCCATTCTGTTCCATGTTCAGTTCTGACCATGGCTTCTTGATTCACATACAGATAACTCAAGAGGCAGATGAGATGATCTGGTACGCCTATCTTTTTAAGAATGTGTTGATAGAGAGCAGCAATGGGCCTAGGACTGAACCTTGAGGTACAGCAACCATGAACATTAATCGAGAAGATAATGTGCCAGGGAAGGGAACACTAGTTGTTTGATTTGCGAGATAAGATGTGAACTTGGAGAGTGTGTAGCGGAAGATGATGGTCAGTTGTATTAATGGCAGTAGACAGACCGAAGAGAATTGGCTCTCTTGCTTGGTAGTACGCAAGTAATTTGTGACTTTAGTGAGGTTACCTCTGTGGCGTGATCAGCACAAAAGCCAGACTGGAGAGAAAGTGGGATAAGTAGTTGTAGCATTAAAATGGGTTTGAAGCCAAAGAGAGTAGTAAGATAGGGTGCTAGCTAAATGAAAAAGTTAGGTGAAATTTAAGGTTTCTGAAAGATGGGTTTACTCAAAGGCATGTTTGAGAATTGAAATTCTCTTTGACCCCCTGAGTAATTCAGGGCCTTATTTCCAAATGTCTTAGAGTTCCACTCCACAGTTCTATTATTACTACTCTTCTTCTATCAATGCACTAAACCAATAACACTGAACTCATTTAATTGTTACTAACCCTACCTTACACTCACAATCATACTGGCCCTATGCAAAGATGTATTTAGTATTTAAGCTGCTCTAGGCCAATTCACACACTTGTCCTCTGTTATTAACCCTCCTATCATCTTTCTATTTCCTATAACAATTCAAATCAAATACATATACCATATACAGGAAATAAAGACACTGGGAACCCACTTCTCTAGGCAAGGTGTGTGACAAGCTGCAGACAGTGCAACCTCTTTCTTACCATATGGACAAGAAAAATGAACGGCAGTGGTGTGTACTGCTCAACATGAGTGACAAACTTGACATACATTTTTCTCCAGTGTTGTTGAATAAGGAATCATGCCAAAGTCTTCAAATGCCATACTACTCCAACTGCCAAACCTGCTTCTTCAGAAATGGAATAGGTGATAGAGAAGTATTTCTCTAACACTAATTTGAGTCTCTGTTCTAGTGTTCCTCTGTGTTCTACTGCCCAGCTAGGTATTATTATTGTTTATTTGTAACGCGCCAACATATTCCGTAGCTCCACACATAAGTTGTGATCAAGTCAAAACAATATTAACCCATTACAAAATATCGAGAGCCCTGTATTTGAGCTTTGAATCAGGTGCCATAGTGCAAGATTGCAAGATTGACAATCTAAAGGTTATGGGTGTGGTACACGAGGGTGTGAAATGCAGTGTGCATGTTAAGGAGGCAGGTTTTAGGCTTCTTTAAACAGCTGTGTTTTTAGTAAGGTTTTGAAGGATTTGAAGCAGGAGGATAATCTGTTGGAGTGAGGCAAGGAATTCCAGAGAATAAGGGCAGCGCGAGAAAAGTCCTGAAGGCGGGAGTGAGAGGAGGTGATGAGAGAGGAGGAAAGAAGAAGGTCATAAGTAGAGCGAAGAGGGAGTGTGGGGGAATATTTGGAGATGAGAGCAGAGATCTAAGGGGGTTCAGTGTTGAGGGGCTTATAAGTTAGGGTCATGATTTTAAATGTTATTCTGGAGGCTACGGGAAGCCAGTGGAGTGATTGACAGAGAGGGGCTGGAGACACGGAGCGTTTAGTACAGTAGATGAGTCTAGCAGAGGCATTCAATAAGGATTGAAGGGGGATAGACTGGTGGTGGGTAGGCCAGCCAGAAGAGAGTTGGATATGATGAGGGAATGTATTAGAATCTTAGTTGATCCATATTTTGGAAATGTTTTATAAATTGAAAAGACAAGATTTTGTTAGTGACTGTATGTGAAGAATGAAAGAGAGGGCAGGGTCCATTAGAACCCCAAGACAACAGGCTTTGGAGATGGGAGTGATGATGAGATTGTTGACAGTGAGAGAGATGTAAGGAATTGACACTGTAGTAGATGGTGGGAAGATTAAGAGTTTGGTGTTTGAGATGGTGGTCGGACATCCAGGAGGATATGCTTGAGAGGCAGTGGGAAACACGTGCTAAAAGAGAGGGGGATAAATCAGGTGCTAAGAGGTAGATTTTAGTGTCATTTGAATAGAGATGATACTGAAGTCCAAAAGATTTTATTAGGGTTCCAAGTGAGGATGTATAGATGGAGAATATGAGGGGGCCTAGGACTGAACCTTGGAGTATGCCAACAGACAGAGGGTGAGGAGAAGAAGAGGTGACAGAGAACGAGACACTAAATGTTCAATCTTGTAGGTATGATGTGAACCATGAGAGAGCCGTATCTTTGATTCCAAGGGAGTGGATAATTTGGATTCGTAGAGGGTGATCAACTGTATCAAAGGCAGCAGAGAGATCCAGGAGAAGTAGAATAGAAAAGTGACCCTTGGACTTAGCAGTGAGCAAGTCATTAGTGACCTTTGTGAGAGCTGTCTCAGTGGAGTGTTGGGGTTGGAAACCGGATTGGAAAGTGTCAAGAAAGTTGGTGGAGATAAATTGCGTAAGGCGATTGTAGACAAGCCGTTCAAGCAGTTTGGAAGCCAGGGGAAGAAGAGAGATGGGGAGGTAGTTAGTTGTGGAATCACTCTCAGATGAGGTTTTTTTAAGAATGTGTGTAATTATGGCATGTTTTAGAGATGTGATGATGAAGTGCTTGTGTTTAAGGAGAGGTTGAAGAGATGTGTGAGAGCAGGGGTAAGTGTGGTAGAGACGGAAGGGATACGCTGTGATGGAATAGGATGTAGAGGACAGGTAGTAGGCAAGAGGTTGATAGTAGGCTGGATACTTCATCCTGTTACAAGGTCAAAGGAATGCATAATGGCTGTGGGTTTAGGGAAAGATAAAGGCTTAGTGTTATCAGTTAGTTGAGAGGAGGGAGTGTGTGGTCCATTTTGAGAGGAGGTGCTTTAAATGGCTGGCAAAGTCTTCAGCTGTGAGACAGGAAGGAAAGGGTGGTGGTGGTGGGCGGAGGAGAGTGTTGAATGTGGCAAACAAACGTTTGGGGTTAGAGGACAGTGTAGATATTAAAGATGTAAAATAGTGCTGTTTGGAAAGGTTGAGGGAAGAGAAGGAGCGCAACATAAACTTGTAGTGTAGGAAATCTGCTGAAGTGTGTGATTTCATCCATAGCCATATGTCTATATCACCTAGTGGATATACACATGAATTATTTGTAGGGAGACATAATAAAGTAAAGTAGTAGTGGGCTAGGACAGGGCAGCAATAAAACCTAAATTCATCCCTGGTGACTATGTTTGTATTTGTTCCTATTAGGTTTTTTTGTGGTCTGGAAGTGTATAATACAGTACTCCACTAGATGTCACTATACTGTGACATATAAGGTCTTTTTAGATTGTGATGTCTTTTCTATCCCCCTAGAATGATCTCTTGAATTCTTCCTAGAGAAAACAATTCACATCTTATTTTTTAAGCATTAAAGCCAATCTTGCTGTCAGTATGCAGTGTATTTTATGTAGCACATTGACTGAGGTAGGTTGTGTGTATTTTCGTTTATTGCTGCTAAGCAATCTAGAGAGTGACATGCAAATGAGGTTCAACATGTCTCACCCTATTGCCTCTAGCAAATGTTTTGAAATGTACTGTTTTTTTCTTTATTTGCCGCATATACAGTAGGATGTTTTTCATTTCCCCTTCTACCCTCCATAGCATACTCCGTGTCTAGACTCAGTACTCTCTAAATGTTCATTTCACAGTTGGCAGATCCAACCTTGCATTGTTGAGCACAATTTAAGGGCAAACCTGCAGTCTGAAAGTGGGTTTCTGCCACTGTACCCTAACCCATTATCTTGCATACATGGATATTACTGTACTAATCCCTTACCAACTTTTTGAGAGTTTCCCATCTACAGAGTTGAGGTTTTCTGGCCTGTAATTCCTTGGATTTGCTTTTGCTCCCTTTCTAAATATAGGTATCACATCTGCTTTTCTCCAGTCATCTGGTAGTGACCATGTGGTGGGTGACTCTTGACAAATCACATATATAGTTGTGAGCGTACGGGTCGTTGCTCACGCTTGCGGGCTCGCGCAGTGAGCCGCGGCCCTCGCGTAGCGAGGTCATTGGGCAAGGGCCTCAGTTGCTGGCATGGAGCGCCAAAGGCGCTCCATGCCAGCAACTGAGGCCCCTTCGCGAAGCGAGGGCCTCAGTTGCTGGCGAGGTCACTGGGCAAGGGCCACAGTTGCTGGCATGGAGCGCCAAAGGCGCTCCATGCCAGCAACTGAGGCCCCTCGCGAAGCGAGGGCCTCAGTTGCTGGCGAGGTCACTGGGCAAGGGCCTCAAACCCTCGCAAACTTCACGTCGCTACTCAAAAAACACGACACACAAATTACGACACTCGCTAAATTTTACGAGCAACGCAAACAACCTACGAAACACGTTACCACACATTACGACCTCGCAAACATCGGACGCAACACGCCGACATACAAACATTTAAAACACAATACATACACACAGCACATACATAAAAACCTTACCTACACCAAGAGGGAGCACCCAGGACCTCAAAAATGCAACTTAGACCTCGATTTTACTCGAAATAAAAGAGTTTTGAGACTAAAAAAAAATCTAAGCGACAGAAAAAATGGCCGCCAAACAAAACGAAAACGAGGCTACAGCACTCTAAACTCGCAAAACACCACAAGAAACTCGCAAAACACCAAATGAAACTCGCAAAACGCCACAAACTACCTACGGATATTCATACCACACAGTGCACACATTCAGCACGCTTACACAGCAGCTCCACACCACTAATGCTGCAGCAACATCAACACAGATTGCCAGCTCTTCATCACAATGCTTCAAAATAGGTACAATATATTCATTTAGTAATGTATTACATATTTCATTATTATACACCAAACAGCATTAGCTACCTTACAATTTCATTGCCGTCATTTTTTGACGGGCAATTCGCTAGTTAAATATAATGGTTTGGCTATTACAGAACCCAGCTCCCTCAGTACCCTTGGATGTATTCCATCAGGATGTAGGGCTTTATTAACATTTCTTTTTTTCTAGTCTCTTTTGGATTTCTTCTAGTGCTAATTATTTGATGAAGGTAGTGCATCCCTGTTTTGTTGCAGTATCCTAACCATTGGAACCTCCATTTTGTATACAGAAGAAAATATTTTTTTAGTTCATCTGTCTTTATGCTTATTTTTCTGGTACACACGTAAAACTGCCTCTGTTCCCTCATCCTTCATAATTTGTATATCTGCTATTTTTTCATTAGCTTGATCTTGAAATCACTATTATGCCACATTGTTTGTAATTTACTTATTTTACTTTTATTTATACATGGCATTTGCTGGTATGTATGATTGTTTAATTAAGGCTTAAATGTTGTACATTTATTATCTGTATTTTTAGCTCCGTCTTTAGTCTATGCACTGTATTGACCATGTAAAATGGGCTAGAGGCACAAGGATGATACATTTTAAGTCTCATTTGTACCCAGAATACTTACCAGTATGGGGAGCGCTGTTTACTGAGAAATTCTGTTGGAAAACAAGCCTTATGGGCTGTTTGATATATGAAGTTGTACTCATAATTCTTTTTTTTATAACCCAAACAATATAATATAAATACAAAGGAATGGGTACAGAGTGGATTAATTGGCAATTTATAAATACAGTAAACTATTGAAATTATGCAGTATTTCTGAGAAAATGGCATACGTGGTGATTAGCAGCTTACTCATACCTGTTACGCATAGAGGCAAGATAAGATAGCTGTGGGTCCACCCAAACTAAAAGATAGTTTGTACAGAGAACTATAGTGGCTAATGTATCAAATAATCTGCATATGTAAACATCAGTGAGCAATGTGTTTATTTTACACATACAGATGGGTGGAGAGTATGTGTGCTATTAATATATACAGATACAGTTCATAACAATCTAAAGTAATGTCTCCCAATTCCAGCCCTCAAGGACATGTTAGATCCAATACCATGCTGCCCAATGCCTTTTAAAGGTATATGCAAGTGAGCTGGGTTTTGAATGCATCTGATAGACAAGAATTAGTAGTGAATGATGCAATTTATTTGCATACACTATGTTTTTTATCTTTGCATTAAAAAAAAAACAATTGCAGGAGATGTTTACACCCTCAGGATTGAGAGGGTTAATTTTTGTAAAAGTGTACCCGTCCATGTGAGCACGCTAAGCTTTGCAGCCAATCAGCAATGCTGTATGCAGCCAACTAGATGAGGCTGCTACACTGGGTCCTTAAAGGACCATAAATCGACATTCAATTAAAAATGCTTGAGCGGTTACATGGTTGTTCTTTAGACATACACCCTCTCCTTGATAAATTCTGACAAATTATAATTGTACTGAAACCAAACATTTTATCTTATTCTTCCTATTTTTAATCTGTCTTTTAGGGGAATGAGCATTTATACTTGATTTATGGTCCTGCAAAGACCTGCAATGTTAGAGGAAGAGAATGTTCATGGTCTGTGCATGTGTCTCTGTGTGAGTGCGTGCATGCAATTCACTGGGGTTGGGAGAGATCTCAGGGGCAATTTGCTGGGGGAGGTAATGGGACAATTCACTGGGGCTGGGAGAGGTGATGGGGCAATTCACTGGGGCTGGAAGAGATCACAGGGCAATTCACTGGAGCTGAGAGAGATCACCGGGCAATTCACTGGGGCTGGGGGAGGTGATGGGGTAAATCACTGGGGCTGGGGGGGTTACAGGGGCAAATCACTGTGGCTGGGGAAAGTTTCACCTGAGATGTAGATAAAACAATCAGTGAATGAAGGGACACAGACCTTGTTCTGGGTATTACAGAAATCTAAAGGAAAGATGCAGCTCAGTTCACAGACCAAATAGATACAATGTATTACAATATAATTTTCGCTGGGATTTTCAGGGGGTGTCAACATTGATAGAAAACAGTTTGCAAATGCAAGAAATTCAGCAAACTTTAGGGTAACTGTTTAAATGTTTATTTTTTCATGGAAACATTTTTTTTCCCATACACTACTAATTCTCCTCTATCATTCATAAATCCAGCTCACTTGCATATAACTTTAAGATTCTATTTGGAATAGACCTTAATAAATTGATATACCACTAGGTGTCGCTATTGTGTGATTATTCAAAACTCAGTCATGGGCAACAGGTGGTGAGCATGTACCTCTACGAGAACACACAGTCAATTATACTGGATCTCTTCACAGATAGAAAATATATCCTTGTATTACAAGCTATTTCCTTACATTATCTATACCTACATTATAATATTCACCTTTGCCTTTTGCCCACGATAATTTTAGAACAAAAAGGTTAAACATGTTGTGCAGCCCTTTTCAGGTGTTGGAGGTCTCATGAGCTGTAGAAGAAGCAGGACAGGCCATAAGTATGTACTACCAAACAATATTTGCTGTAGAATTTTAAACAATTCAATTGATCTATACATGAGTAGGGTCTAGTAGTAAATAGGGTGCACATCCTTGTGGGGTACTACATTAGTTCTGTTACATTGAACCTACACATGTGGCACTCATTTATCTAGCATTTTCAAATATAATAACCTTAGGGTGTGTTCTCTGAAATTGCTACACCTGGCAAGTTACTGTCATTAGACCTATAACAAGATCTACATCCGCATAATATGTCAATGTTCCCTGCACTGACCAGTAACTTGTATCTACTACCTTGCTCCTCTCCAAAATGCCTCACTAATTTCTGCCATATCCCACTAGGTTCCAAATACCTTCCTCCTCACAGTACCATTCCCATCAAAAACCCACTCTCAGTCCTTTAACTTACTTTAGTAGAGACATTTGATATCAGTCTCTTAATCATGACATTCCATGCCCACTTGAAGACCATCTTCCCTCCCACTGTCCTTTTTATTGAGTACACAGCCCATAAACCTACCATTGTTGTTCTATTATTATTGTTTTATTGTAACAAGCCAACATATTCCGTAGCGCTATACATGGGTTAAGTTCAAGGCAAAAAACAATAGCAATATTAACACATTGCAAAGGATGGAGGGCCACCACCTCCACATGTTTGCTCTGTCTATTTTGAAAATAGTTCTCCTCTGCTAAATTTAGACTTGATTTTGCCTTTTTTGTAGATTTGTGAAGCACTTTGGAAGTTCAAGCACAACATATTTCTTTTGTACCTTTAATATGTTTTATTTATGTACACATTTTGTATTTCTAAAACAGGATAACACAGTTAAGATGTATAGAGGAGGAAAGATTACTGAACAAAAGTAACAGGCTGAGCATAAATGGAGATTTGTTGCTGAAAAAGACCATGGGAATGATCAGGGAACGGGTTCAATAGCTTAATAGAAATAGTAGTAGAAATGGGATTTAAAAAAATGTGTCCAGGCTGGATAGGGAGATAAGATGTGTCTTCATCAAGGTGCAAAATGTGTAGAGGTATATTCCCATTAATAAGTACAAGGAGGAAATCAAATATAAAAAGCAGACTCCGGAAAAGGGTAGAAATAAAACATTTTGTAAAATAGATTCATGAGACATAGGGGTGATTACTGGTTCAAAATTGTTTCTATATTTATAGACAAGGGTTAGGATATTGAAAAGGCAATAGAAGACAGATAGCCATTCACATTGGGTCTAGCAGGGTGGAGGTGTTTTAGTTGTATGCACCACATATGCTTGGGTATATAGAGATATAAATATGAAGACAAAAAATAAGCCTGTCACTTGAAATAAACTGTGACAATTTTGATAGGACTGTAAAACTGAATAAACGTGAAAAATGTATTTACCATACAAAATCTCCAATGCAACCATTTTGTGCAAGGAACATGAAATACAGGCCAATAAGAAAAAACTGATAACATGTATGTTAGTTATCTGTTTATGGAGCAAAGTACATCTGTTGTGGTACAAAATCTAAACTGTGTAGGAGGGGGCGGGTGATATCACATTTGAAAAACCAAGACAATTCTTATTACACAGAATAATTTCACAGCCTGCAGAAATGTTGTTTCTATTAAACCAGCCAAAGACACGGCATACTCCTTGCTCACTGTGCCTTGGAGAGTAAAGCTGCACCTTACTGACGAGGCTCATAGAGGCCAAAACGTATGTCTGGGGTTTGCGATTTCTCTTGTTCAGGGTATTGCCTGGCATTTTGATGCTGGTGAGACCAGACTAATATACTACAGGATATTTCTCCCTGTGAAGGGCACAATTAAGCTAAGAGGCTGCTCTCTGAGGCCCTCATTCAATTGCGATTTGGCCAATTGAATAGGACTCATAGCATTTTTATTTTAAAGAAGTTTTTAGTTAGTGAAAACCTTCCTTTTGGATAGATGTTTACCAACTAAAAGCTTCTTTAAAATAAATATATTATGTTCTTATTTAGAGCCCTATCAATTGGCCAAATTGCAATTGAACGAGGGCCTTGTAGGTGACCAGACCTATAGGACAAACCTACTTATATGTTCTTCGTTCTCAGATGAGCCCCTCTATTATTTTGCTTCCTATTAAATCAGTACAGAAGAAAGCCCTCATTTATTTCTAGATTACATTTCTATTGGAGCGTTATACAGGATATAGTCTGGATGCTCCCCGATAACCACCAGTTCAATTAAAATAAGACTAAGGATAATGTAAAAACTGAATATTTTAATGAATAGAAAAACACTTTACATTGACATTACAAGGAATATGGCAGACGGTATAGGCTGATTGGTTACTTTATTTAGGAACTCACTTTTCCAGATATCCCTTTTAAAACCAAATTATATTAAATATGTTACCATTGTATTTTCTATAAACTCTTCATAGTCACAGTAACAGAGCTGTGAGCTATGCTTATTAAAAAGCACAATCTTAACAAAAGTTATTAAATTGGGCTAATTTAAAAAGTCTAAGAAAGCATGCTTGATACATTAGGGCAAATATTAAATAGTAATCTCTCTACTTGTCTTACTCATTTCCTGCTTATAACAACCAAGTATGAGGGTTGAGTTGATTTATGGACTCTTGCAGCATTTCACCTGCTTAGCTAGGCCTAAAGAGCTTATATACAGGGCTTGAATACACTGATCCTCCTAGTTAGCCACCAGTTTTATAAGATGTATTGAGGACAAGACACCAGGCCAAATTGTCACCAGTAAATTGTTGGTATGAATGTAATATTTAGCATTTCCTCTTGGTAAAGAAATACATAATTTGTAATTTGCTTGTGTAGCAAACATACTACTGGTCAGTGAATGACACCAATATTTCCTCTATAATGGAGTAAGATTATAATATAGTCAAAATGAGATAATTATTCACAAGCATTTTACCATTTCTAATATATAGGTCATGTCTATATATTGCTGACTATTAAATTAAAATTATTTTAATCTAAAGAGATAGAAGCTCTCTTTTTGAAATTTGTAAGAATTTAATATGTGACATTACAGTTATTGGAAGTGTATGCAATAGATTTATATGTAAATACACATTTTAAACTACTAAAAGGGACCATTGTAGTCCATGTAAAATTACAGCTCATGTTTGTTTGGCAGAGTCTATAAAAACAATATGCAGGTTAAACTAAATAAAAACATTTTTTAATTGTCTGTTTTCCCCATCAAGCATATTTACTTTTCTTCCCCGCCCTGTGCCCTGTCAGGGGCATGGTCAGTCTTGCCTTGGGGCTAGACCATCACGGAGCTTGGAAGCAGGCTGTGCTATGATGTCACTGACTCCTCCCTGTGATGCCATTGGCTCCACCCCCACTGTAGACCCAGAAGAAACAGCTGTATTGTAACCTCCTTACAGCCACCCCATACCCCCATTCAGTGACAGTGCATGAACCATCATTGCACCCCCACCCGAAGAAGTTCAGTCTGAACCAGAGTCTGACTGGAACAAGCAGATCTGGACACATATCTCTGCTTGAGAGGAAAACTGACACATTCCAGAATAAGAATAAATGTTCGTATTTTTTTTTTAAACTGCATACAAAAGTCTTTGCTCTGTAAATGCACTACAGTGGTCTTTTAAATATTTTCATTAATATTGCAATTATTCACTCTAATTTTCTACCCCTTCCCAAAGTCAACATAATCTGCTCCTCTACCCATATCAGGAGATAAGCTTGCTTTATTTGGCTCGCTACAGTCAGAGAAGGTACAATACATGAGGAAATAATAGCTAGTTTAAAATGGTGTTAAAAAGATTAAACAAAAATGATAAATGACTCTTACTGATATTCGTGAAAGTATCTCTTTTAGCCATGCGTAAGGAAACTCTTGGGGTCTTCATCAATGGTAAAAACAGACACTTAAAAAGTTCAGCAACACAGACTAACAGCTTCATTATCCACATTGAATACAGTGTATTGAATAATTCTTTACATCTGAAATATGTCTTTGTGTCACCCTTTCCACAAATGCCAAATTATAGTAAAAAAATAATAGCAATCATATTACAAATGTTACTACCTGTGAAAACCTATCACTGAAATATCATTAGTTGTAAGAATATATGCCAAAAAGCCTATTTGTTTTCTATGGTCATTAGATTGTGTTTTTTAGAAGAAAATGTTTTGAGCAGATTATACATATAAATGCATATCATTGTTACCACACCATATAATACAAAAGAATATGTCTATTAAGATATTGGTTCATATGTACTTAACGGCGGAGGATCTTGGAGATGCCATATCTTAATACAAATGCCCCATAGAAGATGTTCTCCAAAAGTCCTTGAACACTTCACCCTTTTGTAGATCTGGACCAGTGTGTGTTACATTGCACTGCTGTAATAGAGTATTGTGCAAAGAATCTATCCATTAATAGGTGAGATAACTTAATTACAATCTGTTTATAAATATAAACAAGTTTAGATGTCATGATAAGTTGGAAAAAAGCAGGCAATTAAATAAAAAAAATACTATGAACATGGCTGTGCTTGTTCACCTGTGCTTTCTCTGAACAAGATAACCTTTACATAAACTATATGGGCTGAAATATTTCCTGTCAGTTAAAAAGGAGATAGATAAAATAGTCAATTATAAATATATTTATATGTATACAAAGGTCGCTGAATTCATGGATACCACTCTGCACCATCACGTAAAGCAGTTCAAATCAGGTAAAAATATTTTTTTCCCGGCAGAAGACATTGGATGTGAGTAAATAAATAGAAATATTTTTCTGTAGTAAAGCGGAAAAAAAACAAAAAAAAACAGACAGACATGTCGCACTACAGTGTTCACAAAAATGTGTTCATTTGGCCTCAAACAGAACTTTTATAAATTACAATGCAACTTTCCACTTTTCTATAGGACACATTCAGATTCTAGTTGGCATTAAGTCTGCACTTAAAATACCAATATTTTAGTATTTATCCTCAGTCTCATTGTGACAGATTGATAAGTTTGTCATGATTGTGTTCCACCTCTCACAATATAAGGTGCTCACCATATAGCATGTACACAATGAAAAACATAGTACATACCATGTTTAGTTTTTCTAAGATATTTTTAAAAAATAAAGCTCTCTCATCAACATAATGTATTTTAAACAATCCATAAAAATCTATAAAAATATAACATTATATGTACATAGAAAAGTCCTTAAGTAATTCTTATTGACAAAATATACATTAAGAAGTATTTCAGTCTTCTCATAAAGATGCCATCTGTACCAAGGAGAGTTTAAACAACTGTGCTTGATTAGATAGTTCTGTCACACGGTCCACCATTTCCTGCAATGATCCAGAGCTTGGATAGTTCAAGGCTGCCATTTTGGTAGCAGTGACAATGTTCTTTAGAAGTTCACACAACTGGTTGCTTGAATTCATCAGTCTGTTGCAGATTTCCTGAGTAACAACTTGTCTTGAAAGGGTGTCACCAATGAAAACTAGTTTGTGGGCACTCAAGATGACAAACTTGCTGTGTGCAACGAAAATCCTTGGAGGTTGAGCGGTGCTCATGCAGTTAAAAAAGGCATCGATAGCATTGAGAAGGGAAATGAAGAGATTCTCACACTGGTCAGAGTAGAAGGAAAGCAACTGTTTATCTTGAGGAGCCAGAGAACTGCTTTCGGCGGCAATGCTCTGAGGTGATTTCCACTTTGAGATATCATTTTCCACTGGTGCCGTAATCTCGCTCTCCAGCTGCTGGAACTGACTCAGCTGAAATACAGATAATGAAAATCTCCTTTTAATGTCTAAAGTTATTCATTTTTATTACACATATTCCTTAGAACAATATAGTAAATAAATAATTAATTACTTGGTTCTGTTAACATGCTGGTAATTAATGCAGAAGGTTATGGGAGCCTTGCTCTTTTCAAGCTTACAAGGAATAATCAACATAATAAAATAAGCTTTGTGTACCTGATGTTGTTCCAGTTGTGGTTTGCCTTGCTTGATGATATTTTCTTTTTCTAGAAGTTCTTTCTGTTGCCGTTCAAATTCTTCTTTGCCCTGAAGGAAGATTAGAAATGCAACATATGAGTATATATAACAGATACAGATCTGACAGCAAGGTGATTGTTACAGAAGGGATTTACATCTCATTATAGATTGCAAAGATTAGCAGGAAAATCTAGATTCAATCACAATTTGGTAATTAACATGTTGCAACAACTGAGCATATCTGCTTAATCTGAGAACGGACAATACCTGAAATAGGTTTGTCCTATAGGTCTGGTTACCTATTCTGAGAGCAACCTCTTTTAGCTCATTTGTGCCCTTCACAGGGAGAAATATCCTGTAGTATATCAGACTGGTCCCACTCAAAAGAGTGACCCAGCCTCAAAATACCAGGCAATTCTACCCTGAACAGGAGAAAAACCAAACACCAGACGCGTTTGGCCTCTGTGGGCCTCGTCAGTGAGGTGCAGATTTACTCTCTAAGGCACAGCGAGCATATCTAACCAAGCATGTGTAAAGTTTTATATATGAACTAAAATGATACACTGATGTGCGAAACCTTTTTCTCCATCATTTTACTGGGTTAAGTAAACCACACCTTGTCCCTTGTCAAGTCAATGAAGATGTACAGGGTGACAAATTAGGCACCATCAATAGAAGGCATTGTAGATTGTTCTGAGAGACCTCATATACCAATGAGGATGCAATCTGCTATTACCTCCATGAGGAGGGCAGTGACTAGTGTCAGGAAGGGGCTTGCCTAGTATCTGTGTGATCACATTAAGATGCAGTGATTGGTGTTGCCAGATCACTCCAAGCTCTAGAGTGGCTAGGAAGATTGATGGAGGCTGCAGGAGCAGGGGAAGGTTCAAATAAAGAGTTTGAGGGCTCATAGAGAGGTTAATAGGTGATAGAGGAAGGACTGTGAGCAGATAAGGACGGGCAGGGATAATTGATTAGAGTGGGGCAGATGAATAAACACAGTGGGGAAGAGTTTCATATGGGATGTATACAATTGTGATATGAAAGGCTAAGCATTTAGGACATCACATCTCCCCTCACATACATCCTCCAAGGTACAGTGAAATTATTGGGGTTTCATTGTTTTATATAAACGTTGCACAATATAACCAAACAAAGTAAAACCTCTCAGGAACATATTGCATGCAATCCCTAGTTAGTGCAAACATTATGGGATACACTGTGTCGTTCTGGAGATACAGTATTCCAACGGATCATATATTCTGTATGAAATCACTGACCAATAAAGTAATAAAAACAGATAACTATTTTCTGCCAAAATGCAATCCCAGCGCAATATGGTAAACACAAATATGGCTTGGTTTGTATAATATGGTCATATGTTTAAATTTGAAGTCAAACATAATTTCAACTGCTGATAATGACTAACTGGCCCACCTAATATGGCTTTTCTCTTTAAATGGCTTGTATTAACAAGTCCTTATCTTAGCCTTATTCATATTCCAAATATGATTACCACAGTGGACGTTCCAGATATGGTAGAATTTAAAACTATAGGTAATAACAAGTACCTTATCAGTTGAATGTTTCCTACAGTAAAATAAACTTGAGGTTTGCTTCGACTGTCAGTTATCCTTTCTGATCCACCCACAAAAAGCTTGTAAAGTTGTGTTAATGAGAGATCATTGTACTTAATTACTGATAAGCAAATTCCATTGTTTTCTCTGCTGTTTTCAGAGTCTGGGAATGCCTAGCCTTGCCTCAGGAGTTATAAGTAGTAATATCAGATTAACAAAACAGATAAGAATATTGCTTTGTGGGTGGATAAGAAAGGTTGACTAAAATGGTAAACTCCAAATATTATTGTACGGTAGGAAATGCTCGATAAAGTACTTGTTATTACCTTTAGTTTTCAAATATATCATACTGCTGTATCCTTTTACATTTATTTATAGTATTTAGCCTTGCACGTATGCTGGAAGGCTTTCTGTAAAGTTGGTAGAACAAAAATCTGTAATCAAAGCTCCTCAACACTCCTTTATCATTAAAAATAGGACATAAAAAATAAATAAAGAGAAAGTAGTATGTGGCCTACAGTTATTAGCATTATTACATATATCACAGCAAAAATGTGTGGTCAGTTGTCTGAGATAAAACCATTACACAAGGCAATATAAACATGATTCAATATAATAGTTGCATATGAGGTAAGAAAATGATAATTAGAGACATTTACCAGGATGCATCCCTTGCTTACCTGTAAGTGAACATAATCATAGTCATCCATCCAACTTCTCACAGAGCCATCACAACTTTTGCAGTTTGGATGTTGCAATGGTTTGCTGAGGCTGTGGTTATCTTCTTGTATTATCTGAGGATGGGATCCATTAAATATATATTCTGTGGCATTATTAATTGCTTCTGACTGCCTCTTTTTAAGGCCTGCGCTGGTCACTTGATTGAATAAAATCTCTGCATTAACACTGATGGTGGTGGATAGCTGTTTAACATCATCTATTATTGTCCTAGCCACCATGACAGATCTCTCAAGACTGTCACACTTGTTGTTTGCTTTGTTGAAAGCAAGGACATTCAATGACCAACTGCAGTTACACAGTTCCTGACTGCTCTGAGTGAGAATCTGATGGGAATCTTCCAGCCTCTTCAGTTCTCTTCTCATTTTGTTCTGGAGACCAGGTTCTGTAAGGCAAGATGCATTTCTTGTAGCCCCCTTTGCAAACTTGAGATAATCCATTAGAGACTGTTCCACTTTGTCCAAAGCAGCATGAATTTCATTGACATGTCTCTCCATGTATGCATATGAGCGCCACTCGGCATTGACAAAGGATGTTAATTTGGAGACTGAAATCTCCACAGTCTGTTGCATCCTCAACAGTTTTTCAATAGCTGTATCTGGATCCAGCAACAACTTTTTGTCCTGAGAAGGGGAGGATGTTACAGAGGATTCCTTGGATGTTGTAGAGGATGTTGACATGTTGCTTCTGGTGCTCCCTGTGCTGGAGAAAGACAACCTATTCACACCATCAGTAACATCTTGTACAGCTTTAGTGTCTTGTTGGAGCTGTGGTGGGAAGTCGTACACTCCATCTTGTTCGTCCGATATGAATCCTTCATTCCCGGAAGACAAATGGACTCCTCGAGGAAAATCATAATCATCTGTCTGTGTGTTAGCCTGCTGGTTTCGAGGGAAGTCATAAATACTTTGTTTTCTTGTCATAACATCAACTGCCCCATTCATCTGCTTACATGGTTCCTGACATGCAAGTTTAGAGCCTGGGGGAAGGGTGTCATAAACAGCTTCAGGTCTATGTTTTAATGAAGAGGGGAAATCATAAATCTTTTCCTTTGTTGCTGGCAAAGTGTTGTAGATCTAAAATTATAAAAAGAAAAATATAGAATAAAATTATGATTATCAAACCACCCTCATAAAATTAGATATGTGTGTATGACTTATATTAAAATAGACACTTATATCTTTTCCATTTAGGAATAAAACTCACCGCTTGTGGTGATGGAACATCATAGATCCCTTGGTCTCTCATGTCCCGTGCTGGACTTGAAAAAACGACACTTTTCACAGTTGGTGGTACATCATATACCTGAAATAATATGAAAAATATGTTGCCTTAGTGGAGTAACAATACTTCAGGTTACAGTATCGTAAATGCAACTACTTATGCTCTTTAGGACTTATGAAAGTATGCACAGTGACATGCTCGTTTATCCTTCAACTTCTATGAGAAGGGGGAGTGGCGGTATTATATATAATCTACATGTGCTATTCAAAAATTGTGCATTTATTAGATATTTTGCACAATGTATACAGCATTCAAAACTAATTTGATCTCCACACATCTATTTACACTGTAGACCAATTGGTGGTAAAAGGTATCACTCTCAGTTAAGAGGAAAACTGTAGGTAAGAATGGCTTTCACAATGTCATAAAGCAGTGTTCGTGGTCAATACCTCCACAATGCTTGCCTATGATGCCCTCACTTATACTAAAGTTCTTGGGATATTTAAAAATGTATTGACCCCCTTCCAGAACAGAGACCACAAGTCATTTGTTTATATCTGTACTGTACTTACCCCCTGAGGTCGCATAGGAGGAATATCATAAACGCTTGTCTGCCACCTGGAAGGAGATTCATAATGTCCCATCCTAGTTGGAGTCATGACCTACAAATTGAAAAAAATATTTTGTTTAGGAAGGGCACATACTATTTATTGGCAATAGGCAACTACAATGGATATTTGAGGGCGAAAACTGGCTTTGATGAAAAATCTAGGTCACATTTTAAATAAAAAAAGCAATTTAATTAGATATTTCCCTACTGGTTTTGTAATATAATAGAAGATTTCCTGGTGGACCTCTCCAATAATAGTTTCTTTTTTGGAAATTATTTTAAGCAAGGTAAGAAAATGGTTTAACGTTTAATGTTAGATATAATATGTATAAATCCTTAGATAAATATAATACTATCTGGCCAAATAAACTTAGACAAACAGAACTCCATTTCTTAACTAAAAAGCTTGGAAATATTGAGTTAGAACTACACGAATATCCTGATACGATTTTACTTTTCAGGACAATTTCACCACTACCTTCATCCGTACTCATTTATCCTTATTGGCTTGATCAAATGATCAATTAATGTTGGAAATGCTAGAAAACAATGAGTTAAATATCCTTTTGAGACCTGAACAGGCTGGAGGCTCCCAGTTGTACAGTATTGACGTATTCACGAAGACACAAGGGTGCATAATTATGGATAGGATTCATTACAGGCTTAACTGTATCCATGTGCCAAAACACCAGAGCATTATAACCTCATAATTATACTGTTGCGTATACATGTTACATTGTTTTTGTACGTATTTTCCTTATGTCAAATTGACCCTTTCAGATCAAAATGGAGTATGAAGAATGTACCATTCTTTACACTGTAGTACTCTGTCAATAGAGCATAGCAAAGTCAACTATGCAACAAAGTGAGGGGTTTTGATTGTATTTACTGGTTATAATGGAATTCCCCAGGCTGAGAATGCGTATAATAGGAAGTGTTTGTTTCTCCCAGAGCTTATTGAAGACCAAGTCTTCATGATTTATCGTATTAGTCACTAATTAACTTCATAGTTCTGAGCAAAAGTAACGTGTGGTGTGTGATCTAGAATCAGAGGAGACAAGTTGATAGACGTTGTTGCAACAGTTAAAAAAACACAGATGACTTCACCAGTGGTTGAAGTTGACTAATAAAACTTAAACTTATGATTGACCATTTTTCTTAATATGGTTTGTGCTTAAACAGCATGAAAGACAATCCATTTTATTTTCCCATTGGGGCCTCACAAATTATATTTTGACCTCCACTTAATGCTCGTAGCATAGATCCACCGATAAACAAGATATTAGAAACTGTAATCTCTAAGTCTGTCTGAATTTATTATATTTAAATAAACATTACTCATAGTTTTTCACAGGAAGCGTTGGATAAGGAGTCCAAAAGGACCATGTTGTATTAGGGGCAACAATGACTAAAACTCTCGCTTAAAAAGCAAACAAAAATCCTTCCAAAAAAACATTAACATTCCAACAAAAGAAAATATTTTCCATTCCTCCTTGGCAAACGTGCATATTCCGTTCTTGTTTTGGAATTCACTTCCTGACTTACATGTTAATGAACTGTGAGCCACTTTCAATTATTTGTATTTTATCTAAATGACTAAAGTCGCTTGCTTGAATGAAACCCCTACATTCCAGGCTTGTAATTCCGCTCTTGTTTGTAGATTAAAAGAAACAGATGGTGATCCCACTGATAACCCTGGCCCATACCCCAACATGGAGGTTTTGTCTGCAACACATCTCTAAACGCAAACAGATTAACACACCCTTATCTACCAAACATGAAATGCAATTTGCTGTAGTCCCAGATGCATTAATGGTTTCACTGACAGTGACGACTTTATATCATAATTATACGGAAGTACTCAGGACAGATTATTTGGAAGAACACATACAGTTACTGTATCCTGGATGTTGTAAAGCTAACAGGCCAAGCTTATACATTAACTAAAAGTTATTATTGTGTTCGGTACAGTATTAACCACGTTCATAGGAACAAAGTCTCCAGTGATGTAAAAGACCTTTACCTACTACTACCTTAAACCATGTGCCGAGTTGCTTTAGTTGTCTGAGAAAATATGATTGCCCAAGAAGAGAACATATTACATCCAATATCATAACTTGGTTTCTATATGGTCTTATGAATAACTAAACTTGATAATAGGCAACATTTTTTAGAAAGCAAAATAAACCAACACAACGTTTACCTTTTTATACACAATTATAGTTTACTTTGGCGTTCCATTTTCTTTTCTGTGCTGTTTCTGACTGCTACCTTTTTCAAGAGGAATGCCACATTCCCATGCAGATAGAAAGTCTCAGCATCCAAAAGTTCTCCCCCACCTCAGGAAGTTGATACAAGAAAAAAAATTCCACTGCAGCATAATTGCATATAAAAATTTAATAAATTAAATTAAAGTCTGTATTACTTTTGTTTTAATATTTCAGTTTTCAAGCTTAGTTCTTCAAAACAGGATCTTTTGAAAATAATTGCTACATAAGGAGTTTTTGTAGTTGTCATTACAGTGAATTAAACTATTTATACATTATACCACTTTGATACAGGACTTGATATCAGAGTGTAAACAGCAGATGTCACCTGCACTAAAAGAATACAATCAGATCAAAGTGCCTAATGCAATAACTACCTACGTATAAGTATTGTGGTGTACGGTGTAATTTCCCGATCCCATACACCCACAGTCATTAACTTCCTGTTGCTCAGATTTCAGTTCCTGGTACTTCCATTAAGGGTATGGTTTTCTCAGGGAGATGCAAAGGAACAAAGGGGAATCTTGTATGTGAAAATAATGCTGAAACAAATCATTTCTTTCCGCTGCTGGACAGACTCCAGACATCTGTAAGGCAAGGTGACATGGCAAGTACATGGGTCTGAGATCATAGTAAAGTGCCCTGACCTCTGACCCTGCCATTGCTTTGCCTACTTATAGACAGTGACAGGTGCTACTTTTGGCACTGTGAATGACGGATACCTTTCATCTTGCCAAATCCCACACAACAGAAGCCTTAAAACATGCTCATGTAGTCACTGGCACAGTAACAGCGCACAAACCCACTTCCAGCATATTTCCCATTCTTATCACTTCAGTCAAGATGCTTGTGGCTTACCAACATTTTCTATGTTCAGTTTATCTCTTTATCTTATGGTTTTAGCTGGCGCCAGTGATGGGACTTGGATGTGAGTTTCCACCAAGAGAAACATTTTCTGCCTTTAGTGTGCCTTTAATATGTCACAAGCTGCATCACAAATACACTGACTATATATACAGTAGAATCACAGTTATCCGGCACCCAACTAGCCGGGACTCTCAAGCAACCGGCACTGGCATCAATTCCCCATTTTAAATGTACTCCTGCTAAACCGGCATAAATAAAAACCGGCACTATCCAGAGTTCGAGACTGCAAAAAAAAAAAAAAGCTACCTTTTTTCTAATGTTTTGTTCTGGGCCTAAATAGCCCAGTTAAGGTGCTAATGCCTTTTTAAAGGTATTTTGAGGGGTTTTGGTGTGTTTAAGGGTCATTTAACAGGAAACTACACTTATCCGGCAATAGGGAGCCCCCCATAGGTGCCGGATAACAGGGAGTTTATTGCACCTAGAATGGTGCAACTTATGTCAATGCTCACTCTTTTTATATATATATATATATATATATATATATATATATATATATATATATAAATAAATAAATTAAACATTATTTGCTTGTAATTTACAATGTGTACAAAATTGTTTAAGTTATGCACTTATATATTCCGTAGCACTAAAAATAGCTAATTTACCATTTTCTAAAATGTACATATAAGCATGTATTAGACACTTTTTTTTTCATTAAAAGGAGAAGAAATATGCAGATGGAGCGGTTTGTTCCTCCCTTATCCTGACCTGATAAGATACAAAATGTGAGCATCACCGGAAGTTATACTATGGTCATGTTTTTTTAATTTTTTATTTAAGATCGCAGTATTACTTAGGATGGTAATTGTATGGACAGTAAGAAAAACACAATGTTGTTTTTTGTTATCCGTTTCCTGCTGCTTTTCAGTGTCACATTCTATTTTCATGCCATGTTTAAAATGTTACATACATGCTAAAAAACAAAAGTCTCTTCTGTGTTCCTTTAAGCTATGTGCCATGAAGAGTTCTTCACCTTTTACAAGTGTTTTCCTGTCTTTCAGCAAATACTTTTAACAAGGCCCATTAACAATGCTGGCTTTTTCAGGTATAGACAGATGAAACACACAGATCTGAATAAACAGCAGGTGTTCTTGCAGTACAAACAAGTCACACACATTTCCAGCATGTCTCTTTAACCCTTTTAATACCAAACTGCCAATGGGCTTCCCTGAAACCTGTTGTTTTAAAGCAACAAACTAACAAAAATACTCATTTTATTTAGCAAGTGTCCAGATTTGAATGTAAAATCCATTCACTCAAAAGATTTTTAGTTATATTATGTTTCTGTAACAAAAATCTAACAAAAAAAAAGGGAGTAGTCTCAGGTGTTTGTGCCCTGGTTGTGTGAGCGAGTTAAATCTGGCAGCCATGTTTTATCCACTAGCCAAGAAGGTCTGTCTGGTGGGGAACATGGCATATATGCTGGAACACATCTGATGTCTGCCACAACATAGTTGAACAGAAGTTAAACTAAGCAGAAGAAAAGCACAGTTTGTACATGGCTGGCTCACTGTCTCATATTATTACAAAAAAATGAGCCAGCAGGATGTTTACATTATTGCGGCTGTGGAAATGGGTACTTTTTTCTCTGGAAAACAAATGGCCAGAAACACATGCTATTTACTTCTTCCAGGAATCTGCATCCCACTAGGTTTATTTTGGTTTTAAGTCATATATTTCTCTTGTATAACTAGAGAGAAAGAGTGATTCATGTTAACACTCACAAACTTACTGTATATATGCTAAGAAAAGAAAATGGTTATTGGAGACAGAATCTGTAGGTTGGAATGATTTCATCTATTTACCCACATAGCAACAGTCTCATGAATAAAGTTGACTTTGGGGATAAAAACTGCATAGTAAGTAGTTACGTCAACATGGCCAACTCCCAAACTTCACCTAATAGCACATTCCCTCATTACTCGAACTAAAGTCAAATGGCTTGTTTTGAGAACTGTCATTTTACTTCTTTAAAGCAACATTATTCATAGCATATAGCTTCAGCTGTCACTCATTTTTACCTGTCTGGACATACTTTATGCTTTTGTGATATAGCTTATGAACATTTCCAGAGAGGTTATATATGTGTGTGTCTGGTGTAAGAAATTAAATCAGGTCCCAGGAAGGGCAAAAGATGTATAGTATGATGTTGGGAAGTTTGTAAGGAAGAATGAGATATGTGGGATGAGAGATCTAGGTGGAGTGATTCTAGTATGTGGGGAGGAGAATATGGAAAACCGTCATGGGAAATGGCCATCCCATTTCCCATGACGGTTTCCATCCCCTTATAAGGGCCATCTCCTCTGGATATCTCCTCACTTCATGATCTTTTCTCTTTATTTATTTTTTTATTCATCCCTTATTTATAACGAACCAACATATTCCGCAGCACAATACAGGGGTTAGGTACAAACAATGACCCCACAATGAAAAATAATGGAAGACCCTGTTATTGAGCTTTCAATCAGATATACACAGTGCTTTCCCTAAAGCGCCTCACAAGATTGAGACTCGCAAACTTACATTCTAAAGGATGTGGGTGAGGTACAGTAGAGTGAAAGATGCATAGTGAGTAAGAGGCTAAAGATGATAGGCTTTTTTGAATAAATGTGTTTTTAAAGAGATTTTGAAGTATTTGAGGCAGGAAGATAGTCTAGTGGAGCGATGTAAGGAGTTCCAAAGACTTAAATCTCCACACTCCCCTTGGTTTTCTCCTCTACCTTTCTGGTTTTTCTCTCTGTACCTTTACTCTTTATGTGACAAGAGATGTGATAACATCATAGCAATGACTTGACACAAGTACTAAGTGTTGAGAACTTTAAACTATTACTTCATTTTTATGATAAGAATGAAATAGCCTTTGTAAAGAACACCTACATATATCCGTTGTGAAATATCTGTTGTGCGACAAAACACTGGGTTATTAGCATAATACAAGTCATGCTATGGTAGGACATTGGAATGTCCCATCTCCCTCATTTTAGTTTATTAATATATATACACCGATAAACTCTATCCCATTTTTTTAACCGAAAATCCCCAAATAATTTTATGAGAAGAAACAAAAGAATGTAACCCATAGCCCACAGTATTGTAAAATGTTGTCTGAAATCAAAATACATGGCAATTGAAAGATATGCAGATGGTTTGCTCATGACACATTTTTTTTTGCACTTTTTTATGTATTTTTCTGTCAGCTAGGCAAGATTGCATTGTGAAATCAGTTTGCATACAGATGTATTTGAAAAGCTATGTTATGAACTAAACAGATATTTAATTGGATACGAAAAAGGTTGATAAAACATAAATTTCTATGCAGATCTGAATATTTTTAGGCTGCAGCTAGAAATGGGAACAATCATGATATAGGTTACTGTGCTTTTCTTCATTAGGCTTTGGACTAATAAAGCAATATCAGCTTAAACAGCCCAAAAGGTACGGTAATTCTCTGCTTTGAGTTTTTCACATTGAACTATCAGACTTATGAGATTTGCTGAAGGTCACAATGTGGCTTGTTGGTGGTTTCCAGCAGTACTTTATTGCATTCCAATGTAACAGATGGGCTGGTATAATATATCTACTAGGCCTAAATCTTACATCACAAGTAAACAGGCACAAGGGCTTTCACAGCAATAGGCTTAATCCCCTCCTGAAAGCTCAAGGATTTATAAGCAATTGGCACAATATAATTGCCCAGTTTTTCTTTGGTTTCAGATAACACAAGGAACAGACCTTTATTTGCCTGATTAAACAACTCATTTTTGGCCATATGATTATATATATTTTTTATTCTTCTTTCATAAAAGATCCAAATTGAAGGGGGTAATTGAATAAATAAATGGGCCCATATGTATAAAAGGTAGAGGTAAAATCATGTGCCTAGAAAAACAGAGGAAATGGAAAGGTTCTCTAAGAGTTCTCCAACATTTCAACATTTACAAACTAATTTTCTCAATGCTGAAGGTATCCTTATTTACATTATACAGAAAAATATCACTTCCAGGTAGAAAAGATCAACATAAACAACTTTTCAACCCAAAATAAATTTAAAAAGCCAATATTTTGTGAGAAAACTGAAGATAGCTGATTTTCTCTTCATCTTCAGTATGAAGCTCCTCCAAGCTTTTAGTGTTTACTTTTGGTGGCAGTTTGTTTTCACTGTGATGCACTATGCAGTGATGAGGCAACTGTGTGTGTGTTCATGTGTTTGTGTCGTTCAGTCGGGTTCGACTCTCCGTGACCTCATGGACCGCAACACACCATGCTGATCCACTTGGTACTCATGGCAGAGATACTGGAGTGGGATGCCAGTGCCTTCTCCAGTTGGTCACAGCATACAGCTCCTGGTATTCCTAGGTGGTCTCCCATCCAAATAACGACCAGGCTCCATGACTGGAATCAAACCCAGGTCACAGTGATGAAAGCACCAAATCCTAACCACTGGACCACCAGGAAATCCGAGGCAACTGTAGGCAAGAGCCAAACTGTTTACAAAATATGGGAGCAACTCCAGTCTAAAGATGAGGGTTATTTTAAATATAAAGCTTCTCATTGAAGACCAACTTTTTTAATCATAATAAGTTATACAAGTAGTTGTAATATTTCTTACAAATGAGAATAATTATTTGTACTACTTAAAAGAATACGTTATTTCTGAGCACATTAGTTAAAAGTCAGTTACTAAATGGCAGCTGCTGTACCACCCACGATAACCACATTCACTTCAATTGACTAACAGAAAGGCTACATTTGTGAATACGCACCATTGTTCGGATTAAACTGGTCCCAGCTGTATTTGAGACCATCAACAAAGCGAGGTGCACACACAAAAAGGTGTGTTTAGTTAAAAAGGACAAGACAAAGACATGAGACCAGATAGTTAATGATTCTGTGGATGGTGTATATTGTCTGATTTTAACTCGGCACCTGGCTTTGATCAAAAACAGGAGGAGCTACTCCATGTGTTGTGAAAGAGAAATTCCACATGTGAATCTCGGTTTTCCAAAAATGCATTATTGCTGCTTGAAAAAATGTAGGCTTCAGTACAAGTCCCACAAGAAATATTACAAAAGGTCTGCGAGCGACAGTATTAAGTCTAGAACGGAAAATGTCTGACCTTTCTGCCAATATAAGCTGGCGTTAAAAGCCTAAACTGCAATAACTTCCAGCCAAGCATTTCCGCCTGTCCTCCTGGTGTCTGCTCGACAGCAATGTGTATGGAGAAAACATATTTACAGGAACAAATCACAGGCTGCATATAACGAAGCACAGTTAAACTGTTTAAAAAGACCAGGATTAAAAATAAACACTATGGAATAATTTGAGGAATACGTTGTATTTTACCGTAAATGTCTGTTTGGTAGAAAATAGTAATTAAGACTAATTTAACCTCCTAGGAAATGGTAGAGCAAGTGAATGAAAACACACACACACACATACATATATACCCATCCACCCCTTGAGAGTCAATAAGAAAGCTAACAAAACTAAATTCCTTCCCCTCTCCTCTAATAAATTGATAGTCCACATTCACCACTACCCTGCAGTGGACTCTGGTGGTTTGCAGCTGCAGTAGTTCATCTCCTGCTCCTAGGAGCTGATATGTTGTGTAATCCTGCATTTCTCTGGGATCTTTCCTGGTTTGAGAACGGCAGCCGTTGCAACAATGAGCTGCTAGATGGTAAGCACTGCTGAGATCTTACACAATTTCCAAGCTTAAACCATTACCCTTACCCTAAAGCTATGACATCGGAAGCAAAATCTTGGCAGCGATTTCTAGTGGATGCTCACCACCACTGCTGCCGCCTGTGCTGGCGTTCTCACAACAGGAAAGGACCTTTCTCTATTTTTCCAGTATGTAGCAGACCATGTTACTTTGATAGTTACAAAGACCTATGAGAATCTTCAAGTCTTCACAACACTTCCGGCAGCTTCAAAAGTGGAATGAGGGGGGCTCAGGCTTATACAAGATGTCAGCTGCTATAAGAAAATTATTTCCAAAATCAGCATCAGCTTCTAAATCAAGACACTTGCTTATACCTAATCTGTAAACAGTAGATTATGAACATTCCTATTACCCGAGGAAACATAAGATTTTCCTTTTTTTGCTAGAACTTACATACATTCCTAAAATAGAACACTTACTGTGTTTTTGCACTTATCTTATTTTCCTATTAATTCATACATTATATATATTTATGCATTTCATAAAAACATTTGTATTCCATATGCTGAATTTCAGACACCCACAAAGTAAAGATGAAATACCACCTCAGCCACATACTTTTTTTTTAACCACAATTTAGGCCACTAGGAAGTTGGAATATAATATTTTATCAATGGCGGACATCCTACAGGTAAACATTTAAATATCTTTAAATTATTGTTAGAAAATATGTTCATCTAAATTAATGCTTTATCTGTCAACAACTGTAAAAATATAGAAGCTATTTGTTATTATGAGACTGCAATTAAATAATAAATTAGATGTATCTAAGAAAAAGTTGACTGCAGGGCATTAAGATGAGTCTTAAAATGTGACTGGCATCAGTTTTATAGTAATAATTTTGCAGTTATGTTAACTTTTCATATACAGAATTTAGTTGTTATTTTTTTGACACATGGTTTTATTCAAAGCACAAGGATGCTGTTCGATTAGTGCCAAAAGTACTTAACACTTGAAGCCAAGAAATATTTCCTGCCTTTATATAAGATCTTCCGTTTACATGGATTAGTGCAAAATACTAGTCTACAACCCCCATGGACAGACACATTCACCTAGGTTTAATAAAATGACTTACTCTATTGACAGGGGAGCCATCCATATTTTCCACAAATGGCGCATTTTGTTTTGCATCTTCTAAATCATGACTCCTGGATGCTTTAAAGGTGACTGTGTTGTGATGGGATGGTGGGACTTGATACACAGAGTCCTGATAAGAAGACGGTGGGACCTGGTAGATTTGGTGTGGGTAACAGGACTGAACAGGTGTCTCTGTTTTTTCAAGCTTAGAACCATCTACCACTGGTCCAATAAGAAGTTTTAGTCTGTTGCCTGGTGCAATACCCTGCCGGCCATGTAAAGAGCAGAGCCACCATCCTTCCAGACCACCGGTGTTTTGTTCAATCACTGTCAGGATATCACCCTTTCTGAAGGACAACTCTTCTGCACATTCTGGGACATTATCGTACAAGGCTCTTGCCATGAGATTCTAAAAGATAAAAAAGCAAAATAATGTTATAAACTTGACAACCATATAAAAAAAATGTATGTGTGTTGTTCTAATCAACAGGTCAACTCTTTATTGATTTTACAAATATTAGAAAGTATTGGTATTCATGAACTACATTAATGCAGCTTCGATAGATGCAATGGAAATTCTATTCACAAGATGACGATGAACACAACAGGAAAAATAATTGAAATTGGAGTTGGACCTTGCTTTTTATATCAGCGCTGTACACCCCTCCCACTGGTCTGTCACAGGCTCTGTCCTCTTGAGGTGGATTAGTACAGTTACCACCATATATATCAAGAATGACATACAAGCATAAAGAGTGTTATACAGACCTGGAAGGGGGGAGGGGGGTAGGAGATCAGAATAAGTGGGGGTAGGAGATCAGAATGGGGGAACTGGGGGCCTATAAGCTCAAACATGATTCAAAAGTACAGCAAGGCTCTTATTTTAAGTTTATATAGAAACAGGTAGAGAGAAAAAAAAGAGTGAAAGAAACATTAATCTTACACTATTACTTCCCAGCAATATTGGATTTATAAAACATGATTGTGACTTGCCGCAAACGCAGGCTCTCTAGCCTCAATGTTCTAAAGCAGAGCGGAGTAAACACTAATTGTAGGATCCTTATCTTCAAAGCTACTTCTTTGGGAGGCAGAGAATTGAACAAAATAAATTCGAGATGGATGAATAATTAATGAGAACAAGTAAAAACATTCCCATGTGAAAGCGTCCCTGGTTGGTTATTATCTCTGTCCCAGTGACCTTGTGACCACCTGCCTTGCAATATGCTAATACAGGCTGGATCTGCATAGAATGCTGCCTAGCCATGAATATTCCCACAGCCCTATTGTTGGTGTTAACCAAGGCTTCAACAAGCAAATTAATCCAACTGATAGTGTTTTTGTTTTTGGTTGTTTGACTTGGCATCTTTTAACTGAATGACATCATCACGTGATTTAAGAAAATAAAAGCTAGTCTTTAGGTTTTAGACTTGAATGCAACTTTGCATAAACTCTGGGAAAGAAATACATTTATTTCTAAATTGCATACAAAATAGACATTGTAAGCAAAACTTAATATGCACAAGAAAATAGTGGATAGAACTTGTGCTGCCCCCTCTCCATATATCAGTACATTCCTTCTTAATTCCGTGCAATAATCACTAATGAAGCCTGATCTGAGAAAATGTTCCCTGCCAAAAAGAATATGATCCATAGGAATGCAGAAATAGCTATTTTTCAATAACTTCTCCTAGTAAGGGCAAGATCAAAAAGCTGGGTATTTGGATAATCCTGCTTTGATCTTATGAAATTCTTATAATAATAACGAAGGAAAAAAACACCTAACGTCTTGATCAGATGATGGCAGAGGACGAGAGCCACACAGTGTATAAACAAGAGGAATGACGCAGGTAGCTGTATTATGTTTATGCAGCTCCAGGCAAGTACACATAGATGAGTGCTATATTTTGTTAATTAAAAGGGACAATACAGACAGGACTATTCATGCACTGCATAAATGCAGCATAAGGTGGAATCAATGTGCAATTATATGAACTTTACTTTTAAATATGTTTTGCTGATATTCCATAGATTTGCTCTGCAGGTTGCAGTGTTTTGTACATAGTTTTGTTTCTGGTGAAATTCCAGTAGTAAAGCCCGTTTGCATAGCCCCAGCCTCTATTCTCACAATGGCATCATATGTCATGTATTGTATATGCTTTATTTTTTTGTAGGACAAATAATCACGGAATTGACGACTCTGGAGGCCACCCAGAATTTCCTGGGTTGGGGGTGGATCCCTTCACCCGGCAGGGCAGGGTGTAGGGGATGTTACGTTGCTGGCTGGTAGTGGAGCTGAATATAAGGATCAGGGGTCGCCCTCAGCACTATTTTCCCCCAGCTAGCAACATGTGAAGATTATCTTCCGTCCACCAAAAAAATGAGGAACACAATTATAAATATAGGAGTATGGTAATGGTGGTTATTAGTAGGTGGTTTATAGTGTTTCTATTACTATATATTAGTGAGTTGTTTATTGTCAAAGCAGTGGATGGTGAGAGGGAATCTCGTTCGGGTGGTGAAGTAGGCGAGTCCCTACCCTACGGTGGTATGGCTGTTTCATCACTGTAGGTCTTGGATGTGGGTTCATGGCGTAGGGTATACCATTGTATCAATGTTTTAATAAACACTATGGCCTATTTTTCCTCCAATATGTTGCGCTGTCTAATCATTGCTTGGATACACCATCTGGAACGTGCTTGCGTCAGGATTTCTTGCGGTATACGTGAGTTGGGGAACATAGTTCTGGTCAGTGGAGAGGTAACATTTATTCAACTGTTCTACAACGATTTTCATGGAGATCACTATTAGTGTTACCCAACATAGACACTAGGTAAGAACAAAAAAGGCTTTCCTGAAAAAGATAATCATTGCATAGAAGGTGTATAATGTGTGCTATTACAGCGCTGCACTGTTCTTCTATACACTTATATTTTAAAGGTATATTTAACAGGAAAAAATTATCATTATGCTTTTGGAACAAGAACTTTATATGCAGACTTTCAAACCCGCACATGGTTTAAACTGAAACCCTGTGAACAAAACCATTCAAAGTTTATTGACATACAACAAGTGTAATTTTCAATAATGGATGGGTGAGGACAGTTCGAATTGTCAGGTAGGCAAATTATTAAATATCCTTGAGAAATTATTCAGATAATACTGTGATGCAGAACAATAGAAAACAAAATCAATGTATGTAAACAGAAATACCAGAATACCGCTTTAATATAGTTTGGATCATTATGATTAGATATATCTACTGTAATACAATTTAACGTTTATCCAATGAGGAAGCAGAGAAACAAGGTTATGTTATATGAATTACAGATAGTAATCATAATCTCTGTGTTCCCACAGATTGTAAATTAGTAGGTGTAGATGTCAGTGAGCACGTCGCCGCAGGTAAAGTGAACTATGAGTCTGCAGATAAACGTCCTCTAATGTCACCTCATACGCCATCAACCTTTATTACCATGCTACCAGGGAAACTATATCTCTCCTTTTTTTCTTCAAGTAAAGTAGGGTGTGATCAGTTTCCATATGTGGATAGGCTGTGTACGCAAAGCAATCAAGAAAGGGACAGCCTGACAAATAACTACCAGCAAACTGAAAGGCACAATGCACGTCTGTGAGAAATTCCTTCTACAGATTAGACCTTAGATTGAAGATTTCTGTAAGCAGATGTATAATACATTTATAAAGAATACTCAAACTTAAAAAATGTCCTTTAATGTAAAACAGGAATTTCCTTAGCCAAATGGCAATAGTTAAAAATAGTGGCGGAAACAAAAGGAATGAAATCCAGCCAATTACACAGTGCGACTGAGAAAAAGGGACACATTTACTAAAACGTGAAATGCTGGAGAACTCAGAGAAATGCTAAACTTCAATATATACAGTATGTTGTATAGAACCACAGGTATCAAGCACATCTCTAAAACGTCACCTTTTTAAACATCTGTCCAATAAAATACTTAGAAGCACATTTATAATGTGAAAAAGAAAAATATAACTTGCAGTGTTGTCCAATTCTCAGATTAGAAGACGTTTTCAAGATTTAAGATATGCAGCTTCCAACTTCAGCTTTTTTTATATTTTGTGGGTGCTATTAACTTAAATCCACTTTAGTTATCAACCACAACTTGATACCGGACAGCCTTCTCTGTTACAAAGTACTTTTTTTGCACTCTCAAATATTTTTCTGTATGAAAAAACAAACAAAAAAAAACCCATTTCCTTTATAGAGTTGTACATATTTCTCTACTCTACATTGCCCATGTCTTATTTACTTACCATATCCCAAAATTAAGTTATTGGTATACTTTGCTCACATAGGAATACTTCAAAGTACATGGCGAGATAACATGACTTTCTTAATAAGAAAATGTGCAGAAAATTGTTTAGTTTTGTTTGTAAGAATGGGCAAATACACAAAAAGGTAAGAGCTGCCCTGGGTTGCATTAATGATCTCAGTGATGGATAAGGGATGGCATTACTAAATTAACACATCAACACAACATACTATCAGTGTCAAAATATATAAAAGAAGAAAGTTAACCTAGCTCTTCCTCAGGCTATTGGCACATCCTGAAATAAACATATTTAATTACATATGTAGGTCATAAAAGCTAATTATGATTAGTTAAGAAAATAATGCAACCAGCTCCTTACATTGATATTATACATTGCATTTTGCTTTTAACTGCAGCTCATCTACAAAATAAATGTGTGCCTCTCTACTAGTATGCTAAGCTTTTGCTTCTCATATTTTGTGATCAGACATTGGGCTTTATGCTCAAGGATGTGATTGTGTCCCAAGAAACTCCTACATAGGCATCATGCACAGTGGAGGCATGGCCAGAAAAGATATCCAACTAAATCAAAGCTTTTGGCAGGTATATAAGAGAATAGGTCACAAAAATAATACAAGTTGAAATGTTGACCATAAAAGGATGTTACATTATATCATTTAATAATCCATTTTAGATTTTCTGATTACAGAATTAGTTGAAAATGCATGGAATCCCACTTACAGAAGGATCAACACATTTCACAATGCCTTTCATATTGAATATGATTTCTTGCTGGAGTACACTTGCACCACAGGGTACACCACCTCCCCTTAGTTGTATCACTGCCAAAAACATACGTAATGTCAAACACTGACACCTTACCATGGGTGGTTCTGCTCTTTTGTATTATCTACAGCAAGACCTGACAAAGTGGTATGTTTTTTTCCCCTCAACACAGGTTGGCTCGACCTATGACGAAACATGCTAAAGTGAAATGTACACAAAGGTTGTGAAATACTATTATCTCATTGTGACTAAATCAAGCCACACCAAAGTAAAAGCACAAAGGCCTGTAAAAAAACATAGCTTCATTGCTGCAGGCAATGGCAATCAGAGTGAGGCATATTATTATGTACTTAGTGAAAAGGAGTACAGTATAGGTGTTGATGCCAAGGGCTACTAGAATTCATGCAGAAACATCAAGTGAATTAATAGGATAAGTAGTCATTAATACAATTAAAGAAACACAGAGGCCAACAGGTTCTTTAAATCAGCACCTGCTTTACTCCAGACAAACATCACTGAAAGAACTGCTATAATTATGCAATGGATCACACCCATGTAAACTAAACTGTAAAAGAGTTTGTGATCCCAAGGATAACAATCACTAAAGCATTATTTACAAGTCTCCCATCTGTAAAATAACAGCACCACATCTCTCACATAAACCAGTCTAAGTAAATGCAAGGAGATCACAACTCTAAGTCAGCAATATACACTACTTAGGAGCCAGACAAGATGTTTCAATAAAGATACAAAATACTTCTAGAAAGTATTTAGGAGCCAGAAGACAAAATGTCAGAGCCAGAGCTCTGTGTGCATATACATACACATATGTGCGATTCTCAGCATAAAGTACTTAATGTGCAATGTGATTTTTTTTTTTTATACTTACAAGTACCAAAATAGGATTTTAAAAGTAATTAGGCTTCTATAAGTGGAATATGAAGAGGCTCCAGGTCTCAAGAGATCTGGAAATCAGTTTTCAGATGCTTTCAGAAATAATAAATAAAATTAAAAAAAATGTGAACATGCAGTTTGTTATATAGTCTTACAATCTTGTATGAATCCCTGTATAAACCATTGTGCCCCTAAAAAACACTGTTCAAAATGTTGGTTGTGCAAGAAACCTCATTATGAAAAGCCATAGGAAACTACATATATCCTTCCAATGGTGCCCATATGGCCAAGATTGTATTTATATATTAATCACAAGTGGATAGAAAATAAATGATTGTTGGTTGATATCTCAGTCATTCAGATAATATCAGGTTGAGATACAACTAAAATGGGAATGGCTGGTGATCTAAATGTGAAATCACATAATTGCATCTTTGATGGAATAATTTAACAATGGTTTAAACATAAGAACTTTCATTGTCACTATTTTATGTGGGGTCTTTCCTGTCACATAGACTTTTTAGCTGACATCGGAGCTCACTGACATTCAGTGCAAACAAACTGAACTCCCAAGACACTATCTCATTCTTCAGCACCCATTGTCTGCAGATAATTCATGGGCCTGCTTCCAGAGAAATCCCAGCCTCCCAGTGAATGGGGCACATTTCCGAAAAGACCTCTGATGTGAGATCGCATTCATATGGGTAGCTCATTCTTATCTGTCTTCTCTCAGAAATAAGTCCTTCATAGGCTCTGTAAAGCCTGTGCCTGTATATTAACCTGGAAAGGGTCAGCAATGAATTTAACCTCTTGGACCAGTGATGTAATTCAACTGACTGACTAAAAAGAATCATTGGCTTTGTCCACTCAATTCTGAAACATTCAGCAATTACTCTACTGCAAGATCAACATAGAACTATGCAGTATCTCCTGGGAGAAAACAGGAAAGCTAATGTTACTTTTTCAACACCATAAATAAGAGTGTGGCTCCAAACAGGAGAAATCCTTATTCCACCCATTTCCTGACAATTTAATGGCACACCCAAATGTATTAGGAGAAGGAGGGGGCTGAGATACTCTGTACTTTTTTTCCATGCTCACATGGTCAGACCTTTAACTCAGATATTAGTGTAATTTTGGTAAATTGCATTTAAAATGACATCCATTAGGAGATAAAAGTCAGTAGTCAGAAGAGTTATCAGATAATACTCTCTATGCATGAAGTCCAATTTGTGATTCCTTTGATTGGACACTTAACAAAATAGAGGCGGACAACATAACTTCAAGATATCAGTGCTTATTTGCTTAGAAATAAAGCTTCCTTCAGACATGTACTGCAAAGGGGATATAAAAAGCTTTTCATCATTCCTGTGCAACCTAGAGATTCCCCTAAATCCAATGAACCGTGAATGACACCCACATAAGTTTGCAATGTACTTTTAGGTAAGCTTGATAAACATTGGTATTTTCCAGCCCTATGGATAGGCACTCAGTCATACTTAAAATGTTGTTTCTTTTCTAACTAAATGTTGCATTTTTATGCATGAGCAATGGGTGGCTTGGTTATAGGGAAACCATGACATTCCTGATCCTAAAGTAAACAGGTGAATGGGCACACAATATATCAAGAACAATATACTGTGTACTCATATGGACTAGACCAGAGGGAAAATGGTTATTGGGACTCAAAATACATATTACTGGATTCATATTTAGATCTTGCACATACTGGTAATATAAACTAGTATTTGCCAACATTGTCTGTCATCACATTTAATGTTTGCTTAAAACACCAAAATGTTATTTACTACATAGCTGTACTAACAATTTAATATACTGTCATAATAGCTTGGCTTGTGCTTTATAGCCAAATATTACAATGATATGTAGATAAAGTACATACATTGTGTTAGTTTCCAAGACCACACTGTCCTCTTCTGCAGAGGTCAGGTTATCACAGTGCTTTCTGTACATAACTTTCCCACCAATGGTACCATGCACTATTTACAAAGTTACCAGACATTTATCAACCACAGGGTGGGATAAGGAATGCGGGCGGTAAGCATAACTGAGCCTACAAAGCACACGCTGTTCTTTTTTTCTTCTGTACATAGCAAAATACATTGAGTCTTTCCCTTCCTAGGCAACTAGCCTTCTTGCAAAAAAAAAAAAAAAAAATCCAGTAAAGAAATACAGTAAATGTTCCCATGTTGTTGCTGGCACAGAGACTTCGTAATTATGTCTATAAATGCTGCAAAAAAAGATATTCTATTTAGGGTTTTATTAACAAAGTAAATGAGTATAGGTAATCTACAACCAACTGTTTACTGGTGCATGTGTTTTAAATCTGAATTATAGACACAAGATATATAGTCACTTAAAAATGTGTTTGAAAGATTTCCGGGCAGGCTTATATTATTTACTTTTGTATTAAGGCTAAAGTATTTATTTAACCTATTAATCCATGGCAAATACGCAACAACTAGTTCTCTTTGTTGTTACATATTTTAGTGAAATACTGTACATCAAACCCTTCACAATATGCCAAAAAGGCAGAACTATTTCTGGAACAGGAAGACGAAGAAGCCAAGACAATATTATCAGAACTGTTCATATGAATTAGTATATTGATTTTTGGTTAAGTACCCACTGAGCTAACTATTTTGGTAATCACATGGTTTCTGCAACTGCTTCACTTGGGCGAGAATGTTTTTTTAAATGGTTTTTACCTCCCAATGATATATACCCAAATGGGTGAGACCACCTATCATCTTCACTTGCAATAGAGGCTCTTTATAGAACTTGAGCCTCAGCTGCACTGCTCTATTTTTAGCTCCAAACACCCACCCCTCCAACTTCATCACTCCATGACGTTGTGGCTTATGAGACTTTTTGGCAATTGTTGTGTTCCCTTGGAAGGTGAGCGTAACATCTCTGGCAAATAAAAATGCCTACATAAAGCTAAATGTGGTTTCTCACAGGGTACCTCCTAAACAGTTCCTGCAATACATTTACCTCCAATTAAAATTGGCTAGGTGTTTATTGTGCGTTTGTGCGCATTTATCAGTGATGTTGCGAAGTATTGAATACACGATCTCAGGTTATCGTTACCCTTCACCCAATAATTGTGCACAATGTAAGCTCCACATACCCAACCAAATTAATCTATTAATAACAATATTTAGTTGGCAACTTGGCTATTCTACTACAAACTATTAAAGACTTGCTCCTATACACCCGTGACGCAAATTTATATACTGTACATTAAAGATGCAACCTCCAAGACTATTATGGATTGCAATTCTTTTATTCCCAAACTCTTACAGACATATTTCCTTGTGACAATATATATATATATATATATATATATATATATATATATATATATATATATATATATTTTTTTTTTTTTTTTTTACTTGCACAGATTATTGGCTCATTAAGTCTATTGTTGCCCAATAATGCATTCTTCACTGGCTTTATGTATTGATATTACTTTATACCTACCATGCAAAGTTCTTTACATTTGACTTGTGTCTCCAGAGTCCCCATATAGACCTGACTCCAATATATCACCCTGAAGCTACATCTGTGTGACTATTTTCATTGTGCAAATCCCAACAGATATGACTTAACTCTTATAAATGACAGTCCTGAAGAGTGCTGTACAATGGTCTGTCTTCCATGCACTCTGATATAAATACCACCATGTCACAAACCAATCACAGTTGTCCTTTGCTAGGCTATATATTGGAAACAATGACAGGCTGAATAGCAAATGGGTATGTATGCATGTGGAAACAAAGATTCCTCAGCTTTGCAGCTTGTTGCTACTTGTGAATTCTGACCTCAGAAAGATCATAGGTTTGTGTGGGTAATAATACTTCATGCTCTCTCATGCTTAGCATTACTCTTAATATATAAAGCACCAGCATTTTCCATAATTAGCAAATTACAATGGTACATACAAATTCTAAGTTAAATAGAGATACAAGTTTAGATACAATACAATGCAAATATGAGATGTGGATTGTACACCAAAGAGCTTACAATCTAGAAGTTAAGTGTGGCAGATCGTGACAGATGGCAGTGATCAGGGCAATATTTAAAATTTTGAACAGAACATCTCCGGGTTGTTAGTACAAACTACCATCTTAAAATTAAAATATATATATATATATATATATATATATATATATATATATATATATATAGCAATTATTTCACATATGGTGGGCTAAGAGTGATAGAAGCCCTCTGCTGTACTATATATATATATATATATATATATATATATATATATATATATATATATATATAGAGAGAGAGAGAGAGAGAGAGAGAGAGAGAGAGAGAGAGAGAGAGAGAGAGATATTAATAATCCCCTCAACCAAATCCCCTTCAAAATAACACAGCTATACAAACTGTCACTATATAAAGCACATTATCCAGTATAAACAGAATATTCAGATGACATCATGTCACCAAGTGCACTAGTTATGAAGAACCAAATATGAATGAACCAAAAGGCTTTAAAGATCAATGTAAAAAAAATGTAAAGGTTCAGGAAAAAATATTTTAAACTCAGCTATAATTTCATATTTTTAAAACAGCAATTCAGAATTATGAATATAGAAAACAAATGTTTCTTTTTGAACAATGATAAAAGAGTCAATAAACACCTCTGCAAATTCCAATTTTAACAATGCAATTAAGTAGCAGCTTTCCTGAATTAGCCAAAATGATGGACCCCCATTAGGACTAGCAGCCTGGATTCTTCAGCCATGAATAGCCATCACTTGTTAACCTTTGCCATAAAGTTTTCTGCCCCATGCCCAATGTGAGATTCCATATTTCAGCCCATAATGCAGCATCATCACTTCTTAATGTCTGTCTGGTTTATCTCAGGCTGTGCAGACAGAAGGTAACACACCAACTAAATCACACACATACAGCACAATGGATGCAGATCTCACCTTGTACTTCATCTTTGCTGGATCTTGCTTTCTGGAGTTATACAGCCCGCATTGGTAAGTGCACAGGGATTTGTAAAGCCCGGATCTGGGTGTTTGAGTGTTCAATATAAGTAATAGTTCTGCCTCCAAGCCCTGTGAGCCCTGCACTTAGTATTACTGCAGACTGAGAGCAGCCTGTGACTATCTGAGCATGCAATGCTATCTGAGAGCACTGTTGTGCTTGCACTCTGCAGACTGGATGCTCATTTGCATAAAACAATCCCATTGGTCAGAATACGAGGACCTCGCTGTGCACTGCACTGCATTCCCCGCCTTATTGTATGACACTCACAGATGCACATAGGAAATATAAGAACATATATTACTATGCTACAGTTTATAGTCATATTATTTGGTCACATAGCTCTGCTTCATGTGACTGGTAAATTCCTTCACACACCAGTTTATTTCAAAGCCCCCAACATGGACACAAAAGGATGGCTGTCCATTGCCCCTCTGTACCCACCCCTGCTGGTATCGGCTTTTTCACTGACTGTCTTGTTTTTGTTCTTTTGAAACATCAAAGTATTGCAGCTGTCAGGCTCAAGCAAGCACACATTGGGGAAAATGTCTGCCACTCTGAGTGGGCCTTCACATACTGAATGCAGATGGGATGGACAGGATCCACTGGCAAAGACAAGGGCAGCACTGAAAGAGCCATTCAGGACTTTTGTATGAACCTTATAATGACTGACAGCTAGACACCACTTTGCTCATTTAAGCTTACACAAAACATTTTATTTAAGTAATGTTTTTACACAGAATGCATCAAGTAAATACGTCTTTCTGTCTATATGTATGTCTATCTATCTATCTACCTACCCATCTATCTATCTATCTATCTATCTATCTATCTATCTATCTATCTATCTATCTATCTATCTATCTATCTATCTATCTATCTGTCTATCTCCTAAACCATTAAATATATCTATCTATCTATCTATCTATCTATCTATCTATCTATCTATCTATCTATCTATCTGTCTATCTCCTAAACCATTAAATATATCTATCTATCTATCTATCTATCTATCTATCTATCTATCTCCTAAACCATTAAATCTATCTTATCTATCTATCTATCTATCTATCTATCTATCTATCTATCTATCTATCTATCTATCTATCTATCTATCTCCTAAACCATTAAATCTATCTATCTATCTATCTATCTATCTATCTATCTATCTATCTATCTATCTATCTATCTATCTATCTATCTATCTATCTATCTATCTATCTCCTAAACCATTAAATCTATCTTATCTATCTATCTATCTATCTATCTATCTATCTATCTATCTATCTATCTATCTATCTATCTATCTATCTATCTATCTCCTAAACCATTAAATCTATCTATCTATCTATCTATCTATCTATCTATCTATCTATCTATCTATCTATCTATCTATCTATCTATCTATATATCTATATATCTATCCATCTATCTCCTAAACCATTACATCTATCTATCTATCTATCTATCTATCTATCTATCTATCTATCTATCTATCTATCTATCTATCTATCTATCTATCTCCTAAACCATTAAATATATCTATCTATCTATCTATCTATCTATCTATCTATCTATCTATCTATCTATCTATCTCCTAAACCATTAAATCTATCTATCTATCTATCTATCTATCTATCTATCTATCTATCTATGTATCTCTCATAAACCATTAAATCTATCTATCTATATATCTGTCTGTCTGTCTGTCTATCTATCTGTCTATATATAATTAACCCTACATTAATTGTCACTACTGGCTCAGAGATACATACAGGCCAGGGTTACACATGAGATAAGTTCCTAGACACATCTTTAGGTTTGATTTGTATGTAGCTTGGATCCCTGATGAAAAACAATAATAATAAATACTATAATGGCTCATATGTGGTAATAACAATACAGTAATACTGTAATAACAATCATACCCCTGTATTGTAATAATAAGTTACAGAAAATGTGCTCTTTCTTTATATCAAACAGAACATAAAAACAAACTACAAAAAACCCTGGGAGCCAGTTCTTAAGTGGAGGTTGTCTGTAAGTCAGGTTGTCTGTAACCCGGGGACCTCCTGTAATTTTAGCTACTGGTTAGTATTCTGTATTTACTAATATCCATGTATTACCATAATATCTCCTGCATCTTTGCTGCCTTATTATAGAGAAAAAATATAGCAAGCTATATATATATATATATGTTTCTTTACAAGCTACTGTGATACTGGTTGTGGTGTTAGACACAGATATTATAAATATAAATGAAGGTCACACATGAAATACAGTGAGGGGAAATGACATGTTAGCCTGGCTGAATACATTTCGTCTGCTATTTTGTCTTTTAGACCAAACACCATTTTAGTCGTCTCCCTTTTTTATAGGTTTGTTTACTGTTTAAGGCAGTATTTTGCCATCCTGCTTCTGCATGCCCTTTAGCCCTCAGAGGTATAGGGATGCCTTTGCTTGTCAATATGAGTGACCACTTATGGTCATTATGTTTATATGTAGTGATAACATTGTTTTGAAGTACTGGAGGTGAAAACCTCTGCTGTGTTCATATGTCTCTAATTGGGATTTGTGATAAACAAGTAGACACTTGAGGATGTAACAAAAGAACAGACAATGAAAATGGGGACGCTCATATAAAAGTAAGTTCAATGTTATAGATGTGATGGAGGACAACTTATAGGTGACTTTTAGTAATTTGAAATATTTACCTTTACTAAATTGTCATTAGAATAACTATAGTATAGTAGTGCATTTGGTTCTGATCCTACATATTTTGTTCTCCACTTAGGAAAGTTTGGCATAGGGTGATGCGCTTTTTTGTTTTCACTCCAAGATGACAATTTAATTTTAATTGCAAGTTAACAATTTCTCTTAAACTCCCTTCTTGGCATAAATAATATGGCGTAAAACATTTATTTATTTTTTCCTATAATAATAAAATATTTAGCAATTTTATAAAAAAAATAGTTACCAAGCAGTATTCACATCCAGATTATCTGTGTCTGTCTACCATAGCCCATTGACAAGTAACACTCAGTAACTTGAGACCCTCGAGCAGTCTGTGAACATGTAGCTATTTGCATGTAAGCCTTATGCTGATCGGTGTCTTACAAATGTGGGCCCTCAGGCCACCAGGAGCCAGCCAACGATTACCATGCAACAATACAAGGGTGCATTCATCAGGCAAAATATGCACAGTAAGAACTAACCCACATTCCTTATGGTAATTTCTACACACTACAATAGGCTGAGATTCTGGCTACAAATGAGGGTCCTTCTGAATTCATGGGTTCTATTATTTGGAGTTAGACACAGCAGTGGTCTTAAAACACAATCCACTAAACTCATTTCAGTAAACAATAATTGTTTCTTTTCTTTTACAATTTTAAATGCCATGTCTCAATGCTTCTCTATTCTGCAGTATAAATTAATGGAGAAGGTCATGTGTGCGTTTTAGGATTTTTCTTTGTGCTTTATAAAAGTTTATGCAAAGACTAAGTAGGTTAATTATGATGGCTGTTTATATACATACTAATAAATCTGTAAAGTGAAGGAAGATTTATTCAAGTCACAAGTGTATATTTGCAACTCTGCTGTAAAATAAGTGAAATCCCCTCTCTTTGGGTAGTGAATAAATGGACTAGCCATCCAAAAGAAGTGGTAGAGACAAACCGGTATTCAGGAATGCCCACAATAAGTCAAAAATACCACTCAAGTTCCATTTTTACCATGTGTTGTTTTTAAGAATCATTGAGGTAATTCATTAACTATTGCCTGCAATTATATTGTAGTGGAAGATGCCATTTTGTTACTGTTTATCTCCTTATATACTTTGGTGGGGACATGTAAGTAGAGAACTACAACTGCTGCTCCTATTTAATGCTTTAATGGCAGTGCTTTCAATAGAAGTAATATAAATTGTTTCAATCTCCCTCTCACACCATGGCTGCATCCTATAAAGATTATTGCTTAGAATAGTTGATTAATAAAAGTTGTGTTTTGTTTTAGTTTTTTTACATTATAAAAGATGTTATGTCTGTTATTATGCCTCATTGTTAAAAACAGCATAATGTAAATATGGAGCTACACAGTAACATTGTTATTTTAATTATTGTGCAAACTGCTTTTGGAACAGTCATCTCCTGAATTGATTTTAAATATGAATAGATTCAGCCAATAGAGGGAGCACCTGGTGTTGTCCTAACAGACCATTGTCAGGAGGAGGTCCTGAATTTGTTCAAAAATTACTTTGTACAATGACAAAAGCAGAACAGAACATTTTAACCCTTGCACCAAGTATTTTTCATGTAAAGAAAACTTTTGTGATGCTTAAAACTTGGACTTTAAACATAAAATAGCACATTTCTAATCTCATTGTCACTATAACCTTATGCTTTAGAATGGGCAGACTAATGGGCCAATACGTTTATATCTGTCATCAAAATATGTTTTAACCCATATATATAAACCCCACTGTACATATATTTAAATGTATAAAAACCATAAAACTGAAAAATCAGTTTCAATTTATTGGTTATTGTCTAATTGTTACATATATATATATATAAATCCCCTACTCGATAGCTACTTTGTTGTGCTAAATGGGCTTGTATACCTCAATGAAGCTGTGAGCTAGGGTCACCCAAGGGCAGGTCATAGCTGAGCGGTCACGAAAATGTGGTCCACTGGAGAAGGAACTGGCAACCCACTCCAGTATCTTTGCCATGAATGCCTTATGGATTAGCACACCCAGACACAAGATTCTGCTTGGTGTGCTGTGGTTCATAGAGTCACAGAGAGTCAGCAACAACAAATATATATAGCGCTATGGAATATGTTAACGCTTTACAATTAATGGAAATAATATATATATATATATATATATATATATATATATACTGTAGTTTTGTTTCTTTTGTTTTTTGTTGTTGTTTTTTTAAGAGACATATGGGAATTAATATTTGACAAAGAGGCAGGGGGCACAGTATTTTAACATTTGTGCCAAAAATACAAAGAACAATGTGGTTTAAAATTTAGTATGGAGAGCTTTGTGCCTAAAATAGGCACAGTAATTGATTTCACATTGAAAAGCATCATATATAATATAACCCTGTATATACAGTATATATTGTAATGTATTGTATTCTAAGTTATGAAATATATCTGCGATTATGTATAAAGAAAGGTATTAGTAGTATATAAATAAAATCCAAAGCGAAAAACATTCTACTGCACATGAAAGAAAGGAAAAAAACATCTGCCAAGGCATAAAAAATGGAAATAAACTGTGAAGCAATTACCCAAAAGAAGGGCTGCTTATGCTTGGCTCCCATAGCAATGTGTCAGACAGTGAGCTAAAGCGAGAGGTATGGCTGGTGTGCACTTCATGTCTAGTCTGCTTGGCACGCTCAGGCTCACTTTGGAGCAAGAAGCAAAGCAATCAGGAATCCAAGCTATGCGTGGGCCAGAGAGGAGGAATGCAGGCATGCTGAAAACAATCACACAGGAACAAAGCCTCTAATTAATCACTTTTGTTTTAATAAAATACTTATCTCTCATAATGGTTGTGTTATGTGCTCTTGTTTCCAGTTTCTTTTTTCTATTAATATGGTAGAAACAACTTCCTTCTTTTGATATAGATGGTTAGATGGAGGCTTATGGGGGTCTGTATAGACGCCCATAAGTGATGGGCTAAGATGGAGGCTTATGGGGGTCTGTATAGACCCCCATGAGTGATGGGGTTAAATAGGGCTAGAAGGGGTTAAATAAGCCCAGTAAGGGTTTGATAGGCCCAGTTAGGTTTAAATGGGTACAGTTAGGGTTAAATAGTGTTTATTATGGGTTAATGGAGTATAGTTAGGGTTAAAAGTGTAGTGCTTAGACTTTGTCATGAGGGTCCTGGAGGACCCTCGTGGCACTTATGGGGTTAACCTAGGGGTTAATAGTGTCCTTTAGGGGTCTATGTACACCCCTATTGGACTGAGGGGGGTAATTTTAACCCCCATGATTGCTGGGGTTAACTTTAGGTGAAGACGGGGTACTTATAGTACCCCCGCGGCAGGGGTTAATTCTTTATTTCTTGCAGGCCCTTTAAGGACCTGCGCGGGCAGGAAAGTTGAATTTTTAATGCAGCGGGGGTCCCGATGGGGGGTTAATGTTAGTTGCCGCGGGGTTACAGTACCCCTGCAGCTTGGGGTAATCATTAGTGTGCCGCAGGCCCTGTAAGGAGTGGCAGCAGGAGATTTGAATCCAAGGCCGCACTCGGACGGGCTTGGATACCTTTAGGGCCTTAATAGATATTCAATGCAGCACTGTACAGCGCTGTAATTTATAGGGGACACATTGAGGGACACAGGGATTACATGTAGTACATTGGCTAGCTGGCACATCGCTGCTAGCCAATACTGTCATTTGTGGCCACAAAAGGCTTGGAGAACTGGTTAATGCCTTGGGGGTCATCCAGGCCCCTAGTCCCTGGCTTGTATGACCTCCAAGGCAGCAACTCGATCTCCAAGCCCGGCGGACTATGTCCACAAATGACAGTATTGGCTAGCTGCAATGTGCCAGCTAGCCAATGTACTACATGTCATGCTCATGTCCCCCAATGTGTCCCTATCAATTACAGTGCTGTACAGTGCTGCATTGAATTTATATTTGAGTTTTCAGTTTGGCGGGCTTGCACTCTGATCTGCCGGCTATCGCCCGTGATCAGGTCCAAGCCTGCCAAACTTAACGGCCGATTGCATGTCTTGCAATCAGCCATAGGAAGAGCCTTGCTGCCATTTTACGCCCATTAATAGAATGAGGCCCATAAAGTCCTAGATTTGTGCTTCTGTATGTAGAGAAATGTTTATATACACTAATATTTCTGTTTGTTAGTGTACTTGACACTTTCAGATATAGTATCTATATTGACATACATACACGTATGATTTTATTTGGGTCCCCTCGTGTGGCAGCAAAAAGGTGTGCTTTAAACATGTAATCTTAGCTTGTTTGCGGGCCAGATTGTAGTGGCAATGAAAAGGTGCAACCTTGGCCATTTAGTAGATTCGGGCTGAAATCTGCATTGCAGGCTTATGGAAAGCTGGAAGGATGTTAAAAAATATGTGACCTTGGAGATGGGCAAGGACGCTGCTTAATGGAGGGCTTGTTGCTTTGGTGGCTATGGACCAAAATCTGCACAAAGGGCTTATGGAAAGTTGCATGACAAATGCGGGAACTTGACCCAAGGCTCTCCAGCAATGGAAATGCTCTCACAGACATTAGATACAGGCTAAAATGGATGCAGAAACATTAGGTTGCGTCCCTCTCTGAATTGGTAGCTATCAGTAGGCATGTGCTACTTCATCCCTTTGTAACATGTTTGAGTGGCTATGGGCCACAATCTGTAATGGAGGGCTTGTTGCTATAGTGGCTATGGGCCAAAATCTGCCTGGAGGCTTTATGGAAAGTGTCATGATGATGAATAATGTGAGACCTTGGACATGGGTAAGGACGTAGCTTAGTAGCTGTGGGCCTAAAATCTGTGAATAATGGGCTATGGTAAAGTCCAAAAAGGCAGGGAATTGCTGAGGAGCAGCATCCAAGCACAGCCTTAAAAAGGTAACTGAAGTATGCAAGGAAGAGGCTGGCTGGAAGTGCTTATGAAGGCAGGAGGGGCCCCTCCCACAAATCCCAGGATACACCTGGGCATATATAGGTGTGTTATGTTAAGGATATAGCAAGAGGAAAGGAGTAATGACCAGGGTGTACCAGCAGCATAAAACCTAACCATGCCCCTTATATGCTTTGTCCAATGCGTCCTTTTGATTTCTTATCCTATACATTGCCATTAAGAGGTCTTCAACTATCGCATAGGAGAAAATTGAAATTTCACTACACATAAGTCAAGGAAAAATATATACTTAATTTTATGTACTTATCACCCCAATTTATTAAGCACATTTATTGGCATTTACTGTATCCAAATCACCACCACCAAGTAAATATATAACATTAATACAAGTGATATGTTTCATAAAATATGGACTACATTTAGATTCAGGGAAGCCTGTTTTTCATTCTTGTTAAATGTACATAAAATTTACATAGTACATAATATTAGTGAATAAGTAAATATTATTATCTGAAAGAAAAGCAACAATTTTATTAAAAAAAAACACCATTTATATTGCACATGATTATTCTTTTGCTAAATTCTCTGAATCTGGAGAAATGTCTACAAATATTACTAATACAGTAAATTAGATGTGCAAGTCCTTTCTTCCTCTAAATACTTTCAAGATTATTCCCTTAGGTTTGGAAAGTGTATTTTCCCATGGTCACACGATGATTGTAAAACTTTGAGGGAAACCCGTTACAAATGTCAGGAAACTTTGGAATCCCTCTTATCTTTATATTGTTTCTAAGGGATCTATCTTCCAGTGATGTTATGTGGGTTATCAGAAGCTGCAATCTTTCATTGATCTCTTGATTCTGTAGACAGAGGGTTTTATCTGTTTCTGCAACTTGGTTATCTGTGCTTGGACATATTTTGGTGAGGTCTGTCTTTTTTACTGCTGTTCAATATATTTCTTCTCTTAGTGATTGCCTGATCTCTTCCATCAGTGATCTCATAATATCAATTTATTATTATCGTTTATTTGTAACACGCCAACATATACCGTAGCACTATACAAGGGTTAAGTTCAAGGCAACAAAAACAATATCAGTATTAACACATTGAAAAGGATGGAGGGCCCTGTCTTTGATCTTAGAGTCCAGTGTCCATAGTGCTTTGCCCAAAGCACCATGCAAGATTGAAAACTCGCAAACTTACAATCTAAAGATTGTAAGATCAATTCTATGCCATTATGATTAAGTCGACTTGCACTGAGTAGTGTAATGTATGAATTAACAGTCAAACTAAGATAGAACGATTATAATTTAGTTATATTCATATAATGTTAATGACAGAGCTTGTATGTCTCTAAATATCAGACCAGGGATAGTTCTTATATGACAAGTTAAAGGACCACTGTAATCTAATATATAAAAAATATTTATAAGCAAAACTATGAAAATGTGTTTAGAATAAAAAATAAAATAACACAGCCTCTAATATATTAACTTTTATATGCAATTATGCTGCTGTGGGATCTACCACTATGGTTCCTAATGTTTATCTGGCATCTGCAGCTGCCAGAGCTTCCAGTAGCAGTAACAGAAAGCTCATTAGTATAGAAATGACACAGCCTCATGAAAGAGTAACAGAGAGGACTAAATAATAAAAGAAAATAGATACTTGCAGTAAAAAATGGTATACAAGATAAAAAAAACAACATCCCCATTATCAAGTGTAGTTATTCCAACGACCATGCAGAAACAAAACTAACCACAGTTGATCTTTCAACTTCAAACAATCAATAGACTACTTAACGTCACTGGTCAATATTACCCCTGAATAAACTCCATTTGTTTCTGTTCTTATAATTAGCCAGAATCTTTACATTGACAATAAATGTACTAATCCTAGCTGCAGTCCCTTTGGGGAGTCAAGTTCATGAGTGGGGCTGTTTTTTCAGCCAGCTCTAGATCCAACTTATGCCAGCTACTAAGTGCATAATAATGCAATTTCATCTTCTCACTGCTTTGTGGATGCTGAAACAATGGGAAATTAAATACCAGGAGAAATTGAGTTTGAGGTAAAAGAGGGTGATAAAACAAGAGGGACATTAAATTAGAGGGTGGACGATACATATAATGGTAGACTGTTTGGTTTGGACTACACAGTAAGATTTTTGATGGTGGTCCTACTACATTACTTCTCACATGCATGGAGCCTCTGCTTGTATATTTGAAGCACACATAATGTAATGTAATATTAAATGGGCAGCAATGTATATAATATGGCCAGACAGACAGGCACCCCTGTGACTGATATGCCTCTAGGCAACAGCCTAATTAAAAAATCGATACATCTGTATAGAGAAGAATCCAGCATGTATGCGGCTCTTCATATCAGTTAAATTAGTTTCGGCAGATGAAAAGGAAGCTCCATTTGTTTGGCCCATTATGTGGGGAACCATTTCTCCAAATATTCCTTAATCCCTCCAGGGTTTATGTTGTTGTGACATGTAAATTCTAATTCCTGGATTCCTGCATTTCCAGAATAAGTAGTTAATTATGTCCCCTACTGCATACATAAAGTTTTCTATTACTTTGAACATTGTCTATTTTGGAACTAGACAAAATTGTTTTGCAATAGTAGTGTTAAAGAAGAAAAAATAAATGTCTCCTCCCCACGACTATTGCACAATTCTCTCTGCATCTATTTTTAGAAGTGCCTTTTATTTTTCATTGCATTGTTTCACCATGTACATATCAGTTCCTGAAAACCTACCTTCCTGGGAGTGCAATGACCACTGCGTTTCTCAATACATATCACTGTGGTAACAGGAAAATAGTAAGTAAATAAAAACTAATCAGAAACATGCTGGATAGGTCAGAACTTTACTGGCAAAACATGTATTTTATTATGCGTGTCTCAGCGCATACCCCCCAGACTTTACCTATGTAAACATAGGGTTTTTCTCCCTTGCAGCTTCCAGAATGACCAGAGAAGACAATTATTTAACAATGACAGAAATTGAAGTCAATTGAAAGTGACGTGGAACTCAAATATTTGTTATTATGCATGTAACAGCATGAATTAAGATGCTAAAAATAAACAATTGGACATTTAATCAATATAAAGAATGTATTTCTACAATGCTAAAGGAATACTATATGATGGGCAAAAATAGTCTGAAAACGGAGTCAAAGAAAGAACATGGTTTTGCTGTGGAAGTCAAAATGCTAGAGATTCAATAGTAACGCAATCATTTGTTATGCATCTAGGTTGCATGTGGAAGAGGGTATATACATTTTTGCAGGAGCTGAGCATGCAGTTTTCATTGTGGCTGCTTGCTTCTGGGAGGTGTCAAATAATAAAAGCTCCAATAGCATAAAAATCTCTGTTTCCTCTCACCCCACTGTTCAGAAAAATAGTATACACATATGAGAGAAATCTAAGCTTTCAGTGAGGTAAAATGATTCAAATAGTTCTTGTTTTTTTTCAGAAACACATGTGCCCTAATTATTGGCAAACCTGTATTTAGTCCTTTGTGAACTCCCTGTTAAGATTACAGCATTGATGCTCAGATACGTTGGAAAAACACTTATAAATTGTTCTGAGACCACTCCTCCATTCAAAATCTCTGGTCATTCGTCCTATTGAGCTCAGCTCAACCCATAGATTTTCAATGGGGTTTTTGTCAGGGGAATGAGGTGGGCATCCGTGGCGTAGCCGGTGAATGGAGGGCCCCAGTGCAAAAAAGAAAATGTGGCCCTCCCGGCAGAGGCCCCCTTTTTTTTGTGTTGGACCGCCCACCTGAGGGCCCCCTTCGGTGCCAACTCATTATCTAGATATATATATATATATATATATATATTTTTTTTTTTCTGTGTGATGTGATATGGGATTCCCCTCCCCATCCAGAAGACGTGCCGGTAGAGGATTGTGGGAGATGGTGTGGCAGAGGGAGCTGTGTGTGTGTGTGGGGGGGGGGGGAGAGTAGCAGGGCAGGGCTGGTTTTGGCCAGAAGAGGTAGCAGTGGAAGCCAGGAAGGGTAAGGCACAGCCACAAAAATTAAACAAAAAAAAAAGTTTGACAGCATTGCCCGCCCAGCTCAGGGCCCCAGTGAACTGAACTGGGTGCACTAACGGTGGTTTTGCCCCTGGTGCCCACTACAGAAGCTTAATTCTGTAATCAGAGAACCTTTTGTATGTGTATTTGGACCATTGTTCTGCTGAAAGGCAAAGGCAGACAGAGTACCAGGGTCCCTGGAAAGAAAACCGCCACATACCATAACGGATCCACCACCACACTTCACAGTTGTGATTAGGTTTCCTGCATGACCCTGACTCTTCTTCCCCTCTCTGGTATTTGTTTGCCAAAACTATATATTTGTCCATAGAGGTCCATAGAATCCGGGTTCCAATTGAGTTTTGTTGCCTCACAACCTGGAATTAACATGGATTGTTTGAGGATTTGCTTCATTTTATTTACAGAACATGCCCACAACTTTGAAGATGTTTTTTTTAATTATTATTATGAAGCAAACAACAAATAGGACAAAATAACCGAAAAAGTCAATGTGCATAACTATTTACCGCTAAGATTTGGATATTTTTTTATAACCTAACCCTGACTTGTACTTCCCAACAACATTGTCCCTTACTTGTTTGGAGAGTTCCTTGGTCTTCATGGCAGTGTTTGGTTGGTGGTGCCTTTTGCTTAGGTGTTGCAGCCTCTGGGGCCTTTCAAAAAAGGTGTTTATATGTAATGGCAGATCATGTGACACTTAGATTGCACACAGGTGGACATCATTTCACTAATTATGTGACTTCAGGAGGTAATTGGTTGCACCAGAGCTTTTTATGGGCTTCATAACAAAGGGGGTGAATACATACGCACATGACAATTTTCTGTTCTTTATTTCTAAAAAATAGTTTTATGTATATATTTTTCTCATTTTACTTCACCAACTTAGACTATTGTGTTCTGATCCATCACATAAAATTCTGATTAACAAAACATTGAATTTAAGGCTGTAATGTAACAAAGTTGTTTCTCATAATACAGTGATCATTTAACTTTGTTTCTTTTGTGATTTTGGGATGTATTTTCTGGAAGAACATTTTTTTGCATTTAGAATGGTCAGCAAGTATTATTTTAATGGGGCCTTTAAGAATGAGAAGCTGAGACCTTAAGAAGCCTAAAGCGATTGAGTAAAATACATTATATAAGTACCGTAAATACTTTTTGTAATCATGGAAAAGTTTACAATTATTTGTGCTTTTTTATTTTTAAGTGCTTGTCTATATATGCACATTTAAACTACAGAGGTAAATAATTAATTGGAGTTATAAACAGGGCATTGTATTTATAGCACTTGGGAGGTGTTACATCGTTAGTCAGACGTTGTGAATTGTACTTGTATCAAGATAAGTATGCTTGAGGTAGATAACATGGCAGGTAATATGGATGGATATAAAACATTGAGTCCAACTTAGCATGAGCCATCTTGGCACTAAGTGCTGTTTGGTATACATGTAGCCGTCTGGGTATGCAGTGTGGGCGAGAGGGTGTGTGTGTCTGGCACTGCTTAACTGCATATGGCTTTTGTGTGTATATTTCTGCATCTTGTATTAATTTGGCAGATTATAGAACTTCAAGTGTGAATTACAAAGTATTTTTCTGGATCTGTTATAGTTAATCAATAGTTGCCCCTAGTTCTCACATTTCCTGTACCAGCAACTGTATTTATTGTTCATACTACACTAAAAAAGGATCTAGCTATAGCATTCCTAAATATGTATAACGCATTCTAAACACGGCTAGGAAGGAAAACAAACAAATTAACGATACAAAGAGTGAAAGTATACTGGGACTGAGAAAAAGTGTCCAATGTATTTATTTTTTGTTTAATAGCTTCAGTGCATAATTTGAAATATTCTTATTCCCGTTCTTTGTCTTTTTTTCTTTTTCAGGCTATCCATTCAGATATTTTAAATAAAAAATCGTTGTTTATAGCTTTTCAAAAATAATATTATTAGGTAGTAAACCATGTGCTATTTTAGACTCTCTCTCCGATTTACTGGGGCTACTAAACACTGTATTATACACAAAGCCTTAACAATAACCAGTAAATCTAGAATGATGCTGATATGACACAGAATACTAAAATACACAGAAGATAATAACCAGGGATTAAGAGGGTCAGTAACTTTTTTAGGAAAGTTAGACCTATATCACATTGCTCTAATAAGTTTACCAGCAAACGTATATACTGTGATTGTCCATTGAAATTAAATAGCAGGTTCCAAAATTAATAACACCTGATAGGGGGAGGAGACAAGCACACAATTTCACTTTCTTTTTTTTATTTTTATTTTATTTCACATTTAAGTTTTAAAAGTTACATAAGATCGATTTTCTACAAATTCTGATTTGATTGCTAATCAGTTATTAAATAAAGAAATTAAACTTTATTGTATGAGTTCTACAATGGTCCTTTAATAGTGTCATTCTTGTGCCATTAATAGTTATCATAGGTCCTCACTGAAAAAAATGGTAAAGAATTAAAAGGAAACCCAAAACTAATTTTTTTAAATTTGCATGGATAGTTTAGGCTCATGATTTTGGCGACATGGGATCTACACTTTAGAAATATTCTTAACATGGTAGTGCAGTGTCCACATATTTGCTAATCTCTATACTCTCCCACTTCTGAACTGAACAGCCAATGGAGATTAGATTCTCTTGAGATCTATCATTCATCATTTTGAGATCTACCAGAAGACCAGGCAAGCCTACCCTAGGAGCTTATAAATCAAGTTGTTGGTTCCTCTAATACAAACTTTAAATTTTGCATCACTTTTCTAAAGGCACTGAATTCTCTCTGATGGGGTCAATATTTCACTTCCATATTGTTTTCATAGCCCAGATTCATGAAACCCTCCACCAGTAACCTGCCCTCCATTGCACTTGCTTATAGCCATTTTCTGTTGTGTATCCTTCAACTGATGTCACAGCCATTAAACTGAAATGCTCTTCAGTTCCGACTGTAAGAATATGTTTTCTCTGTAAGACATCTTAGAAATGCCACAGTTCTTTGATCTACTATTTAGCTAATACAGCTACATTTATTTGACATTAAAGATTACTGATAGCAATTATACTGCAATAAACAAAGAACACAGAGTGACATCAAATATATATAAATGTTCATTTTTTTCTGTCAAGCACCAATTTTGTTTAGAAAGAGATTCTAGTCCTAAAACTCACATCAGACCCAAACAATTAATTGAAAAAAATAACATTATATTTTCCTAGTAAAGTTATATTTCTTCCAAATAGATTCAGATTGAAAAGAGAACTTTAATGTGTGTGTGGATGCGCCGCTGACTTCTGAAGAGACCACTGTTATTAGTTAATCAGAATACATTGCAATGATTTATGACTTGATGGTGTTTTAGAACAGAGCAAATGTATATTTTTAATACAGTGGTTGTTATTATTGTATGGAATTTTCATTGAGAACGTCTTTAGTGGGCCCAATAGAGTTTTTATTTATATTTATTTGCGTTGTTCTAAATAAAGATATAAAAAACAAACTACAATTATATGTTTTAATGAATTACAATTTTCTTTCATTTTGTGTTCCTTCCATACAATGCTGTCATTGAAAACACTATCCAATAATAGTCGGGTTAGTTATGATTCATAAAACGGAGATAGAGAAGACTTGGCAGCAGTTGGCAAAACGGAAGGTCTTTATAAAAGAGAAGAGAGATGCCGAGATACCTGAAACAATCACAATAACAGGGCAGGTTAAGAGACTAAATGTCTTATCTCTGTGAGAATAGTCCCAGAGTTCAATCCTGAGAAAGCTGTAGTCTGACTAGTCAGTGTAGTGAACATTGTGCTCATTATTTAAACATGCAGTTTAAACAAGTAATAAAGTTAGTACTGTGATTAAGACACATGCTTGTATATGTGTCCTGATTTGAACTATTTAACTATACATTTTTCAACAGACATTTAAATACACATTGTATACATCCTTAAAGGTTGTATAAATGGCTCTCTAAATAAGAACTAATAAAGCATAACATGAAAAAAAATAAACTATTACTTTGCAGTGGAGTGGTATACTAAATGGAGACCTTTTGAGACTACTCTGTAAAACACAAATAAGTTGCAGGCAGTAGTGTAACCTGAGCTGCTAGCAGTGTACACAAATACACTGTCATACAACAAGTATAGTGTTTGGAGAGCATTCCCTTCTCCACAGACAATACATCAGCAGGGAGTGGACAGACAAGGTACCCATACTGCCTGGGGACATAATTAAAAACAGTAATTAATTGTTCAAATGTAAAGTAAAAGTAATGGGTGTGTTTCTCCCAGGCCTAAGGCACCACTTTTTTATGTTTGTATATGCACATAAACACAAATAATCGCATTTGACCATGGTAAAAGTTTAATAAATGTTTTTTTTTTCTAAACAGCCTAATCAACTAACTGTTTTGAGAACCATCGTAAGAACACTTAAGTGGCCCTACTAGTATCACAGATGGGCACCCTGTCTTTGCAGCGCACACTGAAGGCGCACCGAATTGTGCAGCAGTCCAGTCGAATGTGCGCAGGGATAGAAGTCCGCACAGACAATCGCGTGTCTGGACAGTGACAGTCTCAGTGACAGTTTAGGTAATCACCCATCAATTGAGATGACCGTCTACCCCCCCCTTGAAAAGGAATGACAAGGTGATGGGAGGAAGCAAAGTTTGACCAGGTAATGAGGGAGGCAGGGGGGTAGAAGTTGTGCCACCCCCTGCTTCCCCTCATCAGCCCCTTGCCTGCATCCACTACCCTTCTTATCCCCCTATTAGCTTATCACCCCCCTGCCTCCCTCATTACCTGGTCAAACCCTACTTCCTCCCATCAGCTCGTCTTTCCTGTCCGAGGACCTCCATGCCTCTCCCTTCCCACCATCTCCCAGCATGTACAGTGAATATAAAAAGTCTACACACCACTGTTAAAATGTAAGGTTTCTGTGCTGTAAAAAAAATGAGACAAAGATAAATCATTTCAGAACTTTTTCCACCTTTAATGTGACCTATAAACTGTACAACTCAATTAAAAAACAAACTGAAATATTTTAGGTAGAGGGAAGAAAAAACAAAGAAAAATAATGTGGTTGCATAAGTCTGCACTCCCTCTTATAACTGGGGATGTAGCTGTGTTCAGAATTAAGCAATCACATTCCAAATCGTGTTACATAGGAGTCAGCATACACCTGCCATCATTTAAAGTGCCTCTGAATAACCCCAAATAAAGTTCAGCTGCTCTAGTTGGTCTTTCCTGAAATTTTCTTTGTCGCATCCCACAGCAAAAGCTATGGTCCACAGAGAGCTTCCAAAGCATCAGAGGGATCTCATTGTTAAAAGGTATCAGTCAGGAGAAGGGTACAAAAAGAATTTCCAAGGCATTAGATATACCAAGGAACACAGTGAAGACAGTCATCATCACGTGGAGAAAATATGGCACAACAGTGACATTACCAAGAACTGGAGCTCCCTCCAAAATGGATGAAAAGACAATAAGAAAACTGGTCTGGGAGGCTACCAAGAGGCCTACAGCAACATTATAGAAGCTGCAGGAATATCTGACAAGTACTGGCTGTTGGGTACATGTGACAACAATCTCCCGTATTCTTCATATGTCTGGGCTATGGGGTAGAGTGGCAAGACGAAAGCCTTTCTTACAAAGAAAAACATCCAAGCCAGGCTACATCTTGCAAAAACACATCTGAAGTCACCCAAAAGCATGTGGGAAAAGGTGTTATGGTCTGATGAAACCAAGGTTGAACTTTCTGGCCATAATTCCAAAAGATATGTTTGGCACAAAAACAACACTGCACATCACCAAAAGAACACCATACCCACAGTGAAGCATGGTGGTGGCAGCATCATGCTTTGGGGCTGTTTTTCTTCAGCTGGAACTGGGGCCTTAGTTAAGATAGAGGGAATTATGAACAGTTCCAAATACCAGTCAATATTGGCACAAAACCTTCAGGCTCCTGCTAGTAAGCTGAACATGAAGAGGAACTTCATCTTTCAGCATGACAACGACCCAAAGCATACATCCAAATCAATAAAGGAATGGCTTCACCAGAAGAAGATTAACGTTTTGGAATGGCCCAGCCAGAGCCTAGACCTGAATCCGATTGAAAATCTGTGGGGTGATCTGAAGAGGGCTGTGCACAGAAGATGCCCTGACAGATTTGGAGTGTTTTTGCAAAGAAGAGTGGGCAAATATTGCCAAGTCAAAATGTGCCATGCCCAAAAAGACTGAGTGCTGTAATAAAATCAAAAGGTGCTTCAACAAAGTATTAGTTTAAGGGTGTGCATACTTATGTAACCATATTATTTTATTTTTATGTTTTTTCTTCCCTTTACCTAAAAGATTTTAGTTTGTTTTTCAATTGAGTTGTACAGTTTATAGGTCACATTAAAGGTGGAAAAAGTTCTGAAATGATTTATCTTTGTCTCATTTCTTTACAGCACAGAAACCGGACATTTTAACAGGGGTGTGTAGACTTTTTATATCCACTGTATGTGTCTATGTCGGGTGGGCAATTGCCCGTGCGCGCTTCTACCCCAACACACATTTGACTGCTGCGCAATTGTCGAAGCCCTTACGTCGGCGCGCCTTCAGCATGTGCGATGTAGTTGTGCCACCTCACAGATGTCCTTTGTATAGAGTGATAGTCCTACATTAGAGAAATACACCACCACCCTTCCCGAACTTGTACTTAGATTGTATGCTTTGATAAGCCCTACTAGTTCTGTATACATCTCTCACTAGTGAATATGATAACACTAGGAGATATAACTCCTTTTCGCTTTCAGGGCCACTGTAGTGGTCAAACAATATGGTTTATTTTTTTTAGTATATGATTAGAAATGAAATCAGTAACTGACAAAAATAAATTCAATATTGCTTTTAAAAATTCCATTTAAACTTTAGTACTCAAGCTTCCAAAATAACTGCTTCCATCCACCCATTATTATGGGATCAGGATCTGCCCAGAAGGCTGTCCTTATGTTTTTTCTCACTGATCTAGGTTTGTCTGCAGTAGCCACTGCAGGGAAGTAGGCAGGACACCCTCCTGGGCTGATCCCCTCCCAAGCTATGGACACCTGTTAGGGGTGGAGAGAAGCAAATCTGCTGAAGTATGAAACACTAAACATGAAGTAGGTTTTAAAATAAGTGTTTTCTTCAAATACTGATTAAATCTCTAATTGCTTATTATACATGAAACTCTATTGTATGAATTGTACAGTGATCTTTTAACTGTCACTCTGATCATTTGAAATTTTGGGAGGAATGGACTGCTATTTTATTTATTTATAAATCAGAGACTTTGTGCTTTGTTCGTCAATGGGATGCTGCAACTAATAACTTCTTGAACAAAATCTAGACTGTAAGTTTGCAAGTTTTCTTTTTTGTTTGGTGATTCATGGAGAGCCCTTTGTACGCTCAATGTTAAGCTCAATAACAGGGCTCTCCATGCTTTTGTAATTTGTTAAAATTGTTTTTGACTTGCATTTACCCTATATAGCGCTACAGAATATGTTGATGCGTACAAATAAATAATAAGAATAATACAAATAAAAAAATAAAATATATTTATTTTTACACAGCAATGCCAAAGGTTGCCCTACTGTACACATAATTTTGCAAGCATATTTTCTTACAGTGAGATAAAGTAACTTGCCAGTGACTCCAGGAGATTGAATCAGGATCCCAGACTTACTGTTGCTATTTATTAATGAATTTCTCGCTTTAAATAATACCATTGACAACTTCATAAATTCTTTAGTTTATGCTTAAAATTGTACTAAAGCAAAAAAATCCCATTTGGTTATTAGAACAAAGTGAGTTAAAAGGTCATAATCACACTGAAGGAAAATGAGTCACTTCTGTTCTCACCTTGCCTTGAATTTATTGCGAGAGTGACTGTAATAAATACACTCTATGCCAGTAATAATATCATATGCTTGGGCCCCTATTCAATTGAAAATTTGCAACAGTTACAGAGCGATTCAATTGAACAAGCCCGCAGCTATCTGGCCAAAAGCCTAAACCGTAAACCCTGCACCCGTAAGTAGCATTTCAGAGCGTGATCATGATCAATTAAGCCATACCTACTGACTTAGAAATAGTAAATGAGACCGTCATCATTACGACAGTAAAACATGGAGGTTAAATGTCAATCAATTAGCGTTTAAAAGTAACATATGCGATCAGACTCGCAATCCGGCAATGTACAAAAAAATAAAAATGAATGAAGGTATTGTTCTAGTCCATGTGAGTACCCTGATATGTATTAACTTCCTGATTACTAAGATAACACAGAAATTAAACATTAAAAAAATTATTTTGTATTTCAGATTTGCGAGCTTGAGACTGTTGTGCAATTAATTCTAATGTCTTTCATCGCCTTCCCCATCTTTTAGAGTGCAGTATTGATCTTTTATTTGCATTTACAGTGCAACGATTAGGTGTTTAACCCCCTGGTGAGTCCTGTCTGGTACTCGTAGGATTTTCTTCTACATTTGCCATAGATGGGTGTGAAAACAATTGCGGGCTTGAGGAATTGTAGCAATTGAATAGCAATTTGCGTTGTAACATTTACGGGCTTGAAAGATCAAAGGCTTAGATGGGTTGGGCGTTACGATTTTGACAACCTCAGGGATTTTCAGCCTGTAACCTGCAGATTGTTAATTGAATACCAAATTAGTTTACCGGCTACATTACGGCCTCCAGTAATTTACAATTGCTAAATTGAATAGGAGCCTTGTTCTTTTTGGTCTGTTATTATCAGCCTCATTCAATTGCCGGGCTCGCAAATGGAGGTTGCAAGCTACTTTGCAATTCAATTGCCTTTCGTTTGCGGGCTCCGATCGAGTTACTTGCTATGAGCTGTGATTCCCATCAATTTGTTAACTCGCAAGTTACTTCCCTGAAAGCCTTTAAACTGCTAACCGCTCCGTCAAGCCCGCAAATGGCAAAAATCGAACCACAGGTTACTGGTACCAAGGAGATCTTGCGAAGGGCTCACTTACAAATCGGAGCACTTTAAAAGCAAATAAAAAAGCAATACTGTACTTTTATTAAAAGTGAAAGTGATGTAAGGTCTTAGAATTATTAGCTCAACATTCTCAAACTCGCAAATCTGCATAAATAAATATTTTATTTCATGTTGAATTGTCGTCCAAAGTCCTACGGGCTTAAACCTCCAAGCCTGTAGGACTTTGGAATCCAACCTCCATATTTCATTGATGTCCTATGGGTTTGAATAACCAGTTACGGGCTTGGAGGTCATAGGACTTTGGACGGAAATTAAACATGAAATAAAGTATTTGATATTGACGATGTGAAAGCTTGAGAATGTTGTGCTTTTAATTCTAATGTCACCCATTGTGTTCCCCATCATTTACAGTGCTTGATTGATTTTATATTTGCATTTAAAGTGCTCCAAGTCTTGAACCACGAGTTAAGGGCTTGTGCCTGCAATCATATTCAAGCCCGTAAATGCCACTGTCAATAGCATTGTTTCCGATTCTCACGACCGGCGCCTAACTTGCAGGACCAGCCAATTGAATAGCAGAGTAAAAGTAGAGCAATGGGTGCACGCAACTCAATCGCAGAAAATCGTCTATCTGTGATGGAGTTACGGCCCCGAATTGAATGAGCCGTTATGTATTTAAAGTATATACAATAGAATAGAAAAGTAATTTGGTTTTAATGTTTCTGTCGTTATTTGTGTCTGTATTATTAATCTATAGTAATGATTGAGCAGCATATATAGATACATGTTATTTGTTTTTATTGATGCTGTTATGAATAAAATCCATTTTTGATGATTATACATTACTCAGTTAACTCAGATTTTGCTTATAAGCTAACACTTTATTATGATTAATATTTTATTAATTGAGAGTCTATGTATTTTTTTTTTTTCCAAAGATTTATTTTTCTATATAAACCCTTCTTTGAGAAAATTGAAATTAGAAGATTATAAATTCCATTTTTAAGCTTCCAATGATCAGCAATACTCATTTCTAAATAGTTAAATTATATGGGTTTTATGTTAGGGAATTGAGTAACGTAGGTGTAATGATTGATTTGTTTTATTTCTTGGCTCATATCCTCGTCCGGAGAGGAAAATCTTCAAGGACACACGTCATCTTCCTGATATCATTGTTCATACACCAATTGTTTTTTGTACACTATACACAATGGATTCATTCTTCTGTATCACAGAGAAGCACCCACTGCTGCTAAAGGCACTCTGAGTTAGACACTGGCACACCATACAGAATGTTTGTTCTGTAGAGGTGGCAGGAAGAAAGTGGCCATGATTATTAGCAGCCAAACTCACAGTATTGCCAGCTTGTGCAAGTTTGTAGGAATATAAATCATATTTATGCACTGGTATTCTAAAACCCCCCGCCTAGATATTTGTGGTCAGAAACTGTGACATAAAAAAAATCAACTAGTTTAAGCATTAATGTATTTCATGACTAATATGCACACTATATAGACAATGGCTGGCAAGCTTTCTGTGCTGGAAAAGATGGAGGCTGCACTTGGATCTACCAGCTGAACTCCTTCAGAATAATTATTTGTGAATCTCCTCACCAAAACTAAGTCCTGAAACGCAGTATGTTCATCATTTTAATTCCATGTCCCCTCTTCTCTATCTGATCATTCTCCTCATTTTATCTCCTTCCTTTTCCAAGTTTTCACTACAGTGTAGAAGAATGACACGTTTTAAGGAACTTCCAGTTGAATGCTTCAATTCAATCAAATGGTAGATTCATTTTCTTTATTAATTTTTTTGATTAAAGTTTACATTGTGTTTTTCAAAGTATTCAGTAAATTCATGTTGCGTTTCCCTTCCTAGGTACTAAGGTATACTTCTCAAGCTTCTACATGTCTAGTTCTTCTATAGCAGGTCCTTAATTAACAGTCACATACCACCAAAGCAGCCAATTGACAATGCCCATGCCTTAGCCTCTACTACAAATAAACAAACACATTTACAAACAAGAAAATAATCACATCTGAAACATGGTCAGCCCCTCTTTCAAATGTGACCTTTCTCATAGATTCCATGTGACCCCCAAATCATTTGCAGCATTGTGTTTTGTTTATTTTTGCCTTTTTCTGTTTCTCTAAACCTTGACTCTTGTGCTTGGATAAGAATTGAAACATTCCTGTAATAGCGTTAAAGCGACCCAATAACGAGCATAACCACTTGACAGAAAACAGTACACCAAGACCAACTCTATATACTGGCCCTGTTACACTATGTTCCAAATACCTTCCGTTCTGAAGATATAAGAGATTGAAAGTACAGATCGATGATGTCATCCGCGGCTCAATATGTAAGTGTGCGGCTCGGCTCTCGCGGCATCTCCCCAGTACTTGCTTGAGTGACATGTTTGGGTGAAGGTAATGCCTCTTTAGTGATGTAAATGGTCAGATGAGAGCTGAATTTTTAGCTCTCTGGACAGTCCACAGGAGGAGGAGAGGACGGCCCCCGTTCCAAGATGGCTGCCTCCATACAATATATACAGTGTTTTTTTAGAATATGCTTATTGTGATCTTTTAAGCATAGAAAATATTGTTGCGGTATACTCTATCAGGTTCGTTAGGTTTTCCTGTGATTGGGTCCATTTCATTCTGATATTAAATGTGGAAGATATCTTGATTTAAAATTCTGGTTGTTAAGGAGCATGATAAGAGAAATATCACTAAAAGAAACAAAGTTGCCCTGATTTTATACATTTGTATTTTATTAATGTTGTGTATAGTAATGGACAAATTAACCATATGTATACGAATACCGTAATACAATTTAGCTTTCTCTAAGTAGAATTATAGCTTTTACTTTGCAGATATACCTGAATAATCCTAAATACATGTTTTTTAGAAAGTTTAATGCATACCAGACGTGGAGCAGTGACAGGGGTGACAATGTTGTTTTAAAAAATAGTATCTCAACAACATTCACTTTATTGACATTTTAATTATTATTATTATTATAGTTAATTTATAACCTGCCAACATGTTCCGTATCACTTTACATAAATTAAGTTCAGACAAAGATAAATACAAATTAACATATAGAAAAGCAAGGAGGGCCCTGTCTTTGAGCTAGGAATCCAATGTCCATGGTGAATTCCCAAAGTACTTAGGATAGAAACTCGCAGACTTACAATCCGGGGCCCTCATTCTATTATCGGCCGTAAATCGGCCGCAAAGCTGCGATTTCTTGCGGGGCTCCCGTTACCTTGCAATTCAAATAGACGGCGCCACAAGGATATCCCCTTACGGACGGCCGTATATCTTGCAACCGGCCGTAAGCTCAGAAAACTTTAAAAGCAAAAATAAATTCAAGACGGCACTGTAAAGCTCTGTAAATGCTAGGGATCATAATGGGGGACATGAGGATTAATAGCAACCCCCTCTCAAGCTTGCACATCAGCCCAAATCCGAGATTTAATTAACTGTTTATTTTCCGGCCTCAGCGTGGGCGGGTCTGAGGTGCTCCAAGCACTCTGGACTTTTTACATGGATATGTGACATCAATTTAAAAAAAAATTATTTACGGATTTGAGTATAGGGGAATTTTGTGCTATGAATGCTAACACCTACAATCACTTTATAGTCTCCTCAGAGTGCAGGATGGCTTTATTATGGCTTTATAATGTGCTTAATTGTGTGCCTGCGGGACCTTTTTGCTGCAAGTAAGCTGCGGCTCGGTTTTAGCCTTGCAGAGAGGGTTCCCGGAGCAATAGAATAGCAACCAGGGCTTTCTTGCGGCCGAAACTCTTGCGGCCGTTTAAGATCAAAGGCTTTCCCCCGGCGCGTGCGGCCGCAAGGAATAACAAGGCGCTGGCCGCAAGCCTGCCAGAGTTCCCGGCCGGAAGGGAATAGAATAGGCAAATAGCTTGCGGCCGGTCCTTGCGGCCCCGCATCTCCTACAGCCGATAATAGAATGAGGCCCTAAGTGTGTTAGGGTGTAAGGTGATACGCTTCTTTAAAGAGATGCGTTTTAAGTGAGGTTTTAAATGTTTTGAGGCAAGAGGGGGATCTGGTGGAGGGAGACAAGAAGATCCAGAGACTAGGGGCAGCACAAGAAAAGTCCTGGAGGCGGGAGTGAGAGGAGGTGACAAGAGTTGTAGAAATAAGAAGGTCATTAGCAGAACGAAGAGGGCGGGTGGGGGAGTAATTAAAATACATTTTTTGAAACAGTTTTTCTCTGCTGTAAAGGATTACCTACACTTTTGAAAATGCATTGTCAGCTGAAAACAAACAATATATGGATTGTGTGGTGAAAAAATATGGAATTGGTGTTTAACTGTAAATAGCACAAAAGTGTCAGAATGGGTTTAGCACACAGGTGAGAAAAGCTTCAGCAGATAGGAAGCTAACAGATTAAATAGACCTGTGTTTTGTTTAATGATTTAATGTATTTGAAATGTCTCTATTCCCTCTACCATAAAGAATAACTTAGACAAGACAACTTCCAACACATTCACAGAGACCTTAAATGAAATCTCTATTATGGATGAACTCTTTGGTTTTTTTTATGGCTTATATCATGATTTAATTTATTTATTTAATAACTGATAAAACCAGCATTTGAAGAACAAAAAAAATCAGTGTAGCTTTTAAAACTTAAATTTGAAAATGACTGTTTTGGACTTTAGCAGTTATGCCTCTCTATTGCAGGTAAACCAACACTTGTCAGAAAGAAAATAAGGTCAAGTTCCTTGGCAGATTGTTTTTTCTTTTTGTGGGGGGTGGGATCTGGACACCTAATGGAAGTAGAGAGAAGCAAATATGCTGGCAAAATAAGTTAAAATGTAAGTGTTAATGTTACATTGATTATTTTTTGTTTTAAAATGCTGGTCTTATTTCTAATTAGTAACCCCCCCCCATCCCCCCCCCCAAAAAAAAAACAACAACCTTATTGCATAACCACTGCAGTGGCCCTTTTACTATTATATCCCTGTCATTTACTGTAAATATTCTGATGTAGACTATTCTATCCTAATATAACTAACACAAAGCTTTCTATTCAGATAAATGCTATGATCATATATACCTGTTTATTTATATGTGCATGTGCATTTATTTTTCATAGAGATGTTTTATCTACTACACTCACTGGGACAATGATCACCATCTAGTGACAATTCTGAGACCCAGAACATGTTTAGCAGAGATACTGAACACTGAATTTTCATCTAGCTTTGCAATGATTTGAATTGCTTATAAATTCTTGGATAATTTAGCTATAACTATGACTAATTGTGATAATTTGCTTTCCTCATCCCTGAGAACCGGTAGATAAGGTCAGAGGGACCAGCACTGGTCCTAGGACTGGCTTTTCTGGCTAGATCATATGCTTACTGATGGGATGAGAATATGTGCTGCTGACTCATAGGCTTATCTGAAGGAAACAGTGCTGTGACATTTGTAGGAGTTGTGGTATGACTGAGGTACAATGCGATAATAAGTATATTTCTTTGTTACAAATTCAGGCTGTTCTGTAATCACTGTGCTATGAAAGGGCAATTACAGTTCAAAACTTTCCAGTGAATCTGAATTGAAAGTATTGCAGAAAATGGTCAGAAATTTTACTTTCACATATCAGTTCTACTAAAGTAAAAAAAATCCCATTTGGTTATTAGAACAAAGTGAGTTAAAAGGTCATAATCACACTGAAGGAAAATGAGTCACTTCTGTTCTGAATGGATGGCTTGACTGTGTGTACTTCTGTTTGACACAATGCAAATGATGGAAACATTTGCTCACATTTCCCCAAACGGGCAAGACAAGGTAAAGAGAGACTGTTTTACACAGTATAAACATATCACACATATGTGCGACATTGTTGTATTCTGCTGTGTTTCATAATCTTCAAGCAAAGAACTGTCAGATAGTTGTGTATAATCATGTCACATACATTGGGCAAGAAAGTCACACAAGTGTCAGACCAAATCAGTACCCATTGTGGAATAAAACAAATAAACTTGTTCCAACCTGTTGCTCATTCCAGAAGTGGCTTCACTATTAATGGCCTCATGCCAGTCAAAGCACACACTGAGGGAGGGGGTGATTTACAAGACATCTCAGATGAGGTGAGAAGGGCTGTTATCTCATAGTACTTAGTAAATACAGGGATGCACACCTCAGCCACTTGAGATATTTAGTAATGCCCCACACTGAGCATTGAGCTCATGCCACATAGCAAAGTGACGCACCAATTGACACTAATTTTTGTGAACTTTTGCAGTTCTGGCAATTGAATCAGTTCATGGCTCATTAAATAGTTTTAAACGTTATACATATTCAATAGCACACAGTTGCTAGAATGCATGGTATGGGAAGCTTGGAATTGAGACAAACTTTATATGGGTCTAAAACTTCCTTTAGTTATGATTTTCTAATAATGAAAAATTGTGCTAAAGAACTAACACACTCAAACTTTTAGTTTTCCATCCTTTTAAACAGGTTAACAAATGCTGTTTTTACCGTATCATATCTCAACATAGTATTGAAGGTGGGTATAACAATGCAAGATTCCCAGATTCACTAAGGTTTGGAATAGGTGATAAGCAGATTGATGAAGGTTGCAGTGTCTATTTCCTATCTATTTCATATGGTAAACATTGCCAGTGCAGCCTCAGATACATACTGAATTTGCGCCTATGAAAATGCTTAGTTGACATTTACCCACAAATGTAAGCTGTGGATTATTATGGATCATCATCATAGATGCAGGTCTTCTGTTCTGTTTAAGACTTCTCTATGCTTGTAAGACCCACATTTCCAACCCTCTAGTGTAGGGGTCAGCAACCTATGGCACTACTGCCGGAAGCAGAACCCAAAGGGTGAGAGACTAGGGGTGAGACTAAGTGAGTATTGATGATGATGTTGTTTATAATGATGGTGATTTGATGACATTATGGTTAGGATAGAAGTGAGGTGTGTGGTTTGACGTATTAGAGAGAGGGGTATGAGATGGTGTTGTTGATGAGGAAATTGATCTGAATTAAACATAACAATATAATGCAGTAATTTGATGACATGGAGTTGCACTGTTGGGGATTCATTGAGATGGGCTAAGGGTGAATCTCAGCAATATGTATACAATTTAAAGTGTCCAAACACACAGTGCACATGGGAAACCTCAGTAGGGAAAAACAAAGTGCAAAGATCACACTAAATGGTAATATCTATATTTGAATCTAAATTTAGATAAGGTTGTCAGGCATTTAAGGCATTTTTTTTGCATTACTTTATATTCAACAGCAGTTTAAACATATTGGAAAATATTGTCTAAATATTACAACTATCAGCACTCAGTACCTTAAAACCATTATTAAATGGAGACTAGGTATACCCTTTTCTGAAAGCCTGCCTGCCTACCCCTGCACTAACATAACACTGTACTTAATAAAATATATTACCACTAGCGACTTGCCCGTCAAAAAAATGGCGGTCAATACAATTTGAAGCCATGGTAATTGTGTTTGGCACACAATGTTAAGCTTTTTATACTCGAAGGACCTTCGGCGCTCATTGCAAGCCTCTCCTCGCGTGTCCTTTGGATCCTCTCTCTATTTTTTTAAATACTAATTAATTAATTGAATAATACATTAATATAGTTTACCTTTTTCTAATTAATATATTTAACAATCATTTTGACGAGGTAACAATCTCTTTTTATTGTCCTGCAGCATATAATGTCCAGTTGGACTGTTGCTGGCCTTAGGAGATAGTTTTATGAATGTCCCAACTGTGCATTAGGATGAGGCTGCATGCGCGAGGGCAAACCGTTGGTTTATTTGTGTAAAGCGCTACTTTAGGTGCGTAATGTTGTTAGTGGCAAGTTAGGATTGTAAAATAGTGTTGTTTGTGTATTTGCTACGCGGTTCGGGAGCATTTGCCGTCCTTTGTAATAGTGTATTTTGTACCTTGTACGTTTCTGGTTTAAGGGGTAAGCGGTTGGCGGTGTTTTGCGCGGTCCAGGGTCGTGAAGCCTCGTTTTCATTTTGTTTGGCCGCCATTTTTTTCCTTGCTTAGCGGATTTTTGAATGCTGAAACTCAGCAAAATCTACTTAAATTTACGTTCGACCTCACTCCAAGACGTCCTGGCTGTTCCCCCGTGCTGTGTGTGACGTTTTTGTTGTATTTTTTTTTATGTGTTTTTTGCTTTGCGCAGTTCAGCCAATAACTTCGTATTTTTCCTATCGTATAATTTTTTTTTCTAAGTCCCATGTCTCATAATTTTTTTTTTCTCAAAGTCCCGCTTTTGTCAACTGCTTGCTGCCTAAGGCAATCCCGCTTTTCCTAAGTGTTTGGAGGCTAAGTCCCCCATGTTTCATTGCCTCCACTGCTCGCCTCACTTCCCAAGGCTCGCAGGCGATGAGCGCCTTTGTCACTCATCGCCTAAGTGTTGCAAGTTAACGGCTCGCCTAGCAGGCGATGAGCGTCTTTGACGCTCATCGCCCAAGTGCTGCGAGTTTTAGCACCTTAACGGCTCGATTCGCTATGCGAGGCTCGCAGGCGATGAGCTCCTTAGGCTCTCATCGCCTAAGTCGTACGTAGCACACAAAGTGTGACGACGTCTCGTAGTTCGACAATTATAATTTGTGATATAACCACCATAACCAAGGGTACCAGTACTGGAACAATGAGGACACAGACTGCAATTACTGATATACAGTATTACAAGGGGTTTTATAACTGTCCAACACCCTATGTGCATTCACCAGCCTCTGTCATTTTGATAAGTGACATTACTTCATCTTATTGAATTATTCTTGACATAACTCCCACAGAGAAAGAATTAGGATGTTAAAGAAAGTGCATTTCATATAAATGGCTTCATCCAACCTCCAATCCATAATATAAGATTCATATGAATGTATTTAGAAATAAACTCATGTAAATTCTTTTAATTAATAAAATGTACTAAAATTTAGTTTTCTATACACTCTAGGTAATTTTTAGAGATACACAATTTCAGGATACAAATTAGATTAAAAACATAAACAAAAATGAATCCATTTCCACGGTGCTTAACACTTGATTATCAACAAAAGAAATGCAATGAATTAGATTATATTCAGTTTATACATAAGTAAAATTTACAAGAGCTTTTTTTTAACTAACATCAATTCAGTTCAGAGCCTACAGAGTGTACAAGTTGTAATGGCTTTTAGCCTGGGCTCTTGCTCTTTATTAGATATGCAGCCACAGAAAACATCCTGTTGGTTACAGTGTATAGACAGTTTTATAGCCAAGGCAAATTATATATTGGGATAGAAGAGGTCAGGTTCATTCCTCCAGACATGTTAGAATGCCACAAAGTCATATGAGGTTATCTTACTTACTACATTAATACAGCTTTCTTTATACAGTACTGATAAAGACCACCGCATAATGTATAACCAATGTCTCATACACAAACAATATATTTCATTTAGACTCCGACAAAAGTCTGTATATTGCATTATGAACTCATGCCATAGTACATTGTGTCTCCATTAGTCCATGTAAAGGGCCTGTTCACCATCAAGTACAAGACACAAACTGCACATTGCTAAACTAATTTAAGTACTGCCTGGCTGGTAACATTTGTTTTAGATTACAATGCCTGTTATAGAAAAAAGATTGTTAATTCACTTTGGTATGTTTTGTTTCAGTGCATCTAGTAAAAAAGAAAGTGTGGAGGACTGCCAATATTTTTAGCGACAAATTTGTACTTATAATTAATAGATATGTAATTTATTTAATTAAATAAGAAAGGTCCAGAAAAAAACACACACACACACATATATATATATATATATATATATATATATATATATATATATATATATATATATGGCACCAGAAGAGGGAAGCCTAGGAATGGGCCGGATCCCAGACTAACAAAAAAATTGTATCCCCCAAGGGTGTGGTGGGAGGGGGCAAACACTGGGATAGCCACAAAAAGGCAAAATCTCTAGCTACGCCACTGATGCCTCAAAAATTAAATATTAATGTCATGGTAAGTGACATTACCCTACTCTATTTGTTCTGGTCCCACAGAGGTCTTCCTTGCTAATAGCTTCTCCCTCCTCCTCATTACCTCCCTCCTCCCCATTACCTCCCCCTCTCCCTTTTCCCTCACTTACCTTCCATCAGCAGCTGCTCTGGCTGCGTCGGGACCCGGGCAATGCTAATGATGTGACGCGCATGTGACGTCATGTCATTAGCATATGCCGGGTCCCGACGCAGCCGGAAGACAAGCGGAGGAGCAGCTGCTGATGGAAGGTAAGTGAGGGGAAAGGGAGAGGGGGAGGTAATAAGAAAGGGGGAAAGTGAGGAGGGGGGTTGAGGAGTGGGGATGGAGAGACACGGGAGAGGGAGAGGGGGGTGGAGAGACACAAGGTGACTCAAGTATAGGCCGAGGGGGCCCTTTTCAGCATTAAAAAAAGGGCTGAAATACTCGAGTATATACAGTATATTCAAATGTTCCTTTTCTTACAGTGTAACACAGCTCTAATGTTGAAACATTACAATGGCTCTTAATTTGTATGTGTGTTATTTTCTAAAATAAAGACTAGAATGTTTTTCTCACAACACTTTCACATATTGTGGTGTTATTTCAGGTTGGTGTTCATGTCTGTAAAATAACTATTTTGCTTTGGTTGAAAACATTTATTTAGTGATTCACTACCCTAAATGCTTTGTTTTTGATTGTTTGAGCTGATTTAAGTTGAGACAATAGCTAGGAAGTGCAACATAATTATAACGCAGAGTGTTTTGCAATCTAATTTAGTTGTTTATGCCCATTTAGCTGAAGGCATGTTTATGTGGTCTGTTTGTGTTTTACCTTGTTAAGTTTGGAGGTTGTGGAGTGTTATTTAGATTCTTCTTTATTTTTAAAGAACTAGTGTATTGTCCTAGCAAGAGGAGCTAGTTATTTTAATTATGAGATATCTAGGTTGTAACAAATGCTCAACTGAGAACGAACAGTTCAATACATTGTTCTATAGGAGGGTGCATACTGAGGAGTATCCCAAACAGGTTTTAGCTCTGTGCCATTGCAGAGGGGAAACGTTCATGCATAGTACAACTGAATAGAAATTGTACCTGTATGTAAGGTCACTCCTAGGTTATTAGTCATGTTGTATTGAATAAAATAGTAATAGTAATAAAAAAAGTTTGCGAGGGTTGCAGTTGCTGTGTCGTGTTGTTTGCGTTACAACGTAAAGTTTGAGAGGGTTGCAGTTGCTGGCAAGGAGCGCCTTTGGCGCTCCATGCCAGCAGCTGAGGCCCTCGCTTTGCGAGGGCCGCGGGCTCGCTATGCGAGCCTGCAAGCGTTAGCAACAACTAGTATGCTCACAACTATATATGTGATATATATATATATATATTATTAATATATATTATTAAAAAGCACATGGTCTGTAACACCCTAAATAGTAATGAAGCGGTCCACCAAGACCCAAATCACATTTTAAGTGTTCCCTTCAAAAAACTAACTTTTGGTAATCACCATGATAAACTAGCTGCATTTGTATAGCAAATCATGCATTCAAAAGAATGCCAATACCTTACAGCGTGTTTGAATATACCATGAATTTGTAAATATAGACATATATATCCAATTATTAAAATAAGCTTTAAAAGCTAGAATTCATAACAACTCACAGTCACTACACAGAAGTTTAGGTTATAAATAACCTCACATGCAGTTATAATATAATATGGCTTCCTGTTTCCTGTCAGTGTTATGTGCAATATAGAGCCTTTATAAGTGTGAGAAAGTGCAGTGAGGTTTAAATGTTAATAATAAAGACACATTTTTGTCAGAACTTACTAATTTTGCTAATGCATTATACTTTTGCACAAGAAAAATAAATAATTTAAGCCTCAATTCAATTGAGCTATTGTTGTTTATGGGAGACTGTAATGTAGCCCGTAACCTAATTTGCTATTTAATTGGCGTCTTTTTGCAAGCCACAAATGATTTGAGGGTTACAGACTGCAAATCCCTGCGGTTGTCATAATCATAATTTACAACCCATCTAAGCCTTTGATTTGTCAAGCCTGTTAAGTGTTACATTCGTAAATCGCTATTCAATTGCTACAATTCCTCAAGCCCGCAAATATTTTCGCACCCATAAATGTCAAATGTAGAAGAAAATCCTATGGGTACCAGATAGGACTCGCAAGGGGGTTAAACACCTGTTTGTAGCACTGTAAATGCAAATAAAAAATCAATAATGCATGTAAAAGATGGGGAAAGTGATGAAAGACATTAGAATTAATTGCACAACAGTCTCAAGCTCCCAAATCTACAAAAACAAAAAAGGTTCATTTCGGTGTTATAGCAATCTCAGGAATCAACGAGTTAATACATATCAGGCAACCCACATGGACTAGAACATTGCCTTCATTCAATTTTATTATTTTGTATATTTGCGGGATTGCAAGTCTGATCACATATCGGACCCCTAGACGCTAATTGATTGACATGTAACCTCCATGTTTTCCTGACATAATGATGACAGTCTCATTTTCTATTGGCTGTTTCTAAATAGGGTGTTACAGCCTTGCTTTATTGATCATGTTCACACTATGAAATGCTACATATGATTGCATGGTTTATGGTTTAGGCTTTTGGCCCATAAGTTGCGGGCTTGTTCAATTGTATCGTTCTGTATTTGCAGCAAATTTACAGCCTTATTAAATTGCGATTCGGCCAATTGAATAGAGCTCTATATAAGCACATAGCAACATTTTTTTACAGAAGTTTTTAGTTAGTGAACTACTATCCAAAAGCAAGGTCTTCACAAACTAAAAACTTCTGTAAAATAAATATATAGAGCCCTTTTCAATTGGCAGAATCGCAATTTAATAAGGCTACTGGCCTGTACAACGCAATCTGCTGGCTCACAATTGAATAAGGCCCAAAGTCCTCCAGCCAGCCCATCAGCTCATGACCCGACCACAATCCCAGGAATGCCTTCCACTGAGCTAGAAAGGTCACTTTCCTGCATTGGCGCTAATTGCAAGCCTCTCCCCCTCTACCTCTCCGACCCTCTGTCTCTTTCCCCCCTCTCCCTCCCCTGTGTCTCTTTTCCCCCCCTCTCTCTCCCCTGTGTCTCTTGCCCGCTCCACCCTCCCCTGTGTCTCTTTCCCCCCTCTCCCTCCCCTGTGTGCCTTCCCCACTTTCTCATAAAATTCAGAATTATTTTTGGCCAATCACAGGCTGCTAACACATATCAATATGTCATGGCAGTTTGTGCAGGAAGGCATCATGGGATGTGTAGTCCCCTGCACAAGGAAGCAAGGAGGAGCCCAGACATTGCTCTGTAGGTCTCTGCATTGTGCTGCTGTTGGCTTGAATGTTAATAAAGGGTTAAAATCCACACCCAAATCCAGTGTTTCTATTGGAGGGCACACTGTGTCTGTATAAGCAGCTCTGGGGTTGGGTAAAACAAATTTTATTTTTAAATAAAATAAATCTGTATGTGTATAAAATGAATCAATGTAATGTGTGTGTCTGATATAAGCAGGCTGTGTTAGATTAGAGAAAAACAGGGACATTTTGATATATGTGTGTATTATGGTGTGCACTTATAGTTAATACAAAATGTATTCTCTACTGAGTTCATTTATTTACTCCTTTGCCTAAACTATTATTTACCTATTCCTTAAATTATCATTTACCTATTTTTATAGAAGTTTCGTGGTGTAATGATTTGTAACTTTATGCAGATACTTGAGAGTCTCTGGCACCGAATGAGCTGGACAGGGAAGTGCTCGGTATAATGGTCCGGCTTCTGTAAACTTGCAGCCAGACTAATTAGAATTCTTTCAGACAGAGCTTAAATAGGATAATTGCCGTACTTAGACACAGCAGACACATGTAACAATACAAAAGCCTGGGATTTGCCATTAAGGAAGGTAAATTAAAAGACGTATTTTATAGTGGGACTAAACACAAGAGTGGGATTTGGTCTGGTCTGAACATTGGAATAATTTGTCTAAACCAATCTCTCAGGTGGGTGGTATTGCAGATATAGGATGCTACACTCTCTTATTAGTATAAAGTGGTAGACTTACTCCTCAGATTGGCTTATAGGATGATTACTTGCTGATAACTGGACTAGAGAATATGCTGATACTGCTTATTCTCTCGTTTTCTTCCATCACTTTTGTAGAGGAAAGTATAGAATGTTTTTTCATCTGTTTTTTCATAATTTTGTTTTTTAAATGAGTCAGACAGACAGATCACATAATGCCCTTTAGTGATTAATATTAGCAGTAAATTAATACAACGTTACAGTGGTAAAATTATTACTATTTATTAATTTATTTCCTTTATGTTGCAATTTTATAGATATTGTAGAGGCTGAAGAAAAATCAGCTATGGTACACCATCACCATGTACGCAATGATTTAAACATTCAGAAAAAGAAACTAAAAAAAAACATTGGCCAAAGTTCTAACCTAATAGTTTAACTGCTATATTTTGTGAGATCTTTTCCGTGTGAATTACTATTGCTCAGCTTTGATGATTTGGGCTCCTATAAAAACGTGTACCATGGCCTTACTAAGATGCCATCGATCCACATATATGCTCATGGCACACTATAGTAAAGGTAACACTAAGTAGTTATTCATGCTTTGTATGATCGATTGGACTCCCCTCCAGAAAACTATGACTATTGGACAAATGTGTATAGCATTGTTATAGTCTCAAAAGTCCATCAAACAGGTGGACAGAATGTCAACCCTGTATTCACAATTGTATCTACACATATTCTTCACAAATGCTTCGGAGCACTCCCCCCAGATACTCATCTTGTGAAAACATCTTTCACTGAATCAATGTTTCCCTTACTGGTATTTATGTAAGACTGTTCTCTGCACCTATTTTAACATATAGTAAAGTACATTTCCAGAGATGTGAAATCAATATCAGTGAGATTTCAAAATCTTTTTAGTAACAGCTAATAGATTGCTTTACTACTACCAACAAACGTTAACAATTAATCCACAAGACAAACAGCTATAATATTGCATGAATATAAAATGTAAGAAAATGTGATTTTCAATAATGTTTATTTAAAATTAAAAAGGATAACTGCGTGTAGATTGTTTCTCATACAGTACTGACAATTAAAAAAGAGATATACTATAAGGTTAAATGTTACAAGAGTTTCATGTGGTTAACCAAAAGCTCTTACCCAGAAGTTCATGGGTAACCTGTTTCGTGCTCTATTTCCTTCACATACTGCAGCAGGTCACAGTCATATTTGCTTAGTAAAGTAAAGGCATGTTAGGTGACAAGCTGCACGTAGTGCGACACAGTGTGCAAATACTTTTTATTATATTCAGGATTACGTCACCTTTTATTTCATTCTAACTGTTTAGAATTTGTGGGAACAATGTTTACCATTCAGATACTTCCTGTACTTTCAATAGATTTCTCTTTATTATACTGGAATGGTGCATTATCTGTTTGTGTAGTTGTCCATTTAATGCTGATATTTGTGCTTTAATATTTGTTTGACTTTTATTTATTAGGCATATATTGTATTCATGCATAATATATTTTATATATTTTATTTTTTATATCTTTTTTTTCTTCTATTTTGTTTGTGCCTTAGCTATTTCTACAGTGTATGAACAATGGATAATAATAGATAATATTCTGCTAATTCTATTGAACCTGATGTAATATCCTGTATAATTTATAGTTGATGTCAGGTAGTCCTCAATTTTACTTCTTCTACATATTTTTTTAAATTTGTGTTTTTAATACAAGCAAATCATAAGCAAAAAATTCACATAAAGAAAACATATTCAGGGCGTAATGAAAAAAAAAAAAAAAAAAGGATAAGATAAAAAGACTATAATAACAAAGTATTTGGATGTTGCCTTACATTACAGCATAAAATACAAGTTATACCCTCACCAAATTATAATATTACAATCTATATGTTGTTTGTAATAAATATGTGTATAAAGTTTATGTTTTTAAAGGAAATGTCCAGTTAAAAGGACTACAAAACCTGGGCCTTTTGATCCCTGATTATAGGTTGAACCATTGTCTTAATTAAGAAGGCTTGTTGCTCCTCTATCACTTGCTAGTTCTGCCATAGCTCACAACACTTAGCTATATTATTTGACTTTGAAATTTGCATCCATGATGGGTTACTGGTTTTAAGAAATAATTCAAAAATTAAGTAAGAGTGTCTATTCTAGTTTAGCCAGAGGATTGGACAGCGCTGCTATGTAGGCTATAGACCTTCCATATTAGTTCAATCTAAAAAAAAGAGAATGAGAGCGGGTCCATGCCTACTGTACTTTACCTTGAAATTAAACTTTTATCACTATTGTTACATCTATTGACAATCCATAAAACTCTACATTGGGAGGTTGGATAATTTCAGGGTGAATTTTACCTAAGCCAGCACCCCAAGCAAGGTCAGCTTCGATATAAAGCAACTATTTTAGAAATGTAAACCTACTTGGCTAGGAAAATAGTTGGAAGATAACAAAGAATTGTTCATATTCTAAGCTATAGCTGTATAGGGGAGTTCCTGCAGAATCAGTACTATATTATGCAAGATACTTAAATCAAACATTCATTAGAATAGGGTTCCATGGCACAAGCAAGTACAATAGGAGCTGGACACTAGAGTACACCTATTTTAAGCTTATATTCCCCCAAGTGACTCTCACACATTCCATTACCTTCTTGAAAGCCCACAAAAATTCTGAAAGAACCTTGTGATAAGATAAGGGCGAACACACATTACAGCAGCAGAGACTCATGACCCCAGACACGAATGGTGGGCACTCACTCCTACTAGGGCCATCAACAGCCTAGGATTTCAGCCTCTCTCCAAATGAGCCCAGGCATATCAAGTAATTAAATGAAAACAAGTAATTTACCTGGGCACAATCAGAGAAAGCCTAAATATGCAAGCAAAGATATAATTAAGTCATGGACTTTTGGTCGTCCTTGTAGGACCCTTGTGGGCAACTTGCCAAGTTGTCCACCACTATTACAGAGATATATAGAGCACCATAGTTATAAACAATAACAAATGCAAGTTTAATTGGCTTTGTGTTTAGTTATACTGAGTAAATACCTTGAACAATGTTTTATTAAAGGTTTATTATAGGTAATAGCACAATGTGTGTACATTATAAGCTCATTTGACAAGTCTTAATTATTCATTGTTCTGGTTTGAAATATGTTATTTAAATGTTATTTAAATTGCAGAACAAAATTTTGGCACACTGAAATTAATTTCTGAAAAATGTACGCTCTCCTTCCTCATTCTGAAGAAACATTAATTAATATTCATTACAATTAGTAAATACAAACGTTGTTCCTATAGTACTGTTATTCTGAATGTCAGATGACTTGCAAAAATTGGATAGTTCAGTATTGCAGTATCCAGTGGTGCTAGGTTTCCGAAATCATTTTCTGGGATTTACTTATACATATATATTGGTTTGTTATTATATTATGTACTATAGAAAATAAAAATGTCTAAATATAAATAAGGGTTCCTATCTATAAAAAATGTTTTATATTCAAAAAATGGTGTATATTTATAAAGGAGTATAAAAGTGCTCGATAAGTAGAGTTGTGTTGAGATAAAGCATAAAATATCTCCAGTTCCAATAATTTCTAAGGAACCAATATGGTGATGAACTATGTGGGTATATCTACTATGAGCCTCTCTAAGTATATGCAAGTTAGACTCCAATGTCACATCGCTTATTATATTAGTAATATGATATTTGCATATAGTTAATTGGACATGGGCTTTCCTGGTAAGTGGCCATATGTGGAATTTCCTCATATGCAAACTTGTATAACAACAAAGTGCTCCACCTGTATATCCATCTGTCTAGTGATGAAGGCAAGGCAGGTCCAGGACAAAGCAAGCATATGTCACTCTCAATTGCAATTTACTTATATACAAATACATTATATTTTGTTTTTAAAGAACACTGTGGTCATTTGTGTTTATATTGGTCTTTTCTTTAATTAACCACGATAGTGGAAAAATGTTAGAAAACAAAAAATAAATAAACAGAACCTGTAGATTTTGCAACTTTTATATGCAAATATTCTTTGCTGGAGGCTTTAATTTTGTTTGCTTTTCTTGAGGAGGCGTGTCTTTGCAAGCTAAGGAGACTTCGTTAGTGCTGCTGTGAGCACTGGCAATAGTTACTGCCACTTTCCCACTGTGCAGACAAAAATTTCCTATGTATTCAGTCTACTCCCATTTCCAGAATTTGAGCTATTGAAAGCAAAATGGCAGCAGCATAAATGCATAAAAAAATAAATAGATTAGAGGCTGTATTATCTTTTACTTATATTCTAAAACGCTGCATATTTTCAAGAATTTTTAAAAAATATGACCACAGTGGTCCTTAACTAAAGGACTCTTTATATGAACTGTGCAATCAACCAGCTTTTCTCCAAGGAACAAATGCAGACAGTACTAGTCAGAAAAAAGAAAAACAATTCCAAATTTATAATTTTGTGACTTTATTTTATTTTACAAACAAAATAAAAGGTGAAGAAATCATTGTGGCATTGTGGAGCACTGAAGTGATACATTTGCTATTATTTCTATAAAGACCAGGTTTGAAATATTACATTCTATGAATAAAAAAAATCAATGCTAAAAATAAACATTTCTTTTAAATTTCTGAAAACACATTTAAGTTTTGTAACATACTAAGAACTCCTTTTTGACTAATAGTAAAATGGCACACTAAGCTGGTGTCATGCCTATTTATTGGCTTTTGCTCAGTGACAATGTGCTCATTACAAGAAATGAGAGTGCATGCTCATGGGTACCAGCCTATTGCACATGAATAGTCTGCATTTGTATTACTCTTACAAATAATAACGGGAAATATGCTTTATTGAGTAACACAAAACTATAAAAAATAGTGTGGATGGGTATATTAAAAAAGGTCTTAACAGAAAGAAAGTCCCCAGAGAGAATACATGTTCCCCACAGGTCAAAACATCTGCAATTAAGGTAAGGATAGCATCATATGTATCATATGACTGGGATCAATGGATCCTCCTGACTGAAGGGCAAACATATGTTAATGCCCCAAATTCTTGCTAGATACCCTATGTTTAACAGCAATGCACCTGTCCTATAATGGAATTCTCAAAGACCTTCATCTTTCTTAGAATAGATTAGTTTGTTCAAAAGCACTATTCCCATTTGATCCCAAAACAAACTAGTTTGGTTCATATAAAAACAACTTTAAACCAACAAAGACCAATACAAGTGGGACTATAGCCTTAAATACAGAGGAGAATTAGTGGGACTATAGGCTGAAACAGTCGACATTCACCAAAAATTGGACGATATTGGATTGCCCCATGGGAGCCTCACAATCATACAGTCCTTCATATAAACACTCTGTAGTAAGGGGCAATAAAAACCGTCCCTATATATATATAGTTCACTAAAACAATTGTTAAACTTACAGTGGGATGAAGAGTGATAGAAGCCCTACAGAAAATGAATAATACTTTTGTGAATCTATTTAAATGTCTAAAATATAAGTTAATACACTTATTTCCTCCTCAAGTTTCTCAGAAAGACAGTTGATGCACTGCACTCTGGGAAGCTTGGCAGGGACATGCAAATGCCCCAACAATCCACGTTCACTCTATTAATCAAAAAAACACCATATACATGGCTCCTTTTAGGCATATGCTTGCCGTATTAAACAGCTTTTAGCATAGCACAGGATTATACACTAACTAGGAGACCTACCGTACTCACAGAGAGCACCGTTTTGCGGTTACTGACGCTCATCAGTGTGGGGCTGGTTCCTGATTTGTGTGGTAGATGTTTGTTTGCAGGGAGTACGTCCCTACAACAATCATTAAACTTATGGTGGGCTGAAGAGTGATAGAAGCCCTCCACCGTACAGAGTACAGAGGTACAGAAAATGAATAGTACATTTGTGATTCATTTGTGAAAATTAGTTTATATATATATATATATATATATATATATATATATATATAAATATATAATGGATTGGACCCATACCCTATAATTGGCCCTGTGCTTTGCACCTTCTGCACATGCCGTAGCTCCACACTTCATGTATCATGTATCCATTGTACTGGTATGTAGCATTGTGCTTAATGAATAAATGTTAATAGGAATAAATGCTAATATTACTGTTGCACCATATGCTATTTCTGTTTATGCATTATACCTAGAGGGTAGAAAAGCAGGGATACAATTTGAAATAAATACCAGTATTTCAACAAACTAAAAATTATAATTTTTGATGACTTTAGAGAAATGTTTGACATATGGAATGAAGCTATGTTCTACTCCAAGATGGGTTGATGTTGCTTTATATGAACCAGAACACACCTTACTTTAATAATAACAGTACTGTACTTTCTTAATGCTGTTATACAATTGAGCGCACGCATTAATTAGACTTACCATTGTCTCCGAGCTTCCAGCCTTTCCTCTTTGAGTCAGACAATGAAGTTTTCCCACTTGATACCAGACTCCATAGGAAATCCACCTTTTGCTATAGTTGGCTGTGATTCAAAGTACTGTAACTTTACTGTGCTGTAGCTCTGCCATTCCCTTCCAGGATTTCCTTGTTCCACAAAGCTTCCTCATGTCTTATATCCTTCTGAAACAAAAGTGCAATGTGATTTTGAAAACAATGAGCCTGTGTTACATTTCTGACACAAGATTGCTCTATTCTCTATCAACCCAATGTTAATATATTTATTCTACAAAGAGTAGGGCTTATACACGGTACTGAATGCTCACTATTTCAAGTACAATGTCAGACATACCAACATTAAGGCAATGCTGGCAAAGTATCATTATGCTAAACTTATAGTAGCAGGTAAAATTTGTATTTATAGCAAAATAAATAGTACATTTATATGTGCATTTGCATGTCTAAAAATAAATTAATTTCCTGATCAGAATCTCAAGAAATACAAAGTTTGAACTGCACTCTGGGTGGAGGCAAGCAAATGAGATCATAATACTGTATTGGTCCGAATATTAGCCGCACCTTTTTTTCAGATTTTTGAGTTTGCGAGTTACAAGTGCGGCTTATATTGGCAACCGTAAAAAAAAACACTGCCGATTTGCAAGTTATGTGTGCGGCTTCTATTCGAGAATGTAACATTACTGCCGATTTGCGCAATTAAAGGGTGTCGATTTTGCTTGTTTGAGACTGCGGTATTGTAGCAATTGAATATCGATTTACGGTTTTAGTGATTCTAACATCCTGTAAGGCCTGTAAACCTGCAAAAAAGTTACAGTACTGATTGGAAAGCCTGTTTCTTGCAATGGCTGATCACTTTGAGAGTCTTTTTCTCCAATTTTAAGGGTGCCGCTTGTATTTGAGTACTATCTTTTTTCCATTTTCCCCCCTTGAATTTTACAGGTGCGGCTTATATGCGGGTGCGGCTTATATTCAGACTAATACGGAATATGTCTGCCATTAATCTTTTGGATGTCATCCGTGTGGGGTTGACGCTTTGGATTTTGTGAAAGGTACACAAAATAATATTGTTTGTAGAGGACAAAAGAATAAGAGACATCCTAAACTGTAAATATATATCTATCTATCTTTGTATATAGACAACACAGGTTTTGGTATTTTAAATATTTTAGTTGCTCAATATGCTGACTCCTCTTTGTACTTATTGATGTAATATATGTTCGTACAATCAGGCTGTTAATTTTCAATGCACTTTGAGTCCTTATATATAAATGTACATTTACAGTTGTGCTCAAAAGTTTGCATACCCTGGCAGAAATTGTGAAATTTTGGCATTTATTTTTAAAATATGACTAATCATGGAGAAGTTGTTTATTGAAGGATAGTGATCATATGAAGCCATTTATTATCACATAGTTGTTTGGCTCCTTTTTAAATCATAATGATAACAGAAATCACCCAAATGGCCCTGATCAAAAGTTTACATAACCTTGAATGTTTGGCCTTGTTACAGACACCCAAGGTGACACACACAGATTAAATTGGCAATTAAAGGTTAATTTACCACACCTGTAGCATTTTAAATTGCAATTATTGTCTGTGTATAAATAATCAATGAGTTTGTTAACTCTCACGTGGATGCACTAACCAGGCCCGATACTGAGCCTTGGGGAGCAGAAAAGACCTGCGTAACAAGGTAATGGAAACTCCTAAAGATGGAAAAGGATATAAAAAGACATCTAAAGCCTTGTAAATGCAGTCAGTACTGTTCAATCACTTATTAAGAAGTTGAAAATTCTGGGATCTCTTGATACCAAGCCAAGGTCAGAAAGCCCAAGAAAGATTTCAGCCACAACTGCCAGAAGAATTGTTCGGAATACAAAAAAAAAAACCCACAGGTTTCCTCTTAGAGAAATACAGGCTGCTCTGGAATAAGACAGTGTGGTTGTTTCAAGGAGCACAATACAACGATACTTGAACAAAAATGAGCTGTATGGTCAAGATGCCAGAAAGAAGTCTTTACTGCGCCAATGCCACAAAAAAGCCTGGTTACAATATGCGCGATAACACCTTGACATGCCTCAAATTCTGGCACACTGTAATTTGGAGTGATGAGACCAAAATAGAGCTTTATGGTCACAACCATAAGTGCTATGTTTAGAGAGGGGTCAACAAGACCTATAGAAAAGAATAACATCCCCACTGTGAAGCATGGTGGTGGCTCACTGATGTTTTGTGGGGCATGGGTAATCTTGTGAAAATCGATGGCAAGATGAATGCTGCATATTATCAGAAAATACTGTCAGACAATTTGCATTCTTCTGCACGAAGGATGCACATGGGACGCTCTTGGACTTTTCAGCATGACAATGACCCTAAGCCAAGGCCAAGTTGACCCTCCAGTGGTTACAGTAGAAAAAGGTGAAGGTTCTGGAGTAACCATCACAGTCTCCTGACCTTAATATTATCGAGCCACTCTGGGGAAATCTCAAACGTGTGGTTCATGCAAGATAACCAAAGACTATGTATGACCTTGAGGCATTTTGCCAAGACGAATGGTCAGCTATACCACCTGCAAGAATTAGGGGCCTCATAGACAACTATTACAAAAGACTGCACGCTGTCATTGATGCTAAAGCGGGCAATACACAGTATTAAGAACTAAGGGTATGCAAACTTTTGATCAGGTCCATTTGGGTGATTTCTGTTATAATTATGCTTTAAAAAGGAGCCAAACAACTATAACATATATAGTTGTGAGCAAGCGGGTTGTTGCTAACGCCTCAGTTGCTGGCATGCAGCACCAACATTTAGGGACTTACGACAAACAAATACGAGACGCGAACTTAGAAAAAAAAACATTGCAACCTCGCAAAAATACGACTTTAACGGCCAACCAGCGCGCACCTGAAAACATTATAAACACAATAAATACACACAAAAAAATACATAAAAAACATACCCACAGCAAGGAAGGGGGGCACTCAGGACCTCTGCAAGTGAAGTTACATCTCCATTTAAGTCCAAATTCCATAGTTTAGAGACACGAAAATCCCCGAAGTGAGAGAAAAAATGGCCGCCGAAAAAAAACTAAAACGAGGCTACAGAACTCTAATCATGCAAAACACCACTAAGCACATACGCATTTTCACAAAGCCCATACGAGTAACAAGATACACCATTAGCAAGGACGCTACATCATACACAGCCGCGTACCACATACACATTCGCCGCCATTTTACAACACTAACTTACACAATGCGGAAGTACAAATCTAACCTAACGGCTTCCCATCGCGCACGCTGCCTATTTACACTACACTCTGCACACATTGCTGACACTTACACCTCAGCTCCACAACACTGCAAACCTACATTATATGCTGCAGCAACATCAAAACAGATTGTTAGCTCTTCAACACAATGCTTCTTGCATATATCACTTCAAAATAGGTAAAGTATATTCCTTTATTAATTTATTATTTATTTGATTACCATACACCAAACAGCATTAGCTCACTTACAATTTCATTGCCGTAATTTTTTGACGGGCAATTCTCTACTCACTAATATAGTTTCTAAAGTGTGCTTAATGCTCTAGTGGGAGCGCATGGGCACTTCAGAAACTATTTGTATGGATTTCCATACATACCGCAATGCGCAAAGCGCGGCACAAGCAAGAGAGGGGGGAAAGGAACGTAAAGGGGGTAAAGAGACAGAGGTGGAAAGGGGGAAAGTGACAGAGTGGGAAAGGGACACAGGGGAGGGAGGAGGGGGGAAAGACACAGGGACAAGGTGTAAAGAGACAGAGCGGGAAAGGGACACAGGGAAGGGAGGAAAGAGACACAGGGGAAGGGGGAAAGAGACAGAGGGGAAAGGGGGCAAGAGACACAGGGAAAAGGGGGAAAGAGACAGAGGGGGAAAGAGACACAGAGGAAGGAGGGGGAAAGGGGTAAAGAGACAGAGAGGGAAAGGGCACAGGGGAGGGAGAAGCGAGGAAAGAGACGCAGGGGAAAGGGGGAAACAGACAGAGGGGGAAAGAGACACAGGGGAGGGAAGAGGGGGAAAGAGACACAGGGGAAAGAGACAGAGGGTGAAGAGACACAGGGGAGGGAAGAGGGGGAAGAGACACAGGGGAAAGAGACACAGCGGTGGGAAGAGGGGGTAAAGACAGGGGAGGGAGAGGAGAAGAGAAAAACGGGCGGGGGGAAGAGACACAGGGGCAAGGGGGCAAGAGACATGGAGAAAGGGACACAGGGGAGGGAGGAGGGGAGAAAGAGATACAGGGGAGGGAGTGAGGGAAAGAGACACAGGGAAGGGGGAGGGAAGAGACACATGGGAAAGGGGGAAAGAGACAGAGGCGGCAAGGGACACAGGGGAGGGAGAAGTGGGGAAAGAGACACAGGGGAAAGGGGGTAAGATACAGAGGGGGAAAGAGACATGGGTGGGAGGAGAGGTGAAGAGACACAGGGGAGAGAAAGGAGGAGAGAGAAATGGCAGGGGGGAAGAGACACAGGGGCAAGGAGGAAAGAGACATAGGGAAAGGGGCACATGGGAGTGGGGAGACACAGGGGAGGGAGAAGGGGAGAAATAGATACAGGGGAGGGGGAAAGAGACAAAGAGGAAGGGGGGAAGAGATACATGGGAAGGGGGAAGAGATATAGGGGAGTGAGGGAAAGAAGAGATACAGGGGAGGGAGTGGGCGAAAAAGACACAGGGGAGGGGAAGAGACACAGGAGAGGGAGAAGGGGGAAGAGACACATGGAAGGGAGAAGAGACACGAGGAGGGGAACGACACAGGGAAAGAAGAGGGGGGGAGAGACACAGGGGAGGGAGATGGCGGGATGAGACAAAAAAGAGGGAGATGGGGAGAAGAGACACAGGGGAGGGAGGGGGAGGGAAGAGACAAATGAATTATTATACTGTCATTTATGACTGGTAAACGACTAGTATGATAATAAATGGCTTCACATGATCACTATCCTTTTTTTTTTGCTTGGCCATAGTCATATTTTCAAAATAAATGCCCAAATTTCCCAATTTCTGCCAAGGTATGCAAACTTTTGAGCACAACTGTATATACCTGTATGTATGTACTGTATGTAAACATATATATATATATATATATATATATATATATATATATATATATATATTATATATATATATATATACAGTGCCTTGCAAAAGTATCCACCCCCTTGGCATTTTCCGTGTTTTGTTGCCTCACAACCTGGAATTAACATGGATTGTTTGAGGATTTCCATCATTTCATTTACAGAACATGCCCACAACTTTGAAGATGTTTTTTTTTATTCTGAAGAAAAAAACAAATAGGACAAAATAACAGAAAAAGTCAATGTGCATAACTATTCACCCCCCTAAAGTCAATACTTTGTGGAGCCACCTTTTGCTGCAATCACAGCAACCAGTGGCTTTGGATAAGTCTCTATGAGCTCGCCACATCTTACCACTGGGATTTTTGCCCATTCCTTCTTGCAAGTTGGATGGCTTTCGCTTGTGAACAGCAATCTTTAAGTCTGACCACAGATTTTCTATTGGATTGAGGTCTGGACTTTGACTAGGCCATTCCAACACATTTACATGTTTCCCCTTAAACCACTCAAGTGTTGCTTTAGCAGTGTGTTTGCGGTCATTGTCCTGCTGGAAGTTGAAGCTCCGTCCGAGGCCGCAAATCACGCACAGAGTGGTACAGATTTTGCTCAACAATATCCCTGTATTTAGCACCATCCATGTTTCCCTCAACTCTGACCAGTTTCCCAGTCCCTGCTGCTGAAAAACATCCCCACAGCATGATGCTGCCACCACCATGTTTACCTGTAGGGATGGTGTTCTTTCGGTGATGTGATGTGTTGGGTTTGCGCCAAACATAGCGTTTTCTTTGATGGCCGAAAAGTTAAATTTTAGTCACATCAGACCAGAGCACCTTCCTCCATACATTTTGGAAGTCTCCCACATGCCTCTTTGCAAACTCAAAACATGCCATTTTGTTTTTTGCTGAAAGTAATGGATTTCTTCTGGCCACTCTGCCATAAAGCCCAACTCTATGGAGCGTACGGCTTATTGTCGTCCTATGTACAGATACTCCAGTCTCTGCTGTGGACCTCTGCAGCTCCTCCAGGGTTACCTTAGGTCTCTGTGCTGCCTCTCTGATTAATGCCCTCCTTGCCCGGTCTGTGAGTTTTGGTGGGCGGCCGTCTCTTGGCAAGTTTGCTGTTGCGCCATGTTCTTTCTATTTGGTTATGATAGATTTGATGGTGCTCCTGGGAATCATCAAAGATTTTGATATTTTTTTATAACCTAACCCTGACTTGTACTTATCAACAACATTGTCCCTTACTTGTTTGGAGAGTTACTTGGTGTTCATGGCAGTGTTTGGTTAGTGGTGCCTCTTGCTTAGGTGTTGCAGCCTCTGGGTTTTCAAAAAAAAGTGTGTATATGTAATGACAGATCATGTGACACTTAGATTGCACACAGGTGGACATCATTTCACTAATTATGTGACTTCTGAAGGTAATTGGTTGCACCAAAGCTTTTTATGGGCTTCATAACAAAGGGGGTGAATACATACGCACATGCCAATTTTCTGTTTTCTATTTCTAAAAAATAGTTTTATGTATATATTTTTCTCATTTCACTTCACCAACTTAGACTATTGTGTTCTGATCCATCACATAAAATTCAGATTAACAAAACATTGCTGTAATGTGACAAAATAGGTAAAAAGTCAAGGCTGGTAAAGAGGTTTGGACAATGAAAATGTATTGCTATATACTGCATATATATATATACATAAAAATAACCTCATGGACCATAACACACTAGGAGATCTTTATGTCCATGGTCATGCTGATCCATTTGGTATTCATGGCAGAGATACTGGAGTGGGTTGCCAGTTCCTTCTCCAGTGAGCCACAGCATACAGCTCCTGTTATTCCTAGGTTGCCTCAAATCCAAATACTGACCAGGCTCAACCCTGCTCGGCTTTAGGATGGTGTGACCTCTTGGTTCCCTGACTTGGAGTCGAACCCAGGTCACAGTGGTGAATCCTAACTACTGGACCAACAGGGAACCCTCGGATTTAGCTTAGGGCAGTATAAACTCATTATATTCCTGTATGGGTGATTGACACTTCCTGCCCAATAGAATTTATAATCTAAATCTGTTCCCAACCATCAGGAAGGTAAAGTAATTTACAACTAAATTAGTTACTAGGGAACCTGATGAACTTCATTAATGCCTTTTTTTATCCAAATTCAGTACGTAAAACAAAGAACACTGAAGGTCAGACTGAATATAGGGCTGCACTTTGTGTTTTTACCTTCTATAAATGTAATAAATGAGAGCACACACTACCTGAGTGTCTTATTCAGGATGATTGTTTGTTTATAAAGCAATGGAAGCATACATGGAAGAAGTAAGGACCTTTTTACATGCAAACTGAAGGAAATGGAGAATATGTAAACGTAAATAAATGGGTGGAGATCTGATCATCTAACCTAAATCTAGAAAAACATTCAAATGCAAATACAGTGAAAGATAAATTGAACATATTCTAAAAATTGCATATGGGTGTTGGGGAAGTGTCAATAATAGTTTTCCAATGCATATTGTGTGTTTGTTTTTTTTTGTTAAACAGTAAAAAAGTTAATCTTACTGAATGTATGCTCAGAAATTAACTATTTTCAACACCTCTTGTACATGGGGTGTTATGCCATGAAATAATTTTGTAAGCTCCCTTATTGACTTAAATAATATATTAGCTCTGGAATATGTTGGGGTATTACAAATGACGGTTACTAATAAAAATAATAGTAATAATAATAATAATAAAATAATAATAATTCACATATTGAGTCAGTAAGTTTTGGATAGTAACCACTTTCTTTAATGGCTCACACCGTTATGTAAATGTGGAACAGGACATGCATTCAGAGTAGACAAATCGTTGTAGAAAGTAATACTTTAAATGGCAACTGTGACATCTATTCCTCTTTCTTTTAGTCCTCAAACCACGTTTACATCTCTTGCTGCATCCTTTAACCACATTGCCCTGTTTCTCTTCCCATTTCCTCCCTCATTATCTTATTGACTTCAACTTTCCCTCTCTCTCTGCACTTTCCCTTTCTATCCATTCCTCTTAAAATAGAAGCATAGATTTGTCATTACTATCAAGTTAAATAGGCTGGCTTTTTCCCAGATGCACTTGAACTGCATTTGTCCCTACTACTTCTTGGAAAGCTGCTCTACTTATCTACTACCCTTTCTGTAAAGTAATACTTATGCACATTACCCCTAAATCATCCACCTTCAATGTTAATTCATGACCTTTTGTTCTTGCTACTCTCTTTTTTCTGGAAGATACTTCCCTCTTGAACTTTATTAAGAAATGCCTGATGCTATCCATGGTGATGAGCAAAGATATACGTCCTGGGCCACTTTATTAGCTGTGTCATAACAATATACATTTAGAGTAATATCCAGACTTTAAAGCGCGGCTCTAAGCAGTTCCCCAAATTGCCTATGTGGATATGGGTATGATAAGGCAAATAGAAAGCAAGGTGTAAAAAATTTATTTATTTTTACTTTTATGGATTTACATATAGGTTATATTAGTATATTATTGAATAAAATAAATCTTTAGGCATAGTAATGATGTAACTATTACTGAAGATAATATTTTGTATGGGAAAATGATGTAAAAGTGTTTTTTTGTACACAAATGGAGTCAAGGAAACATGATATCAAACCTCTGTTATTCCAAAAAGATAGAGGAAAATGAATAGTGCTTGTCTTGGCTTGAATTTGTCCATAGGAAATACCAGTGTTATCTACTGTTGGGAAACATTATCAGTCATTAGCATGTATAACATTTTTTAAATATGAAAGTTTTGACTCAGTAAACTCACAATCTTCCTCCTGTTTGTCTTATCCTTTATTTGTTGCACGGCCCAGCAGGACTCCAACTCTCCCTTAAAACCATCTCCACCTCTCTAATGTAAATAAATTATTTAACATTAATCTGTATCTTCCCTTTTCCTAAACAGCACAGCTTTGCTTTCTATTGAACACTTATTCAGTGTTTTCACATGTATATTCTGCCCAGCCCCTCTCCTTATCAATTTCCTACCTCTCTTCAATACATTGTTCCTTCTGACACAGTGACATAATGCTGAGGTGATGTGTGGTCATTTACAAGTGCATTATACTCACATTGTGTATATATACACACACATAAGAAGCTTAAAAAATAAAATCAAGTTTAAGATATGCAGTGGGATGTAATGTTGGGGGATTAACAGGGCATATCCAATTTTAAATGAGATAAAGGAGGTGGAATGACTGCTGATATTTATGACTATTTACTAGCGACTTGCCCGTCAAAAAATGACGGCAATGTGATGTATATGTTTGTGAAGTTGTTTAGTTATTTAACTATATTTTTGACCCTTGTAAGTATTGTGATATGAACATGTATTTTTTTAAAACGTTGATGTAATGGTTTTTTAAAATGAAATTTGTATCTGAAGAATTGTTCAGTTTAATATACATATAATCCAGAGAAAAGTAAAAAGTAAAAAGAGTTTTTTAAACGTGGCGAATTTTAACCTGAAGTTTAAAATATATGTAAGCAATAACCTTGAAAGTATATATTTTTAAAATTGAACTTTATTTTTTATGTAACTTTGTAATTTTTGCAAAACATTTGTCTAATTTTCAACATTATAAACAGGAACATAGTAAAAACATTTTGTAACATAATTTTCAATTAAAAGTATTAACATTTGAATGTAAAAACAGTTTAACTTTAAATTAATCAGTATTAACATGCAATTTATATCAGAATAATTGTTAAGTTTAATATACATTGAATGTAGAGGAAGGCATACAGTAAAAACTCTCCTTAAACCGTACGTAATTAAAGTAATTCATTACAGAGCACATAAACTGTCGATAAACATTAATGTAGGTAGTAATCTTAAGATAACATAGAATATTTACATTGTGACTTAAAAGGTGCTTGAGCTCTTAACATGAATTTTGTAATATGTTGAATGAAATAACTTGAAAATATTTTTTTTAAACTTGTAACATTAGAAACATTAACATAGTGACTTAACATTTTCACATAATTTTTAATAGAAATGCAAGGCAAGTATTTTGTGAGGCGAATTATCCATAAACATGACTTCTATTAATTATGACTGAATTAAACAACCAATTGTTTTGTATTTTTGAATGTTTTTCCAAAATGTTTGCATGGCTTTAGTTTGTATCCTGCAAAGTTATAGTACTTCATAGTAGACAATGTTTTTAGTAAAAATACGTCCATCTTCTAATAAATCACCTTGACTTTCATTGTTTTCAATGTAAACTTTAATAGCCTGTGGATTTTTGCAGCGTGACAACGCAACGTACAATTGACCATGTGCAAAAACTGGTTCTTCCAAGTAAATACCCACAGATTTGAAAGTTTGACCTTGTGATTTATTAATGGTCATGGCAAATGCCATAATAATGGGAAATTGTCTTCTTTGAAGTATAAAAGGGAGACTACTTTCACTTGGTGCTAAATCTATTCTTGGTATGAAAACTCTCTCTCCTTTATGGGTCCCAGTTAAAATTTCAGCATCTATAAAATGGTCCTTTAATTGTTGAACAATTAATCTTGTGCCATTGCATAGGCCTTTTTTGGGGTTCATATTTCGCAGTAACATGATAATTGCACCTTTCTTTAGCTGCAAAATATGTGGTGGCATTCCAGAAGGAGTTAAAGAGTTAATGAATTCAGTTGAAAAGTTTGCCTGACTTTCATTTTCATCAGCAAGTACAGAATCAGCACTGTGATAATTTCTTTGTGGTGCATTAATTTTTTTTAAGATTTCATTATTGAGTATTAATGCATCTTTATTTTTACACGTCAGTATAACTTGGTTGGCAAGCTCGGAATATTCTTCGTTATTTATGCTCCCTTCAAATATAGCCGATATAATATCTTGTTGACAAATCATATGAGGTGGGATCTCTACAGTGTCGTCAGGTAAATGTAGTATTTTTTCTGTTCTGCCTTCTCCAATTTTAATAAGCCAATCATTGAAATCAGTTTGGCCTTCTGATCTCATATTTTGTTGCAGTTGAAGATGGGTAAAATGTTTCCATACTGTACTTGACTTTATACATGTTTCAATAATGTCTGTTCGATTTCCATGTACAACGACAGGTAATGTTTGTCTAAAATCGCCACCCAACAACATTACCTTTCCACCAAATGGAAAAATATTATCCATGACTTCACGAAGCAAACGGTCAATATATTGGAGGGCATAGCATGACATCATTGTGGCCTCATCTATTATAATTAATTTACATTTCTTCAATTTCTTTGCTTGTAAGGATGTCATGCGAATATCTGACACAGAATTTTCCAAAATAGGCACTGGCAGTTTAAATCCACTATGAACAGTTCTTCCACCTTCTAATAAAAGTGCAGCAATTCCAGTAGTGGCAAACGCCATTGCTATTTGTCCTTGTGCTCGTACTGAACTCATTAATAAATTGTACAAATATGTTTTCCCTGATCCGCCAGGTCCATCAAGATAGAAATAACGCTCTGTCACCATGTCATCATCTATAGCATTTTTAATGGCATGAAATGCTTGCAATTGTAGTGTATTTAAAGTTGCAAGTCTTTCTTCTGTTCTTTCTGCTTGTAGTTGAATGTCATAGTCTTCAAAGTTAATGTCATCTATTAGACCTGGATCAGGCAAATTAAAACTTGCACAACTTAATCCATGAGTTAAAAAGACTTCTTGAATTTCCATTAAGGCTTTTAAGTGTGCAATGGGTTCATTGTATCGTCGCATAAAGTCTTCAGCCATATTACTTTTAAAAGTCTCCCACAAAGCTAATGCATTTGGAGCATTTGAGAAGATACAAATAAAAGCAAATTGTTCTCTCATCTGTCGTGGCATTTGACATTGTGCTGCTTCTTCTAAACATCTTTCCCACTCTGTATCATCAGCGAGTAAGTTTCTATGTCTTGCAGCTAAATGGAAGGATTCATATACAATGTCATTAACAGTTCTTAATTGTTCAAAACTTTGTGCTCCTGGAACATTTAAAAGTAATATCCGTAAGCAAAATCGTTCAACATCTCTTGGACTGACTGTGTAAATTCGTGGAATTATTTTATTGCCTCTGGTTTTTCTTGCTCTCCATAATCCATTCACAAAAACATAGTGATATGGAATTTCAATATATAAGTATTGTGTTGCTTGAGCATCAGTGGAATTTAATGCAAACCATGCAGTTAGTGTAGTGTGACGATCTTCACTTTGGGCCAATGCATTCATTTCATTTCCAGCATGGAAATAGACTAAATGTCGTTGTGGCAAATGTACTGCTAACCTATATACTGCATGTGATCTATCATGCATTTCAAATTTTAAAAGCCGCCACATAGCTTCTGGCGCACTGACATAGCGAGCATCTACATGAGATGCAAGTTCATCATGTACTAACTCACTACTTTCAGGGTTGTCTGCACTTTTGACGACTACAGTAGCTGCATCGTAACCTTTGTAAATATATTTGTAGACATATTTAATGGATTTGATGGAAGTGCAGGCTTCTACGTTGATGTGGGCGTTGTACTTCATGAGTAAATGTGGATTGTAGGGTACTACATATCTATTGTCCACTTTTTTTCCACGAATAATGGCACTATCTCCTTCTCTTCTTTTATAAAGTGGATATCCATCACAATTTGCATATGTTTTGTCTCTATAATCTTTTGGAAAATCTTTTGAACATTGATTATTTTCCATACATGGTGATTGTGGATTAAGGTCTCCACAGGGTCCATGAATCATGCGATGAGTAACAATCTCATATAGTCTACCATATAGTTCTGGATCTGGTAGTTCAGCAACTATGACTGCATCCACTTTGTCGGAAGTATCTAATTTATCTTTCTCTTGAAGTATTATGAGAAGATGTGCATGTGGAAGGCCTCTTTTTTGAAATTCAATGGTATATACATAAGCAAGACATTTGCCAAATAACTGATTTATAGTGAAGTCACGTATTAATTCATTTAATTTCATCTTAAAAACTCTGGCTACTAAATCTGGTCGATCTGAAGCACTTTGTCCAAGAAGTAGATTTTGATTAATTTCTGGCCATTGTGGATTACATGTAAATGTCACAAATAAATCTGGTTTTCCAAATTTTGTCACAATAGCCATAGCATCATTGTATCTTTCTCTCATATTTCGAGGAGATCCTTGAAAGGAAGATGGTAAAATGATGGCTTTGCCAGCTGTCATGTCTCTGCTTGTAGCCACGTCAGCAACATAGTCCATGAGTCCACAATATTGTTCTACACGTAGTTTATCTTGTTGATATTTTATAAAGTTTAAATTATTTGCCTCAACTTGCAAATATGAATCAATAATCCATTGTTGTGTTAGTTTGCCACCACATAAAATTGGATTAAATTCATCTCTAATGGCAATTTGAGCAACTTTAAATTCAAGCATAGAAACATTATTTCGGATTCTGGCTTTAGCATTTGGGTAACTGGGAAGGGTTAATTTTGGTTGCCAACCTGCTTCTCCGTGTGGGAAAAAGATGGGATATGTCATTGGATCTAAATTTGGACTTAAGATATTAATATTAATAAATGGTTGCTCCTCATTTCTGGGATATACTCTAATGTCTCTTTGAAATGGTGGTTCTCCTTCATCATTCTGAAAGACCATTGCAACCTCATTTGATGTTGGCAAGTTATAACGACGTTTATCAGTATGTCTGTCTCTTTTAAGCACCATATTAACCTTTGGCATGGGTAATTGATGTCTTTGTGCATGAAGTAGTTGTTCATTTTCTACTTTTGCCAATTTTTTGTAAGCTTTACTGTAGGGATTGTTGTCCATAATGTTTTTTAGCTCTATAAAAACACTGGGTAAGCATTTTTTATTTTCTTCCATCTGCATACGTTGGTCAACAGCTTCCATTGTATCTAGGACATATAGTTGAGCGAATTTTCTTTGCTCTCCTTCCTCTGGATGTAAATGTGAAGTCCGATGATAAATTTGTCCTTGGACTTTAAAACAGTAAGGACCATGTCCTGGTATATTAGCAGCCAATGTTGCCCCCATAGATGCAAATGATATGGGACTATTGTAGGATCTTATGTTTGTCTTAACATTTTTGTAATTTGGAAAAGTAGGTTCAGTCATAATATTTTGTAAATAGGTTGGAAATTGTTTCCTTTGTGGAAGTTTGAACTTTCCTTTTTGACAACAACTAATAAATTGTCCATCTCGGGGTCTCTCCTGTTTAAAATAATAAGCCTCACAAAATTGACATTGAGTAGTCATGTCCCCACAACTATGAACCTCTACTGCTAAAGACTTCAGTAAAGGACAATTTGCAAAGCATATTGGATGTTGACTTTCATATTCATCAGATGAAAAGTCATGAAATGTTTCAACAACAGGTTCTAAATGTTTAGTTTTTTTCGTAGATTTTCTTGGTATATGTTGGACTTGTTTGGTTGAAATGTCCTGTAAGTTTTTAGTAAGAGTTTGTAAATGCTTTGTTTTTGTAGTTGCTTTTTTTGGTCTGTCTTGACTGGTATGTTGTAAAATGTCATCTGATGTTTTAGGAACAGTTTGTAAATGCTTTATTATTTTTTTATTTTTTTTGGTTCTATCTTTCATTTTTGCAGCTGATATTCTTTTATTTGCAAGTCTTTTGCGTTCTTTTTCTCGTCGAATTTCTTTCTCCTCCGGTGTCTGCTGGGCGGCCCATCTCTCTTGTCTTTCTCTAGTTTGACGTCTTTTCTTCTCTTCTTTGGTCTCGTTATCAGCCATATTAATCTGTAAAGGAAAAAAAATAAATGTAATTGTGTATATTTAAATTTGTAATTCCTGTTAAAGATTCTTGTGCACAATTGGTGAAATAAAAGGCAAATCATTAATGTATCATTTATATTTAGTTAAATTTATAATTCCTGTCCTCACTGGTTAAGAATTTGGCCAATGGAATACTGCTGTAAATAAGCATGTAACATATATTTTTAAAATAATGGTTTTATTTATTAAAAACGTTGTTTGTGGATAGATATTTACCACTGCAAAACTTCTTTGCTAAAAAAAAAAGTGATGTGGTTATTGAGCTATGCATTGCATAGTAGCAATTTAAATAAAATAAGGGAGATAGTAAATAAATTATTTTATTTTTCTGTTGACACAGATGCAACTGAAAGCAGTTTCTTTAGTTTTATACTTTAGTACTTATTATACTTTACCTTGGTTGAAGTGTGATTTAAATCCGAATGTTTGTTGGTCCTCGGTTCAAAATCGTTGTCCAATGGTGTGGTCCTCTGTTGGAAGTCCTCGTCCGATGGTGTGGTCCTGTGGCGATAGCCCTCGTCCGATGTTGTGGTCCTGTGGCGATATCCCTCGTCCGATGTTGTGGTCCGTTGGTGAAAGTCCTCGTCCGATGGTCTGGTCCTGTGTTGAAATTCCTCGTCTGCTGGTCTGGTCCTGTGTTGAAATTCCTCGTCTGCTGGTCTGGTCCGAGTCCTCGTCCGATGGTCCGGTCCTGTGGAAAAAGTCCTCGTCCGATTGTCTTCACGCAGTATCTGTTGTAATATAAAATAGAAAATGTTGTTTGAGTGAAATGTCTTTTAAATAATTTAAAAATGTATTAATTTGACTGTATTGTATCAGTTATGGTTATTTTTTTCTATCTTTTTTTTTTTTTACTTTCTGTACAATCCGACAACTTTTGTTATTCTTATTGAAGGTTCTTAGTAAGGCTTGTGGGTTGTGATATATTAAATAAGAATATAAATTTATTTTGCTATGTGTTTATGTTATTTTTTGTACAATCCTGTTTTGTGCACACCACTTGTGGTATACTTATTTAACCTTTATTGGGATGCTTATAGTTAGTGAAACATGAAATAATATAATTAATGTAGTTTGCTATGTGTTTGTGTTAGTTTTTGACAATCCTGTTTGGCGCGCAGCACTTGTGCAAAAGTTATTTCTTCTTGATTGTACTGGTTATAGGTTGTTAAACATTAAAGAAGAATGTTAATGTAGTTTCCTATGAGTTTGTGTGATTTTTTGTACAATGCTATTAGGTGCGCAACACTTTTGTTATTCTTATTTTTGCTTCTTTGTAAGGCTTATAGGTTGTTAAACATTGAATAAGAAATTCTGTTTTGTGTGTAGCAGTTTGTGTCTCATTCAATTGCGATTTGGCTAATTGAATCGTGCCCTAAATAAGCACAAAGCATATTTTTTTAAATAAGTTTTTAGTCATTGAAAAACTTTATTTTGGATATATTTTTAGTAACTAAAAACTTCTTTTAAAAAAATTGTTATGTTGTTATTTAGAGCCCTATTCAATTGGGCAAATTGCAATTGAATGAGGGCCTTTGTGTGTACCATATGTTGCATATTTTACAATGTAATAGTACTCTAAGGCCGTCATTGAATTGCAATGTTGAAAATTGAATAGGGTTGTAAATAAGCACATCACATATATTTGTTAAAATAGAATAAGGGCCTAAAAGTGCTTATTTATAGCCATATTTAATTGTCCAAAATAGCAATTGAATGAGGGCCTTTGGTTACTGCATTTGTTATATTGTGAGCTCCTCATTCAATTGTGTTTTGGCTAATGGAATAGAGCTCAATATCAGCACAGAGCATATTTTTTTACGGAATTTTGTATTTAGTGAACTTGTATCCAAAAGCAACGTGTTCACAAAAGAAAAATTTCCTTTAAAAAATATGCTCTGTGCTTATATAGAGCCCTATTGAAATGGGCAAATCACATTTGAGTGAGGCCCTTGGCCATTAAAGATATATAGGTCCTCATTGAATTGCAATTTTGCCAATTGAAGAGGGCTCTATATAATCACATAACATATTTATTGAGCAAAGTTTTTAGTTATTGAAAACCTTGATTGTGGTTAGAAATTCAGTAACTAAAAAGTTCTGTATAAAAAATATGTTATGTGCTTATATAGAGCCCTATTCAATTGAGGAAGTCGCAATTGAATAAGGCTCATGGTTCTTTCTTGTTTATACTTAATACTTTACCTTGCTTGAAGTTTTGAATGACAGACGGTCCCCTCCTGCCAATCTTAATGCACCGGTCTTCTTGTAGTGTCTGTTTGAAAAAGAAAGTGAAATAGTTATTTGTATATTTATAATTTTTCATCTAGCAAAGCATGTCCTTTTGAGCATGTAATGTCTTGTTGTATCTTACCTCTTCTTCTTTGTTGGTGTTCTTTAAAAGGGATTGTGCTTCACAGTGCACGGTGCAAATTGTTGAGGGACGCTATTGATGCAGAGTCTGTTTGAATATTCAAAGAAATAAAAAGATTCAGCTTTATGTGATCTATTGAATTGAAGTAAATGAATGTCATTGAAATATAGTTGTGTAATTTTTTTCAATTAACCTTATTTTTTGTTGGGGGCTACACACATATGTCACATACATGAAGCACATTCCATAGTTTAATGTAATTATTTTGTCTACGTGTGACATATCAGTATACATGACTCAAATTTAAATGGTTAAATTAACCTTATATTTTTTTTTTCCAACACACATAAATGTGTGTGTGTGAGATGTAACTATAGATGATACACGTGCGTGTGACATATCAGTATACATGACATATAATGTCATTTAAATGTAGTTGTTTACTGATTTTGTTTTAAGCTAATTTTGTTGCAGTGGCAATACACATAAATGTGCGTGTCACATGTCACTATGAAGGGGCAATACACAGAAATGTGCGTGTCACATGTCACTATACATTATACACATATATGTCCGTGTCACATGTCACTATGAAGGGGCAATACACAGAAATGTGCGTGTCACATGTCACTATACATTATACACATATATGTCCGTGTCACATGTCACTATGAAGGGGCAATACACAGAAATGTGCGTATCACATGTCACTATACATTATAGACATATATGTGCGTGTCAGATGTCACTATACATTATAGACATATATGTGCGTGTCACATGTCACTATACATAAACCTCTGTTTAATATTGAATTATGTTTTTTTTTGGTTTTGTTAAATGAACCGTATTTTTTTTTTGAGCCTATACACATAAATGTGCCATACATGTCACTACATAAATGCTATTTTTTTTTTTATTTGTTTGACCTGTCCTGATAATAAAATGTAATATATTATAGCTTACCTCTCAGTTCATCACCTGAGGAGAAATGTATTTTTTTGTTTGAAATAGGCAGTATTTATAAACTTGTAGAAAGTTCTGGAAAGTGAGACCGTTAGAACGCAATACGCATGCGCTATTTGCGTTCCAGCTTACAATTTGCGTTCCATCCGCCATTTTCTGCGTATTACTGTTCAAAATGGTGTTTAATATGATTGTGATACGTTCCGCATAGTATGTGTTTCATTATTGCGAGTAAGTGTAGTGTAGTTACGTCTGAAGCCTCGTTTTCGTTTTGTTCGTCGGCCATTTTTTCTCTCGCTTAGCGATGGTATTAGTGTCTAAAGTGTTTTATTTTGATTTAAATGTAGGTGTAACTTGTTTTTTTGAGGTGCTGGCTGGTTCCTCTTGCTGTAGGTAAGCTTTTTATGTGTTTGTTGTGTGTCTTTCTTAAGTTTTAAATGTTTGTATGTCGGCGTGTTGCGTCCGATGTTTGCGAAGTCGTAATGTGTGGTAACGTGTCTCGTATGGTGTTTGCGTGTGTAGCCTCGTTTTCGTTTTATTCGTCGGCCATTTTTTGTGTCGCTTAACAAACTATTTATTGTCTAAACTCTTTTATTTTGAGTGCAATTAAGTTGTAAGTTGCATTTTTGAGGTCCTGGGTGCTTCCTGTTTGTGTAGGCAAGGTTTTTATGTATGTCCTGTGTGTATGTATTGTGTTTGTAATTTTGTAATGTTCGCGAGTTGCGTCCGAGTGTTGCGAGGCCGTAATGTGTGTGAACGTGTGTCGTATGTTGTTTGCGAGTGTCGTAATGTGTGTGAACGTGTGTCGTATGTTGCTTGCGAGTGTCGTAATGTGTTGCGACGTAAACTTTTTTTGAAATTTTGCAAGGGTCGCAGTTGCTGCAACTGAAGACCTCGCTTTGCGAGGTCCTCAGGTGCTGGCATGGAGCGCCTGCGGCTCACAACTATATATGTGATAGCACCGCGCAAGGAAATGTGTCTGTGGATCTTGTTTGTGAAGTGGGTGGAAGGATCTTGGGAAGTGATGCAGGCTGTGGTGGTTGGAAGAGGGAAGCAGAGGAGGCCGTTTTAATATTGAGAATAAAAAAATTGGTTGGTCGACGACATAGGTATAAAATGGAAGAAGCAGACTTACAGAGGGATTTTAAAGTCATAAATATGGTTGACCTGCTTCTTTTCTGACATCTCTGAATGTTGCAGGTTTGTGTGGAATATGATGGAGAACAACCTAAACAGGCAGTTGGGGCATTAGATTAACAGCAATGAGACAGTATAGGTTTCAGTGCATTCTCTGTTTATGAAGGACAGAAATAGGATTTAAAAAATAGTATGTGGAGAATTTCCAAATATAGCGTAGATCTGATTTGTTGGCTCCCTTTAAAGATCATGTGGTCACTGTTCTTTCCTAATGCAATTCTTTACAGTGTTTTAATGATATTTAGCTCATCATAAAATGACATAAGATTTTAATGTTGCTAAGCAGTTTGGACAATCAAAGAGAGAAAGTGTCTAAAGTTCTCAGCCCAAATCAGTTAAGTGGTGCCTGTCTCGCTTACTGAAATAACTCATGTTAGGAGCCCACGGCCCATGGCTGTAAGGACGTGATCTGCTTTACATAGGAGCTATGTGTACATCCTTTACCCTTTAATTTAGATTTGCTTGTAGCATTTCAGAGTGCTGGCTGCTCAGTGTTAATGGAATTTAATGACAGGGGAGTCGTCCACATACCTATAATGGAAGGTGCTCAAAGCTGATGGAGCAAATGAAGGCCTACAGACTTAATAACATACATTATTTGTAAGTCTATCAAGTGCCTACATGCTAATAAAGTAGTACAGCATGCTCACTTAGGCCCTCATTCAATTGCGATTTGGCCAATTGAATAGGGCTCTAAATAAGCACATACCATATTTTTTTTAAAGAAGTTTTAAGTTAGTGAACATCTATCCAAAAGCAAGGTCTTTACTAACTAAAAACTTATTTAAAAAAAATATGCTATGTGCTTATTTAGAGCACTATTCAATTGGCCAAATCTCAATTGAATGAGGCCCTAAGTAGAGTGCTTTTGTGAAAAGTGCAGATTAAGTTAACGCCCTAGAATAATTAATTATTCATTAAGGTGGATCCTTGTCTTGTGGTGAAAGTGCAGGACAAATCCTTACGTAATAATACAAACCAAAGAGCAAACCAAATGCAAATGAAGAAAATAACAAACCAGTTTAACTGGAAAGTATTATTACAGAAAATTATAGAAAAAGGAGCCTGAGGACTCAACGTTATGCACCACGATTTAAGACCAGCGTAGAATGTTTCTTCGGCTCTTACTGCCAGCCAATTCGCAAGGTCCAACCATCCCAACAGGAAGCCCAATTTAAATCAAGCTCAGTGGTAGTTGCCTTCCAGTTTTTGGCAAGGATACTTCTAGAGGCTAAAAAAAATGGTCTGACAGAAATTTAGCTTGTTTGAGAGACTCGGAATAGGGAGGCCTAAATAACTTGTGTGACTATTTTTTATTTGTTCTTATAGCTCTACTTTTGCGCTTGCTGTTTTCTTTCCTTTTTAATTTGTCGTTGTCCAATCTGCTATCCCCTTTCTATTCCTATGTCCCACCCATCTTCTTTTCCCTGTGCCACACATAAGGAAAATCAATTACAGATTTATTTTGCCAGTGGTAATGAAATACAATAGCTATAACTTGCTTTGAAACAAATTAAACCAGGCTGTAGAAATGTAAATCAATCTAACAAACAATTGTCTACTCACAGCAGTGTTTCTGTGAACTTGGAGTTGTGTCTTGATGTGTTTGCTGGTGGAGCAACAAATCAAAACATCAACCCGTCAAGCTCTGGAATTTGCTGCTCACAAGCTCAATTGAGCAAAACATTGTCTTGGTTCTGGGCAATAAACAAGTGATACAATTACCTTTGAAGGAAGGCCTGAACAGAGAGATATGTTTCACTCTGCATCCATCTTTTAAATAGTAAAAAAAGAATATGTAATCTTCTTAAGAGCAATATTATGAAATGTAGTATATACTGTAAAAGCGACTGAGAATATATATTTTATTGTAAATTATTAAATGTAAACTAGATCAAAATGTAATACACAAGATATCTTCTTATACGTGCTTAGTACAAAAATCTTTTATAAAACTGAAAAGCTTTATTATGGCAAATTGTTCCAAAACATTGTTTACATACTCATTTCAACTACTAAATATCTGATATGTTATTATAATATCTGTAATAGTACTACATTTAGAGCACCCTTATCCAGGTGTGATTTTCACTACTTTATTACAGCATGAAAAAAATATATAAACGAAAAGATCATACAGATATTGATTTAATTGAATTTACAATGGAAACATGTTAATGTAGTTGTATACCCTTTTAATAACTAATCAGGATCATAAGTGTAGAAACTGGGGGGGGGGGGGGGGGGGCAAACCTCCCCCAGATTTTTCTTTGTTTGTATATCTGTATATATAAGCTATTTCATGGCATGTGTATACAATGAGCTGTATCCCCCCAGAATTATTCTGGCTCCTACACTCCTGGGGCCTCATTCAATTGTGATTTGGCCAATTGAATAGGGCCCTATATAAGCACATAGCATATTTTTTTTACAGAACTTTTTAGTTAGGGAACTTCTATCCAAAAGCAAGGTCTTCAGTAACTAAAAACTTCTGTAAACAAATATGCTCTGTGCTTATATAGAGCCCTATTCAATTGGCCAAATCGCAATTGAATGGGTCCCCTGGTTAGGATACAAACTTTTTTTTTTTGAGAGCACAATTCTGATTTTCTCTGGCTGTTCTCTTTGCCTGATGTCACTAAATCTCATCAAAATGTATTGGACTCAGTACAGATAGCTCAAGAGAACACATAAAAAGACTAAGTTAACGTAAAATAATCAATAATTTATCCAAGAGTTTTTGTAATTTAAGGGTTATAGTGTAAGTGGAATACTACAAGATTTATAATACAAGTGCAGAAGTAAGGTGCAGGACATAGTTAAGGAAAGCTTTAGGTGTGTTTAGCATCATGAGTGTCACTCATGTTGTATTTAGTGAATCAACTTAAATATTACATCACAATGTACTGATTCTTGCCAGCGGTAAAATGTACACATTTATTTCACCATGTATTGTAGCCTTTAGGCAGCAACCTAGATCATTGCTTATTAGCAAGTCCACCAAACTTCTCTTTTCCATATGCTTTACCAATTAGGGCACATAACAGTACATGTTATGCCTCTTGAATTAGAACCTGATAACTCATTAGTGAAGATGGCCCATTACACCTGTTGTGACAATATTGTCTTAAAGTAGGCTCACCTCCCTTTAGGTTGACATATTCAAGTAACCAGCTAGTTTAGGAGATAAGTTATACATACATTTTTATGTGACCAAAGAGGGACACATATTATTATTGAAAACAGGCAAAAGATTTGCTTGTGTTGTAACAATTCAATTATTGCAGAATATTAATAATATTCTGCAAGGGGTCTTAGGGAGGGACACTGAGTGAGTTATTGGTATTACGAGGGGGGAGGGGTGCGCAAACAAGATTTTATAATCTCCCCCTCTAAAAAAAAATTTGGTCAGCATGGAGGCCCTCCATACTCTAGCTGCTCCAGTGAAAGAGCACTATAATTATGACTGTTAAATATTATTGGTTCATCAAAATGTAACAACAGTTCTTTGATGTATACATCTGAAATGGAATCGTTAGGGGAAGACAGTGAGCTAACAAGACAGCGTTTATGTAACTTTCAGAACATTTAGGAATACAAATCCCTCGAGTGATCAGGAATATGAAAGAGATGGGAGATCTTACCGATCTAGAGAAATTCGTTCCAACAAGAGATATTGATGTATCTACATTTTATAAAATGTTATCTTCCTTCCCATCTAAATGTAATCATAATACATTGCAAAAGTATTACATGATGGTATACATCTGTGTCTCTTTCCCCCATGTCTCTCTCCCGCCCGTGTCTCTCCCCCTGTTTCTCTGTGCCCCTCCCCTGTTTCTCTCCCCATGTGTCTATCCCCCCTCCCCTGTGTCTCTTCCCCCTCCCCTGTGTCTCTTTCCCCCTCCTTCCTCCCCTGTGTCTCTCCCCCCTCATCCCCTGTGTCTCTTTCCCCATGTCTCTTCCCCCTCACCCCTGTGTCTCTTCCCCCTCCCATGTGTTTCTTTCCCCCCTCCCCTGTGTCTCTCTCCCTAGGATGTGTCTCTTCCCCACTTCTCCCTCCCCTGTGTCTCTCCTTACCTCCCCTGTGTATTTCCCCCTTCCCTTTTTCTCTATCCCCCTCTCCCTCCCCTGTGTCTATTTCCCCCCTCCTCCCTCCCCTGTGTCTCTCCTTACCTCCCCTGTGTCTTTTCCCTCTCCCCTGTTTATTTTTTCCCTCCCTGTTTCTCTTTCCCCCTCCCTCCCCTGCGTTACCCCCCTCCCCTGTGTCTCTCCTTACCTCCCCTGTATCTTTCCCCCTGTCCTGTTTCTTTTACCCCTCCCCTGTTTATCTTTACCCCCTCTCCCTCCCCTGTGTCTCTTTCCCCCTTCCTCCCTCCCCTTTGCCTCTTCTTGCCCCCTCTGCCTTTTCCCCTGCCCTGTTTCTTTCCCCCCTTCCCTGTTTCTCTTCCCCCCTCTCCCTTCCCTGTGTCTCTTTCCTCCCCCCCTCTTTCCCCTGTGTCTCTCCTTACCTCCCCTGTATCTTTCCCCACTCTCCTGTTTCTTTTACCCCTCCCCTGTTTCTCTTTACCCCCCTCCCTCCCCTGTGTCTCTTTCTCCCCTCCTCCCTCCCCTGTGTCTCTCCTTACCCCCTCTGTCTTTTCCCCTGCCCTGTTTATTTCCCCCTCCCCTGTTTCTCTTCCCCCCTCTCCCTCCCCTGTGTCTCTTTCCTTCCCTCCTCCTTCCCCTGTGTCTCTCCTTCCCTCCCCTGTGTCTTTTCCCCCTCCGCTGTTTCTTTTCCCCCTCCCCTGTTTCTCTTTCCCCCCTCTCCCACTCTTGTGTCTCTTCCCCCTTTTTCCTCTCTGTGGTTTGGTTCACTCTCTGTACCTCAGTCCCTCTCTCACTCACTCAGGTCTGTGTCTATGTGTGATGTGTTTTCTCTGTGCTGTCTTTGAATGCATCATGGCTGCCTTGCTACGATCAATTCCTGCTTTAGGCCCGCCCCAATGACGTCATGACCACTCCCCTCTATGTCATCAGCGTTACACACTATGAAAACTATTATATATGATAAAGTTACATTCATCAACAAATTGTTGAAGAATCTATGGAGAAATGGGAGAATGTGGCACTTGATTCACATACTCTGGTTTTGGTCTAAGGTATTTCCTGTGTGGAGACAATGGTAAGATTTCTCCTTACAGGAAAAAAATAAATTGCAAACACTGGACAACATTTACAGGGCATTACAACAAAGATAACTACAATTTAGAAAAAAAACTTGATTTATCTAATCTTTATTCTGTATTCAATTAGATGAATTTAAGTGATATTTAAATAGAGAGGAATAATTGTAGAAGGTCTAGAAATGTTTGTTTGTAATCTCTTTAGCCTTCTTTTTCTCCATTGTTTTATATACAATAACATTTTATAGATTCTGTTATGGTTGTCAATGACGATCATATACAAACTAATACTGTATGTAAATTGTATGGGATTGCTGATGTTAAAAGTGTATGTGTATATTTCCAATAAAAAATCTAACAACAGTTACACCCTCTAATATGGTAATCAGTATTTTGGACTAAGTCATGAATATGCTAGATGAATTTACAGATACCAGTCATATTTAAAAGGACAAATACATTTATGAGAAATATTATAAATACATTATAAATGGTCCCTTAGACATTTCTGCACAGAAATATATGGAACAACATATAGAGATCCTAATCATCAGCCTTAGTTTTACACCAGGTTTACTGAATATTAAGTAAAGAAAATGCAGTTATTTGTTATGGTGAAAAAGAGTGTCAATGAATTGGGTGGAAATATAGTAGGATAATGAGTGGGTATGGAAAGAGATAAAGAGTGGTTGTGTGTGGATATGGAAAATAGAGAGGGTGTTGTTAAGTGGATATGGAAAGAAAAGGTGGCTGTAAGTTTGTATGTATAGAAAGATGGTGGCAGTGTGTGGGTATGTAGAGAGAGGGCATGGACATTTAAGGTGGTGGCCAGGGGTGAGAAGAAGAATGAGATGTATCCGGTCCTTTATGATATTTAGTCTCAAACTTAAACTATGTCAACATTTGGACAAATTAAGAAGTTCATGAATATATTATGCAGGGAGGGTGCTGACATTTTATACTGTGTCTCTTCATTTTACAATAACGTACTACTCAAATGCTAAAACTTTACTTTTATGAAAGGATACATTTAGTGTTTGGTGAATAGTTCCCAATCCTCATATAACCCAAAGCACAGAGACAGACTACTTCCAGTAAATTGCATCTTTACACATAGGTGTCTGAAAGAGACTAACAAATTCCTTGTAAGAACAAGCTTTCACCATTGGAGGCTAATCAGCTTGCATTGCTTTCCTAACTAAAGAGTAAATATGAAGTTAATTTGGAGTTAAATTACTATTCATGGAATGAGGTGAAGGTAAACATTTCATTAGCACACCGGCTTCATAACTAACAAACCATGGTTGCAATAATGGTCTATAGAGAACTGAGAAACAATCATAGATTATAGGTCTTTGTTTCTTATTCAACAGTAAACCAGAAGACTGAAATACTAGATCTACTCAGTGTTAACAAGCATGACAAAGTTAAAGTAAATAGTATCTATTAAAATGTGTAAAAAAAATCAGAGAGATAGTAGGAAAAATATTTATTTAGAAGTAGTAAACCCATAGCCTTCATATTGCATTCATTGTAAAATCAATACCATTATAGAAAATATTTCCATCACTGCTATATGTAGATAGAATGATGGTATTCTTTCATTGTTAGAAAATATTTGGCAAGAGAAGTGTTCTTTAATAAAGATGTGAATTTTGAAATAGGTATAGGCTTGAAGACTTGAATTTTTTTTTATCATACTGGTCACATGTATCTCCTTATATGCTTTTAACAATATGTATGGGGAAAAGACAATCTTTTAGTCTGTCTATAGTCTCCTATTTAACATGGTCTGGCTGGTAGGTTTAAATCATGGGGTAATATATCTTTCAGAAACATGCATTAAATATATTCAGATAATCTCATACTATCCAAATATGGTGTGCACTGTCACAAAAGAATGATTGAAATACAGAGCATTCAAGGGTTTGCAAGTTTTCAATCTTGCAAGGTGATTCTAAGCTCAAAGACAAGGCTCTCCATTTTTTTCAATGGCTTAAAATAGTTTTTAACTTGTACTTGTGTGGAGCCCATGAATAGAGCTACGGAATATGTTGGCACAGGGGCTTTGTGTTCATTCCAGGCAATACCTTTTTGTTTGTTTTTTAAAGCTTTTTGCAGTATTTATGTTTTTCTTTTGGGTTCAGTAAAAATTATCATCTATCAAATATTTTTTTACAATATTCATCACAACACAAAAGTACCGGTATATATATTCCAGTTCTGCATTTTGTCTGCAACTTAATGCAACACGTAATTTAAATAAACAAGTGTATAACATGAGTAGTAATTTCAGACTTTATTTTTTCTTTTGCTGACCTTCAATGTGCACACACAAAGCAATACCATCACAACTTGGGAAGCCATCAAATGGTATAGGTTAACATAAACAAGCAAAAAGTTAATTGCTGTAACATATTGGATATCCTATAAATCATTTGAATTTCAAAGTGTTTTGTTAGTTTTTAATTTATATCTAATGTTACTGGCATTATATTTGCATAGATAATTATACTTCATTTATAATATGCCAACACATTCTGTAATGCTTTAAAGGGATTATGTACAAAACAAAATACAATAATAACACATGACAAAGAATGGAAAGCATTATCTGTGAGTTTAAAATTTAATATAGATAGTTTAAGCACCTTATAAGATTGGGAACTCACAAATTTACAAACTAAAGGGAGTGGGAGAGGCAGAAATCGTAGTGGATACACCAGGAAAAGAGTAAAATATGAGAGTGATAGACAATTCGGTTGCTGTACGACGTGTAAAGTTTATTTGGGAAGAAAAATGTGTAAAGTTAGAAAGAGGTTATATAGGTTATATAGTAACACAAAAATATCAGTACCTCTCACCTTTTCTTGCTTTAATACTCCATGGATACGACCTCTCAGGGTTTACAGTAAAATATTTCACATACTGTAAGGTATTGTAATACTAAAAGTAACCTAAAGTTGATTTAATTAGTGCATAGTAATTACCTATTTTTCTGATTATAAGTTGTAAGATTTTTTTCAGAAATGTAGGTTCCAAAAATGTAACTCTCCTTATAATCTGGTCACTTCATTATCCAGGTCTTTGTTTCTTTCATCTTGAAGAGTTTACATGGTCTTCCTATGTTCCCAATATTTGGTCATATGCAGTACCTTTTTTTTAAATAAAATAACTTTTTCTCACCTACCTTTAACATATAATGGTATTTATCATTGCCAATGTTACATCCAAATGGCACTCTCTGCCGTGACATTAATGTAATCACTGGTCTACGCTAATCAAACTGAGAAGTGGGAAATATTCCATGTGTCCAAACCAAGCACATTTTCATATTTTGAGATCAATTTGTACCTGCGATAAAATTCATTAGCCGCTGTTACTTGAACAATGAATCAATTATACAAATGCAATAAATTTAATTTCAAATGTTTCTTCTAGGTCATTACATTTATTTGCCTCACCTCTCAGTGAACTTCGCTATGAGCAAATGTTATTTCTTTTTTCTAGTCCATGTATGGGTAAATGGATAATGTCATTACTTGCTTCCGTCCATGGAAGCTGCAGTCAGTCCATTTCTGCATCTTTTACACAAATTGACAGTGCATGACTCTCGTTAGGGCCTGGGATGCGTGATATTTTCATATCAGCTTTGCGCTAGCAAAGGTCACTGCTTCTGGCTAGAGGGGATCTGCTTCGTCTCACGATTGTAAGCGATCTGTTTATCAGTAAAATGTTTAATGTTTTTTGAACAGCTTAAATGCCAGAGCTACTTGTGACTTGCCTGATTTTACTAAATGTCTATATATTAGTTTTGTTTTACTGTGAATTAAAAATATTGTGTAATAGTTCAAATGTAAGTTGATTTTATGCAAAATATCACACTTATTGAAGTAATGGAAGTTGTCTAGTTAGCCTTTTCCTGCTCCATGTGTGAAAAGACAGTGAGCTGCCATTTACATTTGCGTTTTTTTAAAAATCATCTATGGAATTGCAAGTAAAAAGGACCAGGACTTGAGATTCTAAAGCGAAGGAAAGAAAATTATATGTAAATTGAACGTATTCAGATAGAGGTTTGTATTTACCATATGTCTTTTTTGTAGAATTTTTTAACTGAGGAAGCCACAGCAAGTGGAGAAACACGTTTTAGCTACACATTTTTTATCTGTCAAATTTCTTTTCATTTATATTAAATATCATATTATATATATCTGTATGTTATTAACATCTTCATGAAAATTACTATTAAAAGTATTATTTATATTTCATAACGCCTGCCCTGGAGTCACCTCTACCCACAAAAAATGGTGGTGTATAATAAGACCTGAAAACAGACTCAAATTAGACTGCTAAAAAAATATAACAGTGGTTCTTTTGATCTATTCGGGCACTACTTGTAGAAATGAAAGACATAATTCCAGATTGACGCACAAGTGCAATTTGACTTTAAGAGATATATATCAGCCATTGGGTTCACTATTACATTGGGCTGACAGGTGGCTGAACTCCTCAATGGATAAGGAGAATAATGTAGCTCCCGAATCACTGGACCCACTGAACTAAAGCTTGTAACATCAATCCATCCCAAGCGCCTTACTACAATACTGGGATCAATCAATCCCAGTACCACCATCATTGTTGAGAAATTAAAAGTAAGTTGCACAACATTTACATGCTTATTTGTACCTCTCTAACCATAGACTTTTATATAAGAGCAAGTTAGGATTAGGTTTAATTTCCATGTAATACTTGCACCACTGAAATATCCTTTTTTTGAAGAATAAGCATTGATTCTGTGAAATATTTTTAGAAAGTAAAAAAACACACAAAAGACAATCTTTAGTGTTATATGCAGTCCTGAGTGGCTACATTTTAGTTGTATAAAAACACCCATATGTGTGCTTTTTCAAGTGCGAAGAAAACTGAGGCTGAGTTCATTAAGTTTATTATAAAATGCAGAGAGGCATGCAAGCTGTCTATTGCACATAACCAAGGTGACCAAGTTTCAATATTTAATGGTCCTTATCTAATGTTCCTGCCTACATGACATATAATGAAGCATACAAATTGGCAAGGTCTTAGTTGACAAGAATGGAGCATTCAAGGATATAATTTAATAATATAAATAACATCAATTACAGACATCTGTGATGAGTCAGTGGCCCTTAAATGACTCAAAAGTGTAAACCACTCCTATTTATGTTGACAATGAAAACGTTAAGAATGTAGAGAGAAAGAGAGAGCAAAACAGGGATATGGGATGGAGGGAAGAGAGTAAAAAAGAGTATAAGGAAAATATGGATTCACAAAATGTTTTGGGGAAAGTAATAGAACAGGGAGAATTCACAGTGGGCCCCAGTACTATAATCGGGGAAAAGGTGGGTACAGATCAAAAAGTTTGCTAAAAAGTACTCAATTGTATAAATTTGGGTTCTCAGTATCCCTTTATCTATTTCCAAGGTTGCATCTGCTTTCATTGTAGAGAAGACTTCAATTACATCTCTCGTGTTATTGTAGGACAGAAAGCCACTTTGAACCTTCCTGGCTGTATCTTCTGCAGCTCACGGATTTGACTTCATGACCATAGGGCACCATGGAGATAATCAAATTTGTATTGCACTGTTTTTCTTGCAGGACAAACACAACTTCTCAAACAAAACTCAAAGATTTAAGATGCATCCTTTCCAAGAGTAAAGTTACACATTACCACATGAACCTAATATTCTGTAGGTGTCAATGCCCTAAATTAAGTCGGTTGTCTGGACTTTCCACTGATGGAATAAGCCTTTTTGGTAACATGATCTGTGCTTGGAGTCTGTAAGAGTTATTGAAGTGATGTTAAAAAGCAGGAGGGGATGAACTTTAACACTGTCACGGCAGGATATCCCTGTATACTGCTAAGACAACTTTCAAAGTTTACTTCTCTAATGGATTTCAGCAGATAATTCACAAGCTGTTTCCTGCATACAGATGAAGTGGTTACTAAGAAGATTATTTTATAATTGTACATGATACAATAGTACGGTGCATACAGAGTACACATGGTAAAACACTTTAAGGAACAGTGAATATAAATGACAAAACAGCATAAAGAACAGTATTAAATACAGGCCATATTCTATGTATTTATAATTTATCCAAAGGTGGTTAAAATTGTATATCAAGGAGCGTCTCACTCATTCCATTCCAAACCGAATGAAAAAAAAAGCAATGGACAGGACCGGGAGTCAAAATCTGTAATAAAAAAGCCCTTTCCTGTTGCTTTATTTTCATGGGACATGGTGAGTGATTGTTAATTTTATTTTCCTCAGTTTTTCTCCCCCATTCTGCTCAATCTCTTTCAGTTATCCCCACAAGCCTCTTTTCCCCAGAACTCATACTCTCTCTCTCACTCTTTGCCTTATTATCCCTGCTCAACTGGTCCACCCCTTTATCCTTGAAATCGCCCCACCTTTTCATATCTTCCTTTTCCTCAGACTCACAAGCAAAATGTTGAAAACAAATGGTTTGCATTTAAATAAAGGCATCAAAAGCTGTCTTAAAGCCCTGCTTAAAGTGGTGTTGAAAATATGCCACATAGATCAAGTGATTCAAATGGGTGTAGTTCTGGATCATCTCAAAACCTACACACTCAGGGTTGAAGTTTTCAAGTTCTCACTTGGTTGCCAGAACCTCAACTTGGCCATGTACTTTGTATCCATAACACAAAGGGATTCTTCCTTAAAAGATTCCAACTTACATAAATCTCTATCATGCATTACATCATTTTAATATGTGCAAAACCTTTTTGATATAGACATACACCCCATACTTCTTATAATGTATTTAAAATTTTAACAATTTTAAATCACCTCATCATTTATTTTTTATTATCAGGTATTTTGCACTCATGCATGGTTTAAGAATAGGTATACACTGTAATAAATATTAGCAAATGAAAGAATCAGTACAACCCATTAGAAAATTATGCTTTGATTATTATTATTATTATTATACTTTATTTATAACGCGCCAACATATTCCGCAGCGCAATACAGGGGTTAGGTACAAGTATAAACAATGCCCCACAATGAAAATAAAAAAAGTATATATATATTTTTTTAATATAATATCATAATCTGCTCTACTGGAGTGTGCTAGTCACCTACTCTAAAGTGTGTATATTTGGTTAGCAAATAATCCTGTTCTACGTCAAGGATTTGGAAGAATGTGTTCTTATCTATATATTCTATCACAAACTTCCCCTGTCTGTCTCCTTTTTCACCTGACAGTATATATTCCATATCAGCAGGTAGTCTATCTATCCAAATGATTGGCTCTCACTTCCTCTGGATAGCTTCCTCTCAGACTCTTGCATGGTTCGCTCTCATTTTCTCTCCTTTCCTGGCTCTTTCACTCCCTTTAACCCTCTTACTCAACTATTATTTTCGAGGTGAAAAATAATCTTGCATATTTTGAAAACTTGACACTCTAAATAATATGTTTGTCTAATAAAAAAAAGGTATCTGTATACTGCAATACACTTATTATTCATCATTAAATCCCACATTTTCCTGCAAATCTTATTCTATACACAGAGACTCATAGAAAATGTAATATTGTCAAGGGTCATTTAGATAAGATGTAAGGCTAGACATAAACTGAGCAGACATCAAATAGTAACATTAGAGCTCACTTGGCATGGCTACTAGCACATTTACAAGTGGCTTATAGGTCATAAGATTTTAGCATAGCACCATGTTTCTATCATTTTGATATAACTGAGAAAGTACTTGTTATTACATATATTTCCAGTTAAACCATATTTGGAACATCAACTGTATCACTTTAAGAAATATTCATTAATGTTCCGAAGTTCAGAAATTGTCTAAAAAGGAATATTGTATTTAACATACATTCATTTGATTTCCATGAACAAAGTCTTGGGTTCTGATGGGTTTCCCCCTCCTACTGGCTGATAAGGGCAACTTACTCCCACAACCCAAATTCCTCCTTAACCACAATAAAACTCCTCTCACAGTTTTCTATTTGCATCTGCGTATTTTAGGATAGCCTTATTAGTCCAGTGATGCAGATGCAAAATATTTGAGATATACTGTATAATAATACCCTTTTTTAATCAACAAACATAATATGGTGAATCAAGATTTGCAGTTGTATCTCTGTCCTTTTTTCAAGTAATGAAGAATAACGTCTTGTTAAATGAAATAAACAACTTCCAGACTGGAATGGGACAGGATAGTTTTCAACAACTGAAATTATGATAAAACAATACAATACAATATTCAATTTTTAGTTTAAATGTTTGCAGCAATGTACACAAAATGCAGTTGAAGTTCCTGCATTTGAGAGCTGAATGACATTGATGCAAAATTGTGAAAAAGTTATTGTTCTTAGTTTTGGAAAGTGGGGGAAAGTCACACATAACAAACAGGTCAAGGGATTCCATAGAGTGGATGCATTACACGGAATGCACTATAATTGGGAATGGGATAAGAAAATGAGATAGGAGACAAAGGTATGTCAAGGGCTTAGCCAATAGTTTGCTTGAGTACGTGTCTGTGTATTCAGAGATTAATATATACAGGTGGTCCCCGGGATAAGGACGAGATACGTTCCTAAGAATGTTCTTAAGTCGGATGTGTATGTAAGTCTGATCCCTGAGTAATAATAATAATAATTATTAGTATACTATAATTGCTCATTTGTGTTGAAAATAATAGTGTGACACTGTAATATTAATATTACCCCTGTACTTTAATAATAATAAATAGGTAACAATATAATAATAGGGAGCTTTAACCACTAAAGAAACACTGAACTGCATCATCAGATAGAATGTGTTTTACTTTCCAATTTGCTGCTAAATGTATTGCCTTATCAGCTTATGTAATAGGTGAAATGACAGAAGACATACTGGCCGTTGGGACCAATTAGAACCGGCTGTGCATGGAGATTAAGAAAGTCTTAGATTTCCTTTACAGGGAGTGCAGAATTATCAGGCAAGTTGTATTTTTGAGGATTAATTTTATTATTGAACAACAACCATGTTCTCAATGAACCCAAAAAACTCATTAATATCAAAGATGAATATTTTTGGAAGTAGTTTTTAGTTTGATTTTAGTTTTAGCTATTTTAGGGGGATATCTGTGTGTGCAGTTGACTATTACTGTGCATAATTATTAGGCAACTTAACAAGAAACAAATATATATCCATTTCAATTATTTATTTTTACCAGTGAAACCAATATAACATCTCAACATTCACAAATATACATTTCTGACATTCAAAAACAAAACAAAAACAAATCAGTGACCAATATAGCCACCTTTCTTTGCAAGGACACTCAAAAGCCTGCCATCCATGGATTCTGTCAGTGTTTTGATCTGTTCACCATCAACATTGCATGCAGCAGCAACCACAGCCTCCCAGACACTGTTCAGAGAGGTGTACTGTTTTCCCTCCTTGTAAATCTCACATTTGATGATGGACCACAGGTTCTCAATGGGGTTCAGATCAGGTGTACAAGGAGGCCATGTCATTAGATTTTCTTCTTTTATACCCTTTCTTGCCAGCCACGCTGTGGAGTACTTGGACGCGTGTGATGGAGCATTGTCCTGCATGAAAATCATGTTTTTCTTGAAGGATGCAGACTTCTTCCTGTACCACTGCTTGAAGAAGGTGTCTTCCAGGAACTGGCAGTAGGACTGGGAGTTGAGCTTGACTCCATCCTCAACCCAAAAAGGCCCCACAAGCTCATCTTTGATGATACCAGCCCAAACCAGTACTCCACCTCCAACTTGCTAGCGTCTGAGTCGGAATGGAGCTCTCTGCCCTTTACCAATCCAGCCACGGGCCCATCCATCTGGCCCATCAAGACTCACTCTCATTTCATCAGTCCATAAAACCTTAGAAAAATCAGTCTTGAGATATTTCTTGGCCCAGTCTTGACGTTTCAGCTTGTGTGTCTTGTTCAGTGGTGGTCATCTTTCAGCCTTTCTTACCTTGGCCATGTCTCTGAGTATTGCACACCTTGTGCTTTTGGGCACTCCAGTGATGTTGCAGCTCTGAAATATGGCCAAACTGGTGGCAAGTGGCATCGTGGCAGCTGCACGCTTGACTTTTCTCAGTTCATGGGCTGTTATTTTGCGCCTTGGTTTTTCCACACGCTTCTTGCGACCCTGTTGACTATTTTGAATGAAACGCTTGATTGTTCGATGATCACGCTTCAGAAGCTTTGCAATTTTAAGAGTGCTGCATCCCTCTGCAAGATATCTCACTATTTTTGACTTTTCTGAGCCTGTCAAGTCCTTCTTTTGACCCATTTTGCCAAAGGAAAGGAAGTTGCCTAATAATTATGCACACCTGATATAGGGTGTTGATGTCATTAGACCACACCCCTTCTCATTACAGAGATGCACATCACCTAATATGCCTAATTGGTAGTAGGCTTTCGAGCCTATACAGCTTGGAGTAAGACAACATGCATAAAGAGGATGATGTGGTCAAAATACTCATTTGCCTAATAATTCTGCACTCCCTGTATAAGTTATATCGGAGGTTGCGATTTCAAATCCTGTCAGTTACCCTATTTCCCTTTTTATTTAATGGGAGTTATAATAGTTTTACAACAGTTATTTAAACTAAAAATGTTAAAGGTATATGCAAGTGAGATGGGTTATGATCTTCATAACTAACCTAGCAAAAAATGTATGCATGAAAAAAAAAAAAGTGCACTATGCATATAGGATACGAAATACAAATGTTGTACTCCTGTATACCTTGCATGTGCAAGCTGATTGGCTGAAAAGCCAATCGGCAAACAGGGTTGATGTCAGCCATGTGTGAGTCTGAGTGAGTGTGTGTGTCTGTGTGAGTGAGTGAGTGCGTGTGTCTGTGGGAGTGAGTATGTCTGTGTGAGTGTCTGTGTTTGTGTGTCTCTGTGAGTGAGTGTGTGTCTCTGTGTGAGTGTGTGTGTTTGTGTGAGTGAGTTTTTGTGAGTGAGTGTGTTTTTGTGTGTTCGTGTCCGAGTGTGTGTGTGTGTCTGTGTGAGTGCCTGTGTGAGTTTGTGTGTTTGTGAGAGTGAGTATGAGTGTGTGTGTCTGTGTGAGTGTGTATGTCTGTGTGAGTGAGAGTGTGTCTGTGAGTGACAGTGAGTCTGAGTGAGTGTGTGTGTGAGTGTCTGAATGAGAACGTGTGACTGGGCAATTCACTTGGGCTGGGAGAGGTCACAGGGCAATTCACTGGGGCTGGAGGGCAATTCACTGGGGCTGGGGGGGTGATGGGGAAATTCACTGAGGCTGGGGTAGGTGATGGGGCAATTCACTGGGGCTGGAGGGCAATTCACTGGGGCTGGGGAAATTCACTGGGGCAGGGTCAGGTGATGGAGGCAATTGACTGGGGCTGGAGGGCAATTCACTGGGGCTGGGGGAGGTGATGGAGAAATTCACTGGGGCTGGGGGAAGTCACAGGGGAATTCACTGGGGCTGGGGTAGGTGATGGGGCCATTCACTGGGGCTGGGGGAGGCCACGGGGCAATTCACTGGTGTTGGAGGGCAATTCACTGGCTCTTGGGCAGGTGATGGGGCAATTCACTGGAGCTGGCGGAGGTCACAGGCAAATCACTGGGACTGGGGCAGGTAATGGGGCAATTCACTGGGGCTGGGGGAGGTCACAGGGGCAATTCATTGGGGTGGGGGAGGTGATGGGGTAAGTCACTTGGGCTGGGGGAAGTATCACCTGGGATGTAGATAAGACAACCTGTCTTTGAGCTTAAAATCAAATGTACACAGAGCTTTCACTAAAGCACACAGCAAGATTGAAAACTTGCACATTTACTCTAAAGATGCCATGACATATATTTTAAAATATAATTTACCAGTTGAACATTCAGTGTCAAAATTATATATCACTCTAAATGATTTATGACTCTAATAAGTGTTTGAGCAGTCCCATCACACTGCGATGTTTGCAAATTCCTCAGTTTGATAACATTCATCGCAAAGCATAATAAAACCTTCTCCATAGAGAAATATGGAAAAGGTTGAACGTGGCAAATAAAAATGGATATATAATATACATATAATATATCATTCTGATTTCTTCAACATCCACACAATAAGTCATGTTACGGAACAATTGTCTATCTTCATCTGCTAAATTACATATTATTTGTTATGTTTTTGAATGACAGGTACCATTAAAATATATTTAATTAAAACATTAGCTTGTAATTTAATATAGTTTGTAAGCCTATTGTTTTGTGCTGTTCAAAAACATTCTTTACTTTACTATTATTTTTATTTTGCTTTGCTTTTAAAGTGCCTGCATGTGACACATTGCAATACAGTAATTATTAGTGTTTTTCTGCCTAGGCCCACAAGGCCCAGTCCTAGGGCAGCACATTTTTAGGGGGCAGCAGTCTGTCTGAAGATGCATCACAGTAAATAGAAATAGCTTTGTATATGCATTGAAATGTCTAGTGTAGTGATATTTCTATCTGTAAGTGTACTTGATTCTGTCAAACATACTATATATATATACATAAACATATGAAATGAGATATAGAAAGTGAAAAGTGAATCTGTAAGTGAGCCACGGGGGGTGCAAAAATCTGGTTGGCCTAGGGCAGCATAAAATCTAAATATGCTTATGGGTATAGTTACAGGTCCAATTAACATTCAGACAACCAATGCACAAACTCTGTAAAACAGGTGGTTATCTTATTAGCCCTTTAAGAACATGGCATCTCATATAAACAAAAATAGCAAACTAGACAACCTTCTGGTAATTAGAGTTTGAGTCCCCAAATAGCAATTAAACATGTAATTGTTTATAAAATAAAGGATACACTTGTAATTTTATTTATCTATCTTAAAATGTGACAAAACATGTTCCCCACACGTGTAACACATTGATATATTAAAGAGGTATGATATGATAAGTGCGAAACCTGTCTCACACATCGTAACCTGACTCACAGGCCACTACACTATCCTTTCTAAACACGGGCACTTCTTTGCTAAAGGGGAACAAAAGTGAAATTATATCTCTGGCTGTAACCAAATACCTGTGCCATGTGGCGTAAGTGGTGAAAGGTAAGTATGGATGCTGACATCCATCTGTAGAAAGATCTGAGCCATTGATTTTACTATAATGTGATCAAAGCTGCCACCATAATGAGAGATAACATATACAATATTGAGGTCGTTATAAATAAAAACAATATTTTAAGCATTCTTTTTCTGATCATTACTCCCATTGTTACACTTAATTATTCACCTCAGATCAAGTTAGAAAGTGAAGATGTTTTCCTTTAATCTATGCTTATTTACTACTACTACTAAATACTTAAATTTCAAGCTCAATTATTTAACACTTTAACTCAAACAGCCTTATTAAATTGTGATTTGGCCAATTGAATAGGGCTCTATATAAGCTCATAGCATATTTTTTTACAGAAGTTTGTAGTTAGTGAAGACCTTGCTTTTTGGATAGAAGTTCACTAACTAAAAACTTCTGTAAACAAAAAAAAATTGCTCTGTGCTTATATAGAGCCCTTTTCAATTGGCCGAATTGCAATTTAATAAGGCTGAAAATGTTTAATAATACTCAGTTGTCATTATATTTATCATTATGTGTACTTTTTATTTCTGCAGTAATAGAGACTTTTGCTGTGTCCATTTAAACTGGTAATTTATTTGCATATAACACAAGCGAGGCAGTAAATAATGCCATTAAATGTCCCGAATGACTTACCTGAACAAGTAAAAATGAAAGGAAATCCATATTAATTAATCATTATCATCTCCTCATGTAACACTATGGGCCCAGAGAGACAACCAAATCCGTAACCATGCTTCCGCACGTTGCATTTGCAGCCATGGATATGATCAGTTAGTCAAACCCGTGGTTACGGGTTTAGACAGAGCCAATAGTAAAAGAGATTGTCATCATTACGTCACTAAAACATGGAGGTTAAATTTCAATCACCTTAAGTTTTGAAGTCTGAGTTGTAATCGGGCCCGCATTCCAGAAATAATGTAATCACATATATAGTTGTGAGCATACGAGTTGTTGCTAACGCTTGTGGGCTCGCGTAGCGAGCCCCCGGCCCTCGCAAAGCGAGGGCCTCAGTTGCTGGCATGGAGCGCACCCATTACGACCTCGTCCGCAACCCGCGGACAGGAAAAAATTAAAAACACAATAAATACACACAACACATACATAAAAAGCTTACCTACAGCAAGAGGGAGCATCCAGGACTTCAAAAAATGAAGTTACACCTTCATTTAACTCAAAATTAAAGAGTTTAGACACTAAAAAATTCTCTAAGCGAGAGAAAAAATGGCCGCCGAACAAAACGAAAACGAGGCTACAGGACTCTAAACAATCAAAACACCACAAGAAACACGCAAAACACCACAAAAGACCTACGGATATTCCGCTACAGACGCATACCACACATTAGCCGCCATTTTAGAACAATGTGGAAGTACACAACTACGCTAGCGGTTTGGTCTCGCGCACGCACACTATTACGCACTATTACACATTCATCACGCTTACACAGCAGCTCCACACCACTAATGCTGCAGCAACATCAAAACAGATTGTCAGCTCTTCAACAGAATGCTTCCTGCATATATTACTTCAAAACAGGTAAAGTATATTAATTTATTAATGTATTATTATACACCAAACAGCATTACCTCACTTACAATTTCATTGCCGTAATTTTTTGACGGGCAATTCGCTAGTATGAAATAATCAATAAATATAATATTCTAGTCAAAGCGAGTTCTTTGATCTGTATTAACACATTGATTGCCTTTGTCTCCATTTGCCGTTTACGGGTTTGAACGCCAGTGCGTCCTTGGGGATTCGTAGCAATTTAATAGAGATTTGCGATTGTAACTTTTACGGGCTTGACAGATCAAAGGCTTAGCTAGGATGGAATTAAGATTTTGTTTTTCTGCCTGTAAAGTGCAGATTGTTTGCGTTTCGCCAATTTAATAGCAGTAACTCTTGTGGGCTTTATTACGGGCTACGATTTCTAAAATTGTAGCAATTTAATGGGACTCTATGTATTTACAAATGTGAAGTCTTTGCTGCATTCTAATGCGTGTAAATGTCTATGCATTGTTTATAGTGCTCCTAGGGCTATGGGTTTCAGTCTTTGTCATACTGCACCAAAATGTATTCTAATATGACCATTGAATGAAAGGATAAAACAAATGCTCCATAAATAGTATATTAATTGTAACTAATTCTTGTACTTTATCAATTAAATGCTGGGTCTCTAAAAATATTAATAATAATTGTCCTTTATGTATACACACACGTATTGATACAAATGTGGCGGAACTACCGCCAGTGCAATGCCCCGCGGCCCTGCTCTGGGTGCCCACAATTTTTTTTAAATGCCCCATGGGGGCCTCTCATCCCAGCCCCTCATGGCCTACATCACCCCTCCACTTCTATGCCTCTCCTGTCTCTGCGTCTTCTGGCCTGGGCAGAGAATTCCGAATGACATCACACGCGGCCTAAGGAGGCACAGGCAGTGGAAGCATAGAAGTGGAGGAGCTGCTTTTTTTGCATCAGGGCCCTCCATTCTCTAGCTCCACCACTGCCCGCAATTACTTGGCAGGGTGGAGTCCACAAGAACAGTCTGGGTGAGCCAGACCAGACGCAGACTCCATAGTGAGAAGACATGTGTATTAGTCTGATCCCCTGCTGCCAACCAGACATGTCCTCTCAGGGAGTGAATATCCCCATTTATTTGAGAGATGCCTTTTCTGATAGACAGTCAAGTCTGCAGATCAAGGTGACAAGCTGTGCAGAAGGATCACAAGAGAGATGACATGTGGGGACTGTTTGTAATGCTGTCACTTACCATATGAAAAAAGACTCTGATTTGACCTGTGGGATGACCTGTCCAGAAGGTAGGGACACATCAGTAGCCTAAGGTCGATAATAGATAGCCAAGGAGGCAACTGTGTATCAATCTGGACTATCAGCTCATATGTTAATGAGCCTCTTTTCAACATCAGAGAACTATGGATAACTGATGCAATATCCACGTAAATCAGACATATGATCATATAATTCTAATTGTTGGTAGCACGGTTTATATATTATTATTTTGTATTTGTTGTTCACAAATGTAAAAAATGTTGAACTGTATTAGTGGTATTGAGATTTAAACAAAACCAGTTTATATTACCGTAAGTTAGCTAAAGTTTATTTTGTTATCTTATAAAATTGCATCTGTTTATTATTAAGCATTTTTATTCCTTATTTTAAAACTATTTTATTTTTAAAATGCCATTAGACAGCACCAGCAGTGAACTTTGGTAACACTTATTACAACATTAAAATATAACATAACCAGCACAACAAATGTAAACATTTTTATTATTATATTGGTAGGCAATTGTTTTAGTATTTCTGGGGTGCTAAATTCAAATATGGCCATGGAACTCCCATCAATTTTTATTATAGACCATATTCTATAACTTATAAGAATAACATTTGTTTATGAGAAAAATAATTATTATTGTTGCAGTACAATTGCATTTATTTCATTTTATATAAACATTATGTTTATAGACTATTTCAAAGATAACTGGCATACAATTCCAACAGTAACCATAAAAAGCATTTAAAAAAAACTTGCAAAATCTTCATATTTTCCTTTTATGTAAAAAACAGTCTCTTATGATGGCAGGATTCCATCTGCCTTGGCAACTGATTTAAATTATGATTATGTTCTGGGACAGGTAAATCTATTTTCCTATTCTTAATCGTTAACCACACGAGTCAGTGATAAAGTTAACCGCATGGTCAGTGATAAAGAACTTGTGGATCAAAGACTTAATGTGATGAGGGCTACATTTCTGGATAGAGGTGATCAGTATACTAAAGTAGAGCTTTTGTCTTAATGAAGTTAGGTGGGTAGATCACAAGGAGCTATTAAAGAATATAAGGCATGTTGGATAGATAGAATTCCCTTTTTTGCTTCCTTCAGTACTGTATCTTGCCAACTTAAAGATATTATTTCTAGAAATTAGACTAATATGTATTAAAGAGTTTTAGAATTGGCCCCATGTTCTCATACAGAATTTACACAATAGACTAGTGAAGGCAGATCTAGCACATGAGATGATACAGAGATAAACATTCTTAGTGCTCTCCAACATTCGTACTTTCCCTTGTTCCCAATATAGTTGTACATCTTCACCCTTACTCTGGAAAGAAGTTTGATATTTGCAATTCGTTTATATAATGTGATCTATTTGATTAAATATCCCTGTGGTCTGTTATATGTTGGAGGAAATGATACAACATCATAAAACTATAATAAGGATTAGGAAAATTGATTTACCTATCCTCTGGGAGCATAATCATAATTTAAATCAGTTACGATTATACGTGTTTGAAGAATCAGGACCTAGAAGAGGTGTGCTATTAAATGTGATTTATTGAAAAGGGAAGCTTTCTGGATTAGGGAACTAGATAAGTTATACCCAAGAGGACTATATATTCAGTCTGGTTCTATTAATATAATTAGTTCATAGACATATAGTTATATAGTTATATTATTTGATTTGGGTTTGTATTTATCTGTTTGAATATGTTTACTGTTTTAGAAAAATGGATCAAAATGGATCGGTATCTATTGTTGTAGGTCTTGAGATGGAAATTTGTTTATGGTTAACATGGAGATATGTGATGACATCATAAAAACGTTTATTGATTACATGATTAAAGCCAGAACACAATCACCTTTAAAAGGTATAAGGGATGTAACATACAGAGAGCTTGAGAAAGGACCTGTGGGTCCAAAAGATTGCTCATTTTGTCTTTTCTACCTTCTATGAAATAAAGTGGACCTTTAAAGGGTAGTTTATGTTTCCACAACAAGCAATGAAAATGAGGTTAGTTAATGTGCTTCCTCCCACTTCCTGTCAGCAAGAAGTAAGCAGTGCTGCCAACAATAACAATTAAAACATCCCTGCAAAAACTAACAATTACTTATGATTGAACTAAAAATGACCTATAATATAAAAATGTGATGTACTGGACATTTTTAAAGCTTAGATCTAAAATCAGCACCCACAAAATAATAAAAGGTAGCTAAAATCATCAGCCAAAAAATAATAAAAGGTAGTTAACATCGCAAAAAACATGTAAACCACAGATAGATAACATTAAAAACTGCTATAAAAAGCTACATTTATTTTCATACCATTAAATACGTGGGCCCCGGTCATGTATAACATAGCTATTGTATGCAATTCACCAAAATAAATCAATTTATATTATATGTACATTTGGATCAAGCAAATATACATCTTTTTTATTTGCACACACAAGTAGATTTACTAAGTTTCACAAGAGCTGTGAAGTGCTTCATAGAGACTGCAATAGCAATTACGTCTATAAGAAGTAGAGATTGCAGCCTCCCTACAGGCCCTGTGAAGTGTAGTGAATATGGGGGGTAATATTATCTAATGTAGTCAAAAGAAGCTATAAGCAATAAAAATATTTTTTTTATTGCCATTTCTTATAATGAAACATAAAATGAAGTTGTCTGTGCTAAATAACAGTGCACATTTAATATATTTATACACAACACACACAATGTCTGAGTATTGTAGTTGATATGCCGGATTGCTATCACAGAATCTCCTGTCAGGCTGTCAGATATTCTGGTAACAGACCTTTCAACTCATTGGAGTGAGTGTCATCACTGAAATTCAGCCATATTCATTACCATCATCAGTGGGTATACATGCTAATGGTACTACCTCTTTGAAGTCAGACTTATTTCATTATTTTTGTCTGCAACTCTTAGAATTTCATCAGAGTTCTCAGACCGTGGTAGTCTTATGTTAATATGTAACTGAAAGCTCTCAACTTGCCCGGACTAGGTTGTCTAAAATAAAATCATCAAACCAAACTCAACAAGCAAGTGCAGAATGTGCAAGAAACTCAAATACACAGTGAAGGATGGTCGCTTATCAGTGTAAAACAAAAAATGTAAACTGTAGCGACATTAGAAATATATATATATATATATATATATATATATATATATATATATATATATATATATATATATATATATATATGTGGATAGATAGATAGATAGATAGATAGATAGATAGACTTTATTGGAATTTCTTCATTCACAAGTGGTTCCAACAGTGGTCAGTGTTTACTATCAGACAGGCATCTGAAACTTTTTGAATGCCACTTTTGGGGCTTATGGTAATTAAGGTTCAAGCAATGAGGAAGAAAGAAATGTCCTTTGCTGGTAAGTCCACAAATAGTTACTCACAAAGATATGCATTGCCATCCTGTCAAGGCATATATTTGTGAGTAACTATTTGTGGACTTACCAGCAGAGTAACTGATTAGCAAAATAGGTCTGTGGACATTTGCAGAATATTTTATAGATAGAAAATATAGTGAGGGAAAAAAGTATTTTTCCCCTCACTGTAATAGATGCATTATATATTTCACCTCAAGTTGATCACTTAATTGAACAGATAATTTGCACTCGGAATACATTTTATTAATAATGTTCTTTGAGTCTAATTCCAATAAAAGCATATTTCTCTTTTTCCTTTCTTTTTTTTTCTTCTTTGCTACTTTTTCTTTGTTCTTTTTTCTAGACTATTAATATGTGGTCAATGTATGAAGTTAACACACACAGTTCAGATAGTTTTGGTACTTAGAACATAATGCAGTGAAAAGCGTTCTGACTTTGTTTTCTCTACTTCTATAATATTCTGGCATAGTTCAGTGTTATTTCCATGACAAAAGCACCTTACCACATTCGGCATTCAAATACAGATAAGGCATAAACACTGAGTACCACAAACTGACATGATTGAATTTTGATGTCACGAGATCGCACCAACTGTTGTCACCTTCTCACCAAGCTGCTTGGCGATGGTCTTGTAGCCTATTCCATCCTTGTGTCGGTCTACAACCTTGTGCCTGACATCCTTGGACAGCTCTTTGGTCTTGGCCATGGTGGAGAGTTTGGAATCTGATTGATTGCTTCTGTGGACAGGTGTCTTTTATACAGGTAACAAGCTGAGATTCGAAGCACTTCCTTTAAGAGAGTGCTTCTAATGTCAGGTCATTACCTGTATAAAAGACACCTGGGTGTCGGAAATCTTGCTGATTGATAGGGGATCAAATACTTATTTCACTCATTGACCTGCAAATCAATTTATAACTCTTTTGACATGCGTTTTTCTTGTTTTTTGTTTCTTCGTTATTCTGTCTCTCACTGTTAAAACATACCACATACCATTAAAATTATAGACTGCTCATTTCTTTGTCAGTGGACAAACGTTCAAAATCAGCAGGGGATCAAATACTTTTTCCCCTCACTGTAATAGATGCATTATATATTTCACCTCAAGTTGATCACTTAATTGAACAGATAATTTGCACTCGGAATACATTTTATTCATAATGTTCTTTGAGTCTAATTCCAAAAAAAGCATATTTCTCTTTTTCCTTTCTTTTTTTTTTCTTCTCTGCTACTTTCTCTTTGTTCATTTTTCTAGGCTATTAATACTTGGGCCCTCATTCTATTAGCGGCCGCAGCCGTTGCGGGGCCGCAAGGACCGGCCGCAAGCTATTCAGCTATTCTATTCCCTTACGGCCGGGGGCTCCGGCAGGCTTGCGGCCGGTGCCTTGCTATCTCTTGCGGCCGCTCGCGCCAGAGGAAAGCCTTTGATCTAAAACGGCCGCAAGAGTTTCGGCCGTAAGAAATTCCTATTTGCAATTCAATTGCTCCGGGAAACCTCTCTGCAAGGCTAAAAGCAAGCCGCAGCTTACTTGCAGGAAAGAGGTCCCGCTAGCACCAATTAAGCACATAAAATAGCTCAAATAAAGCCATCCTGCACTTTGAGAAGACTATAAAGGGATTTTAGGTGTTAGAAAAAATAGCACATAATTATCCTATACTCAAATTCGTAAAATATTTTATTTTTAATATCCGTAAAATATCCATGTAAAAAGTCCAGAGTGCTTGGAGCACCTCAGACCCGCCCACGCCGCAGCCGGAAAATAAACAGTTAATTTGAACTCGGGTTTGGGCTGATGTGCAAGCTTGAGAGGGGGTTACTTTTAATCCTCATGTCCCCCAATATGATCCCTAGCATTTACAGAGCTGTACAGTGCAGGCTTGAATTTATTTTTGAGTTTTTATATTTCAGAGATTACGGCCGGTCCCAAGATATGCGGCCGGCAGTAAGGGGAGATCCTTGCAGGGCCGTATAATAGAATCGCGAGGTAACAGAACCCCCGCAAGGAATCGCAGCCTTACGGCCGATTTACGGCCGATAATAGAATGAGGCCCTTGGTCAATGTATGAAGTTAACACACACAGTTCAGATAGTTTTGGTACTTAGAACATAATACAGTGAAAAGGGTTGTGACTTTGATTCCTCTACTTCTATAATATTCTGGCACTGTTCAATGTTATTTCCATGACAAAAACACCTTACCACATTCAGCATTCAAATACAGATAATGCAGAAACACTTAGTACCACAAACTGACATGATTGAATTTGGATGTTTGATGTCACGAGATTGGATTTTGTTCAAAACATGGTTTTAGGGAATCAACTGTGTAGCGAATTTATGGTGGTAAGTTATTCTAAATCACATAGACTGATTCCAACTTTACAATACTTGATGCTAATAAGTCCTAACATATCAATTACCTTATTCACTAAGGTGCAGTGACTTGAGCAACATGTCTTTTAGAGATGCATATGTATATTTATGTAATATATGTAATATAGCTCTGAATAGACATACTATTTGCCTCTATTTTACCAAGACAGGAAGAGCCGGAGGATAAAAGCGGAATGTAATTATTATTTGACACAATAGAATCCTGGTTTTTCGATCAGGGCTATCCCTCTGACGGACAGACTATTAGGAGGCTTGTCAAGTATTAAAAAAAAACGTTAAATATTTCATAGTCTGACTATGAGCTTAATCAGATAGGGAAAAGTCATAAATCTTATTGTTAATGAAAAAAATATGTTTTTGATGTCCAGGATGCTTGGGTGTAGGACCTGGGGGGAAGAGGGGGACAAATCATTGTGTAGATAAGCAGTTGTGTCTCCCCCCAGATTTTCTTTGGCTCCTACGCCCATGCCCTGGAGGCATCAATGATACTTTGGTGAGATTGTATGTGTGAGAGTGGTTACATTTATGGAGAGCCATGACAGCATCTATTGATGCAAACTTGTCTTCTGGCATGTGCGGGGAAGGTGTTGAATTCAGTTAGATCCAATTATCTAATACATACTAATCACCTCTCCCTATTCCCTTCAACAATACTTTTTCAACTGATAGATAAAACAGAATGGCCTCAAGGAATCTTCTACAAATAAATAGAGTCTTCAAAGTAATCTGTTTTACTAAAACTTTTAATAAATGTTTTTGTTATATACTTCACAAACAATTGCCATTTTCTTTAACTACAGTTATCCCTTAATTTTTTTTTACCCTTAATTGTCTTTCTGTGACTAGTACTCGTTTTATGATAAACATGCACTATTGTATTTTGTTTCTATGGGGACTATGGTTGCCCAGCCATACATTATAGATTATATGAACATCATTGGATCACATATGGATTCTATTACATGCTGCTTGAAGATTAGTTCACAAAACTCTTTGGCAAAATAAGCTCTAAAATAATAAATAAACTGCATAGCATCAATTTAAAAATAGATAGCAAACAAAATATGAGAAGTAACATGAATGTATAATTGTCAGAATGTTCCAGCAAAATTGACAGTATTTGTTATTAAGAGTAGGTCAGAGGATTGTACATGGGATCATACATCCTGTAGTGACAGACAGCATTCCTGAGTGGGAAGGACTGATCTCTGTACACAGTACAAGGATGATAATATAGTTCTTCTGGTGAGTTAGTTAGAGCTATCCAACAGCCCTATTAAATACCAAGCCCGTACAGGCAACGGCACACCCGCAAAGCCTGCAGGCTTGAAAATTGCTGGTGTTACAGAGCTATTATATTGAACCATGCTGCGTCCAACGGGCCAGAGATGCAAACCTGTAAACCATTCTTGCGCACGTTGGATGTGCAGCTGTGAACATGATCAATTAGTCAAACCCGTAGTTACAGGTTTAGGCGGAGCCAATGGCAAAAGAGATCGTCATCATTACGAAACTGAAAAATGGAGGTTAGATTTCAAAGCCTTACGGGCTTCAATTATGAGTTTCGATCGGACCCGAATTACAGAAATAATGCAATATTAATAATCTAGTCCATGGGTGTTCCACTATATGTATTAACACATTGATTGTCAGGATCAAAATAAAAACTGGAAATTAAACAATAATGTTTTTATTTTATATTGCAGATTTGCAAGCTTGAGAATGTTGTGCTATTAATTGTAATACCTAACATCACTTTCCCTTTAATTATAAGTAAAGTAGTGTGTGTATATTTGGATTGACAGTGCTACGGATAGGACTTTAACCCCCTTGCGGGTCCTCTCTAGTACCCATTGGCAATTTAATAGCCATTTTCGAATATAACATTTACGGGCTTGACAGAGGATTTGCGACAATGGAATTCATATTTCAACATCCCGTAGGGTTTTTCCGCCTTTAACCCGCAGGTCATTTGCGGGTAGCTTTAAGAGGGTAATTTAATAGCCGTAAGTCTTGCGGCTACATTATGGGCTACGGTTTTACACGTTGAGGGAACTTAATACGGTAGGTTGCATGTCATCGCATAAAACTTAGAAAAAGTGTTTCTGCCACAATTCAGACCCTAAGGTTGTATGATTCAGTAGATTGATTACTGTATGTGTTGCTTCACTAAGGATGCAGAACATTTTATTCAGTTTATGCATGACAATGAGCTGTACTTGTTAAAAAAATTAGCATTTGGAAAATATGAAAATAGTGAGCCTCGTATACGCAATGTGTGGCGCGCGCCGCGCATGAGCAGTGCACGGCATGAGCCGCACATTGGGCATAAGGAGAGGGAAGAGACACAGAGGGAGAAGGGGGAGAAGAGACACAGAGGGAGAGGGGGGAAGAGACACAGAGGGAGGGGGGAAGAGACACAGAGGGAGGGGGGGAAGAGACACAGGGGGGGAAGAGACACAGAGGGAGGGGAGAAGAGACACAGAGGGAGAGGGGGAGAAGAGACACAGAGGGAGAGGGGGAAGAGATACAGAGGGAGGGGGGAAGAGACACAGAGGGAGGGGGAAAAGACACAGGGGGGAAGAGACACAGAGGGAGAGGGGGGAAGAGACACAGAGGTAGATGGGGGAAGAGGCATGGAGGGGGAGGGGACACAGAGGGAGAGGGGGTGAGAGACACAGAGGGAGAGGGGGGAAGAGACACAGTGGGAGGGGGGAAGAGACACAGAGGGAGGGGGGGAAGAGTCACAGAGGGAGGTGAGAGAGACACAGAGGGAGGGGGGAAGAGACACAGAGGGGGAAAGGAAGATACACGGGGGGGGAGGGTGGGAAGAGACACAGGGAGAGAGAGGGGGAAAAGAGACACAGGGGGGAGGGAGGTGGGAAGAGACTCAGGGGGGAGAGGGGGGAAAGAGACACAGGGAGGAGGGAAACAGGGGGAATGATACACAGGGGGAGAGGGGAGAAAGAGACAAAGGGGGGAGAGGGAGGAAAGAGACACAGGGGAGGTGGAAAGAGACATGGGAGGGAGAGGTGGGGAAGAGACACAGGGGAGGGAGAGGGGGGAAAGAGACACAGGGGAGGGAGAGGAGGAGGGACAGACACAGGGTGAGGGGGGCAGGGGGGAAAGAGACACAGGGCAGGGGGACACAGACACAGGGGAGGGAGAAGGGGGAAAGAGACACGGGAGGGGGGAAAGAGATGCATGGGAGGGAGAGGGGGAAAGAGACACAGGGGAGGGGGTTAGAGACATGGGAGGGAGGGGGAGGAGATACAAGGGAGGGAAAGGAGGGGTAAAGGAGACACAAGGGAGGGAGAGGAGGGGGAAATGAGACACAAGGGAGGAAGTAGACAGGAGGAGAGACTCACAATGAGCTCCAAAGGCGCTCATTGCAAGGCCCTCGATGAGCCCCAAAGGCGCTCATCCAGAGGACAGTAAAGTAGACAGTGGGAGTGGTAGGGGGAGGCCCGGGATGAACGCCGAAGGCCCTTATTGCGAGGCCCATGATGAGCGCCGAAGGTGCTTATTGCGAGGCCAGTAAAGTAGAGGGGGAGAGGATCCCATTGTGTGGCAAACTCTGCCAGGCTTTGCCAGGCTTCACTTTTTATTATTTAAAGCATATTATAGATCCACACCCCTGCTTTATGCCCTTGATATTGATAGCAGAGATAAAAGTAAAAGCAAGTAAGATAAGGAATGTTTGATGAGTTAATAAGGATGGTTACTGGTGTATCTGTTTATAAGGGTAAAGTAAATGGGCATGAGGCCCACTCAAGCCTCATGTGCATGTCACTACCCAGAATTCTTGGCTACAGTGGAAATATGGTTTATTGATAAATTCTGTTGAAAATATGTCTCTTGACCTGCTTGAGACATGTAAGTGATCTTTTCTTTCCATACTGGTGGAGGGGTTTTCAATCACCTTTCTAACCACTATAACATATTTAGCATACGGGGTAAGCAATATAGTAAAGCTGAAAAAAGCTGATTGGAGCTCACATTTCAAAGAAATACAGTGCAATGCAATGTTTCCGAATCGTTCTGCATCCAAAAACAGAGGAGAGCAGTACTTAATTCAATATTTCTGAAAGTGATTAGCCATCAGTTTGGCAGGAATAGCAATATGGAATTTTTATTTCCTTTATGGTAATACTATATTACTATAGCATTTGATATATCTTCCTGGTGAGGTTGGATCTTGATAGTAGGTGGAAACCTGAGAGATGTAGCATCTTGTTCAGGGCTTGGAATATGGTAGCTGGAACATGCGGGCATGAAGTGAAATTGTGTATTAAGTGACTGCAAGGACTAAGATGTTTATGTGACTTGTTAACTTGTACATGTAACAAAATGCAATGACATTTGTCTCCAATAATAATATTTTTTTTAGGTATGGTGGAACTTGGTTTGGGGGTTGTGCAGTAAAAAATATGAACACTTAATCTAATAACAAGATCAAATAAATGGTGTTTTGTCAGGTTTTCATGCACTTTTTTTTTTCTACACATCTGACAAAAAAGCAAAAACACAAAAAACAACTAAGTATTGAACACAACGTATTTAAGCTGATAGAATAAAAAAATTCTGAAACACATTTTTCAGCATCATATTGTTAAATGGAAAGTCCCATGTGGCTTGCAAGTGTGACTTGCAGATTATCATGAGATAACAGAAACGGTAATTAAAGATTACTGTAAAATATTCTTTATCTGCTTACCGTGAAAAGTTATCAATTATAGTTTTTCCATCAAAGTATATGTATATTTTTTTCTTTTTAATTTGCTATTATTATTTTTTTTTAAATGTGATTGTTTATATTGATCACTAATTACCATAGAGACAGTGTTATACAATTGCCAAAAAAAAAGCATCATTCTTAGAGGGACATTGTAACAACAAGTACATTATCAGTTGGATGTTCTTACTGTAAACTTACATTGAATAATTGTGAATTATTCCTGGGGAGCTACCTGTATTAATTAGTCTACATCCAAAAGCGACTGGCAAGAGTGCAGACCTCAAGTGATAACTAATCTTGTTTGCCCAATTCTCTCTAGGGTCTGCTCAATCTTGTTAATTTCACTGGCCCTCATTCAATTGCTATTTTGGTCAATTGAATAGGGGTCTAAATAAGCACATAACATATTTTTTTAAGTAAGTTTTTACTTAGTAAGCATCTATCTAAAAGCAAGGTTTTCAATAACTAAAAACTTATTTAAAAAATATATGTTATGTGCTTATTTAGAGCACTATTCAATTGGCCAAATCGCAATTGAGGGCCACTGTGTATAATGTGGGACTTATCTAGTTTAGAAAAAGGGCTAGTACAGTACATAACCATTTTTATCCTCACACAAAATAATGCAGAAGCCTAGAAGTAAATTTAGGGGTCAGGCAGATTAGTGAGGAGCCACCAATGTATTTTAAGGTCTAGTGTATATGTATACAGATATGTGTAGAATAATTAAAATAAACTATTAGTTATAAGTAAAAATATTTTTTATTAAACAATCACTGCAGAAAGAAAATTTTGTTTATCAAGTATGTACCAAACTAACAATATTAGCAGCTGTAAAAGCCAAGGGAGAAACATCAACAACCTGAGATATGTGGACGATACTGTGGACGTTCCTTCGACTGCAAGAAGATCTAACCCATACTACAGGAAATCAGACCAAACTGTTCACTGAAAGGTTTGATCATGAAGTTAAAACTCAAATATTTTGGCCATATCATGAGTACACAGGATTCTTTAGAAAAGTCTCTGATGATGGGAAATATTGAAAACACACAGAAGATGATGTCAGAGGCGGACATGGATAGATAATTGAAGCAATGAAGATGATCTTGATAGATCTCATTAGCTGACCGATGTGCTTTGGCGTGCTGTGGTCCATAGAGCCCCTGGGAGTCGGACATGACTGAATAACTAAACAACAACAATTAGCCATGGACATAAAACATTTTTGGGGAAAGTATGATTTTTTGAAGATACTGCTTATGAGCACAGGAATAATTTTTGTGTTTGTTACATGATATTTCGAGAGCTGGATGATGGGGGGGTGTGTTTTGTAGTTATCAATGGAAGGAGGCTGGGGGAAGAGGGAACAGACAGAAGTGCAAAACCTTTGAACAGCTGGAGAAGATTGAAACTACACAAAAATTATTTCCCCTCAATGGTCCAGAAGCAGGATGTTGCAACAAAGGATGCAACTATAGCTCTATAGAAATGAAAACATCCCTCTCACACACACAATTCCCATCAATCTATCATGGAGTACTCCAGGGCCCTTCAGTGGCATCAAAATATTTTTCTAATTAAAAACTAGCTACAGTATATGATTTTATTCCACATTAATTATGCTCTTAGACATGAGTCTTTTCAAACATATGTTTTCTTTTTCATTGTGCGGTGATCCTTTAATGAGAGAAAAACCTTATTTCCACATTTTAATAATTATAATAAACTAATCCATTGAACACATGTGTGTCTTTGCTATATTAGGTGTTAAGATAGAATGCTTGACATCTGTGCTTATGCTTATCAGTACAAACTTAGCACATGCTTGAGTTTGCAAGTAGCTATAATTATAGATACCAGCTTATCCTGGTTGATATAGGTCTGTACAAACAGAACTAGAGAGCACTACAGTAGAGCAACTGTGTCCCATTAAAGGCACACAACAGTCCCATATTTATAATATGCTCTTTTAATTTGAATAAAAAAAAAGTCATTTTAGAGATTCAAGAAATAAAAAACAACTTTATTAAAGGGGCTCATGGACACCACTCTGTTCCATCATGTAGGACAGTTAAAATTAGGTGTAAAAGGTATAACAATATTTTCACTTGAAGCTGTTTTTATTGTTTTATACTTATTTTTGAGCGCAGCAGTTTTAGCTTTAACAGTACAATTCAAGTCATTGGGAAACAGGAAACATTGCAGGATTTACTGAGTTTATGAGAACAAGCTCTCATATCCTGATGGGACCATAAATAACAAGCTCCCTAGAAATGCTTATATATTCTCTTTACTGCTGTAATACATTTCACACCTTTTTTTTATTTGTGGTTAAATTATCTAACATAATAAAAGGAATGAGTGTGTTTGTGATTTTTGGTCACAGAACATGGAAGTTTTTGAAGCTCCGTACAGCAAGTACTGTTTGAGCTTTAGCTGTGTTATATGAAATCTCTTATATAACAGGTTAAATATATAGTATGGATACATGTCCTATGCAGCTATATGCATTCATTGGGGACACCGTTGCTGTTTATTTATCTGCCTGGAAAGCTGGGATGGGTCTTGGATACAGGTAAGATGATAATCAGGAAGAGCATGCCTAGTTTGTATAAATAAGAATAATAACAGATGACATTACTTTAATAAGCCCCTGTCATTACACTGTGACAGTAAATAGATGATCTTATATAAAGTTAGTAGCAGAGATGAATAGTCATTCAATGTAATTTATGATTACATACCTAACTCTCAAGTATCTTAAATGTAATTATATCACTCAAACTGTTCAAGATATACACACTTTTCATTTCTGCAATACATTGGGACTTTCATGTGACCTTTGCCCATGATAGGAGTTTTTTTGCATAAAAAAAGAGATGCATTTTTTTTTTAAACTTTGTTCTTATAGCCTTATGTGCACATTTTTGCAGGGACTCCTCACTTCACTGCCTAGGGGCTCCAAAATGGTAGCTCCGACACTGGATCTGAGTCTACTCACTTGAGGAGTGCCCAATAGCTAACCTTCCTGGTAGATTCCCTTTACATACAGGCTCCATCACCCCAACACTTACTTACTAGAAACACATCACGTCTCTGCAGTATACTACGATATAGGAGCATATTTGAAAACTACATTCCCCAGCATGCATTTTACTCCCTGTCACTGGGCAAATTACTTGTAAGGTGAGAAAACTAAAAAAAGAAACACAAAATATATATGCATTTGTGGTGTAAGTGGCATTCATGTTAGTTTATTTTAATCTCTATTCAAAGAAACTTGATGCGTTATGTTCAAAGAAATCAGCTCAGCAGATCATTTAACACATCTAAATGTCGCAAAAGAAAAACAGAAGTGGGAGGTTATTTTACTTTAGCATATATATAAAAAACAGATGTAGTATGGTTATGCAGTTTTTTAATTTTGCTTCTTATTGGTTTTTGTGTAACAAGGTCTTGTAGAGATATAAAACCTATCTCTATCACTCCCTGTGGTTCCATGCTCACTGTCCTTGGGAAATATGGCTGTAGCATATTAAAGCATCACAGTGTCCCTTTAATTCACCTTTTTACCATGAACACCCAACCACATACTATGGTTTTGCAACACTAAAATATATTATGTCATGCCAATGAAACTGAGCTGGATTTATTATTAAGCATTACATTCCCACCAGTAGCGGAATTCATTGTCTCTTGTCAAAATTATGGTTTGACACCCTGTGGTCCCGTTGACTAGGCCCATAGACAAGGTTTATGCTACTGCTGACACATGCTGCTTTACAGTTTGTTCTTTTAACTGCAGCTCTTTGATCTTTTGGGCCCTTGACATAAAAAGAAAAGTAGTTTCTACACCTTCCTAGGGAGCCACTAGGGACATGATAAGATTATACTTTAGCTGAAAAAGCAACCTGCTTATCATATTTATATTTCTACACCATACTCAGTTGCGTATTTCTGCCAAAGCCAACAATGTACATGGTGCAGCAGGCATTGTGCAGCAGACCAAATTACCAGTACTACTGTATATAATAGTGTATATTGTAGGCAAAGTATAAAACCAGGCACTGTATACATTTTAAAGGATATTGAAGATCACAAGGCAAAGTATGAAATGCTTGCCATTTTGTACATTGCCTAAATCTCCCATACAATGCCTGGAAAGGATCAATACAAAGTGTAAAATGCTTGATGAATATCACTTCACACACACAATCCATATATTGCCTGCTGTATGATTATCTACAGTATCAGGCAAGCACAAGGCATAGTTTGAAATTGGACAAATCATCCTATGAACTCTTTGAGAGCCACAGATTTTTAAAACAGATAACAGTAGATGGAGATGTGGCATCATTGGTTGTGTGTAATTTCTGTAAAAGACCATAATCTCATGTTATTACCATAGCAAGGTGTCTCAGGATGACTTGTTTACACGCACATCTTTCATTGGTGCAATGATATTACACCAAGGAGGAATACATACTAGAACATGCCCAGGATGCTTTTGCTTGATTAGCATGGATATCCTAGTGGACACTATGGAGGCAACATGCTACTTTACTAGCTGCTCTATGACCTACTAGAATTCCCATTTAAAATTTAGATGATCTAATGAAATAACAAACAACCAAACCCTTGTGGAGCACATACAAAAATTAGAAAACAAAAATAAGCCTGACATTTTTCATACTTATCGTTACCGTTACCAGTTAACTGACTCACCAGTCTCTACATAACTTTTCCTGTTTTATAACTCAGCGAATAAATAGATTGCCGCTCTACCTATATTACATGATGTACTACAGAATATCCCACAACTTACCCCTATTAACACGTTACCCAAAATGAGGTACTTTATATAACTACACAACCCTGGACTTTTGCAGGTCAAGTGATGATGATGCGGTTTAAAACAAGGGCGGATCAGTATTAAAGGGAGGAAGACCAGCAGCTCAGTTTTCTAGATTACAGATGAAATGTAAGAGGAGCTATTTGACATGTTGTTGATGACATTTGATGGACAAGAGATGTCTACGTCTGTTATTGGTTAGTGGTATTAAAACATTTTTCTTCAGTATATTTTGTTTGTAATATTTACTTGCCAGAAATCTCTATGGGCCCTATCCCAATCTTTTACGAAGGCACATATAGTGCAAGTTGTCCAGTAACCTACTAACCTATCTATTCCAATCCTACTAAATGTAACCACTGGGTGACTGTACTGCTGAATAGGCTAAAATGAGCTGCATTATCAAGTCTGAATACCCCCATGGTACACAGGGGGTTAATTTTAGGACACCATAAGTGTTCTATATAGACCCCCATGGTACTAGAGGTTACATTTAGATAACAGGGGGGTCTAAATAGACTCCCATGGTATAATGGGGTTAATGTTCGATCCAATGGGTGGCTTGATCTTGGAAGATGGAAGACTTAGGTGTAGAGAAAATACTACTTTAGAGTATTGGCTAAGTGGAACGGCCTTCTAGTGGCATGTGTTGGTCAAACACAATAAAAGAATATAAGCATGCCTAAAGTATAAGGCTATCCTGAGACTTAATTAAGTAAGACTTTTAGGTAGCTAGAATGGGCAGGCCAGATAGGCCTTTTTGGTTATATGCCATCAAATCTATGTTTTCAATGAGAGAAAGGGTAAATAGATGTGAAATGGAAGACAGACTGGATATGAATGTGGGGGACTCTGTTTCTGTCCCCTTCTAGAATACCAGTCATATGGGGCCTATTGGAAAAGCTAGCACTGCAATCTATAAATCTACTTTTAACATGATAACTGCATATAAGCTGTACAATTTCCTATGAAACAATTTTACTCCAGTTTGAGCACTGACAACTAGTCTTAACACTAAAAGACAATTCAGACAATACATTGGTTGTCAACATTAATTTTCTGTGCAAATTGTATAGCAAATATTTTAACACTATGAATATAGATATCTTTTTAAAATTCTAAGGATTAATCTGATGGCAAATTCTGCAATATAAGTATGAAACATTTTATTACAAGATATTCTGAATCATTGAATTCCTAAAGGATAAAAATAATTTAATGATGTAAATGAGATTGAATGCTTTAGAGAAATGCTATAACATTAGGCCGCACAAAATGGAAAATTTCTAAACTATGTAGAAACTATTTTATTTCTGAGTTGGTTTAGAATGGGTTTATGTATTGATTATTATAATCTTGGAAATAAGTTGGTGTGCTTTATAACATAAGTGTACATGATCTGTAAAATAAATATAATAATTTGAATACATTAAAAAAATTATAACATTTTGTCAAGGCTAGCTAATAAAAAGTCCATGATGATTGGCCTGTACTTTTCTTTAAAAAGCTGCTAAGGCAGGAAAATCCAGTATAAACTGTACCTTTATTCTGTTGGACACTACACATGTTTGGTCTTTTAATAAAAGACTATAAGATGGCATGTATTAACAGAATAAGTGGGCCAGGTATACCAATGAGTAATGGGCTGGAGAGTTCATGGTAATGCCAAATCTTAGTACATCTCCATGAGCATATTTAGATAGTACTGCCCAAGAAAATATTCCAGAAATATACTGGTAATTTGACAATTCTTGCAGCCAACATGACACCAAAACATTAACAAAATGAACATATTGTGCACATTTAGTCTGAAGAATCTTTGCTCGACCAATTGGTGATAATATGTGAGCCTTGAAGACACAGCAGAAAAAAGTGCAGTTTTTCAAAAGAACAAGACAAAGCAGTGTAATATAGATCACATAATTCCTGAGATGTCCACATCTCACTATGCTAGTGTGTGGCACACTGTGCCAATTACTTAATATAATGGTAAAGCTATCTACTGTCCAAAAAGGAAATTTTTGATTTGCTGCTTTGTTAGAACGGTGATTTGCCTGGGGCGGTAACTTGTCTTGCAGAACGGGTAATGGCATTGCCTATCCTGGTTTGGATGGCTGTCCAAATATTTAGGCGAACAGTTTCAGGGTTCAGAGGGGACATTTTCATTGCTGACCAAGAGCTCCATTCTATGGCTCCTGTAAGACTGACAGGAGTTTTGAAAAGCACCCACGAAAAATAATCCTGTAAAACTTACTGACTCTCAGTAATGGGTGTTTTGTCTTAGCTGTCTAGTTCTAATGTGTGCTTGCACCCTGCCTAAAATATACCAATAGGAGATTCTGAGTCTGAATCTCAGTAGTTCCATAGCAACACTACAGAATGGTCCCCACCAATGTGAACACACTACACTAGCCCTATGAGCTGGGCACCTCCCAGAATTCCCCCTCAATACCAACTACTCCTATGAGCCTGTTTATCCCCTAGAATTCCCGCCTCAATATGCGCTGCACTTCATGAGCTGAGTATTCCATGGGATACCTCTTCACTCGCTACCCTTTAGAAGCATGTGTATTCTCTGGAAATCCAACGGGTCATCAGACCATTAGCCCATGGGATCCCTGTGGACTACTATGGGACCAGGGTTGTATCTACCTTTTTGGAGCCCTAGGCAGTGAAGTGGAGGAGCCCCTGCGAGTGAGTATGCAAGGTATGCACAGACCCATTTTTGCCTTTTCTGTACGTGTAAGTTCCCTTTCCTGTTTTAACACTCTTGTTCTAGGTCGTTATCCCCTAGTAGTCAGTCTATGAACTGCAACATTTCATTTTTAAGACAGGAACCATTTTTTTAAGAAGTGGAGCCCCTCACAGGGAAGTGCCACTGGGCAGTTGCCTAGTTGGTCTAATGGGTAATCCAGCCATGTATGGGACAACTAACCATTGCCACCTAAACACCTAACTTTACCTTCGTTACCATGGGGGTCCTTATGGACCCCTATGGGTATCTAAATTATAATCATCAGGTTCATTTTGCAACCCAACATTAACCTCATGGATCCCATAGTACCTAATATTAACCCCTATACCATGGGTGTCCCTACAGACCCTTATGTTATTTAATGGGACAATGGGGGTCCAAGTAAAATGCAGGTCATGATGGACTATGAACCCCCATGGAATAAAATCTATGACAATGGGGGCCTCATAGTACCTAACACTATATACGGTTCTCGACCTCCTTGGAACTCAAGGTTTTCGGAACTTGACGCATCAAAGTGTAGCTTGTGCCTAAACGAACCAAACTGAAGCTTCCAAGCAAAAACATATCTACTCCTTCTCTTCCTCTGTATCACCACCCTAAAGTCCTCTCAGTACAGTTAAAGTGAAGTTAAGTTCTATGTTATTTGATCTAAATATTGTTTTTTATTTATGTATGTTTATTTTTAAGGTTTTGTATCAAAAAAACAACACCAGTAGTTCAAACTAAAATGTGAAATTTCTGGGACTTGCAACAAATTATTTAAATTTACATTGATTCCGATGAGAAATGCTACCCTGGAACAAACAAAAGACATTATGTGAAATAAAAAAACTATGCAATAAAATAACATTATAATAAATACACTATAAAAAAACAGTTACATTTAAAATAAAAAAGAATACTTTTGATACCTTACAGTGATGATCCATAATGGCCTAGTTCTTATTCTTCAGCTCTGGATCATTTTTTTTAACCTATAGGAAAATCGCCTTTGATTAGTTCCCACTCTGACATGATATACCATATATACTCAAGTATAAGCCGAGTTTTTCAGCCCTTTTTTTAAGGCTAAAAAGGGCCCCCTCGGCTTATACTCGAGTCACTCGCCCCCGTGTCTCTCTAACCCCCCCGTGTCTCTCTAACCCCCCCGTGCTTCTCTAACCCTCCCGTGTCTCTCTAACCCCCCTGTGTCTCTCTACCCCCCTGTGTCTCTCTAACCCCCGTGTCTCTCTAACACCCCTGTGTCTCTCTACCCCCCGTGTCTCTCTAACCCCCGTGTCTCTCTAACACCCCTGTGTCTCTCTACCCCCCCGTGTCTCTCCAACCCCCCCGTGTCTCTTTCCCTCCCCCTTCTCATCCTCAACCCCCCTCCTCACTTTCTCCCCTCTAAATACCTCCCCCTCACTTACCTGCTTCTTCTCCGGCCTCTGCTCCTTCTGTCTTGACCCCAGCGCGCATGTGACGTCACATGCGCGCCACTTCATTAGCATATACCGGGTGCCGCCACCCGGTATATGCTAATGACGCGGCGCGCATGTGACGTCACATGCGCGCCGGGGTCAAGATGGAAGGAGCAGAGTTGAGCATGTGGGGGTTGAGGAGGAGGTTGATGAGGAGGAGGGAGGTTGAGGTTCAGGAGGGGGGTTGAGGTTGAGGGGGGGTGAGGAGGGGGTTGAGGATGGGGGGGTTGAGGATGAGGATGGGGGGTTGAGGATGAGGATGGGGGTTGAGGGGGGAGGATGAGGATGGAGGGTTGAGGAGTGAGGTTGAGGGGGGTTGAGGAGGGAGGATGAGGAGGGAGGTTGAGGAGGGGGTTGAGGATGAGGAGGGAGGTTGAGGATGAGGAGGGAGGTTGAGGTTATGGAGGGGGATTGACGGTAAGGAGGGGGTTGAGGATGGGGGGCTGAGGATGAGGGGGTTGAGGAGGGAGATGGGAAGGAGGAGGAGTGGGTTGAGGAGGGAGGTTGAGAATGAGGAATGGGGGCTTGAGGAGGGTGATATGGGAGGGGGGAAGAGACACAGGGAAGGGAGAGGGGAGAAGAGACACAGGAGAGAGAGGGGGACACAGAGGGCACAAGAGGGACACAGGGGGCAGCACATTTCCCACTCTCGGCTTATACTCGAGTCACTCATTTTACCCAGTATTTTGTGGTAAAATAGGTGCCTCGGCGTACTTGGGTCAGCTTATACTCGAGTATATACGGTATACTGTTTTTGCAGATTCCGATTGGCTGAAATACATGTCAATCAAATTCCAGCCAATCAGAATTGCTCCTTTTCAGATTGGCTAACCAATAATAATGCAAACATAGAAACCTGTCAATTCCAATTGGTTAACTTGTTAACCAATCCGAAATGAGGCATAGCATATTAAGTATGCAATTCTGATTGTCTTAAATTTATTTGACACCTATTTCAGCCAAGTGGAATCTGCAAAAACAGTATATAGGATTAAAAATGTCATTAGTCGACAAAAGAGCTCCTCGGAGGAGAAGTTCTGTTAAGTGAAACAGGTATAACATTTTATTTTGCTGATGTTCTTTTTTTTTTTAATGCACTTTATTTTAGTGTAAAATTTAATTTTTACTATGTAATTTTTTTATTTTATGTATTTGTTTTTTTTATTTAGTGTTAGGGACTATGAGATCCTTATGGACAGCCATGGGAGTTATGGTCCATGGGGGCTCGCTATGGACCACTGTGGTGGTAGGTCCTTGAGGACCCCTATAATATAAAGTTTAACTTTAGGTACCATGGGTGTCCATGAGGAACTCCATTGACATAAGTTAGTATACCATGGGGGGAAGCTTAGGTGAAAGCTTCTGTGCAGTAGTGATGCAGAACTAACTTCTTCTATGTTAATTTAAAGCACACTCATGCTCCATGTTTGAAAGTTTTTTTTTAAGTTTATTATTGTCTGTGTAGGCAGTATGCCAAAAAATGAGAGATGTCACTAGTTGAGATGTACAGGTAAGATCAGTCTTTTAGGGTCACTGTTTTAAGCAACTTTTCTGTCAATGTTTCTTCATGAAACAGCAGCAAGGTTCATTTTTTCAAGTAGCTCGTCTCCACCTCATGGTGACAAATTGTTTTCACAGGGGTTTAATTTTTTTCCAGTCAGTAAAATTTTTTCCAGATTTTTGTCTACTCAATTAGCTTCTGTACCACTGTACACAGTCAGTATTATTGTTGACAACAGTTGTTGAGAAGCCATTTTTTTTGTGGTAATGGAGGCGAATAGACCATAAGAACACCCTTTGAATAAAGGGTAGTTGTAGATGTTATAATTTCCTTATCCCACTCTTTATTATTATGCGAAATCAGCAACCTATATTATAATTATTATTATTAACAACTATTAGGAAAAATATTTTTTTGCCCAACATATTGAATGCTTGAAAAAATATTGAAGAAGTGCTATTCACAGCACAGCCACTTCCATTTGCAGAAAAATGGTCTACTAGGAAAGAACAATAATATATAAACATAATAAGAATTAAATATAACAAGCATTTCCCTACATTTATGTTACAAATTGGCACATAATTAAATTCCCCCAGATTCACTAATGATTACTGAGTAAGAGATGTGTTGTGCTGATGATTGCAATGGCCACTTCCTGTGGGAATTATTGTCATTGGGGCCCATTTAAAGCATAGTAAATTTACCAAATTGTGTAGTCTTTTTGTCCACCTTGATAAATTTATGGCTGGGAAATTTGATACTAAATGACCACTGTGGGAAACATAAATTAAAATAGCCCCTTTTGAAGAACAAGACTTAAAAATAAGCAACTTGTTTAGTCTCTGACGTAATAATTTTATATGCAATTATACTGCTGTGGAATCTGCCATTTTAGTTTCCAACTTTCTGCGGTGCGGGGAGACTTTGAATACACAGGAAGTTTGTATTTGTGTAATGGGAAGGTGGCAGATACATCTGCTTATGCCCTCATTAGCTCTCGTAGAAAGCTCATTAGCTGCTGAGACAGAAGCTGCAAGAGGCAGGCTTAATAGATAAAATGGGAGCCTGCAATAAACAATTAATGCTTATAAAAGTAAAACATGTAAAAATAGTTCTGGTTTTGTTATCCGAAATACCATGTAGAAACATGACTGCACGGACTTCAGCAGTAGCGGAGCTAGAGAATGGACGGCCTTGGTGCAAGCAAAACAAATAAAATTGAGCACCTCTCCCAAGTGGTGTTGTAAATATTTTTTTTGCTTTGGGTCCCCTAGTACCATTTTACTCAGTGCCCCTTCCCAAGACCCCTTCACACAACTGCTCCCGTCCTTAAGACACCATCCCTTAAAGTAGTACCCCTTAGTACCCCTTCCATTACATGCTGCCTGTGCAAATCTCCTCTGCCTACAGCACAGCTCCAGGACTCTACAATAATAGATATAATATCTCTACATACCGCCCAATCCCTCTTAGGATCCAACCCACACAGAACCCCCCAAAAAAAGGCCCTGGTGCACTGCACTACTTGCACCACTGGTAGCTACACCCCTGGACTTAGGATAACTTGTTTTCTTCAGGTAAATAACATGCTTTATAGTGTTTTTTAACAGGCAGCCCTAAGACAAGTTCTGGTCCCTGACAAATTTTCTGCTGGTCCACAGAAATAAAGAGGGGTGAGGAGGCACTTACTACTACTATTAGTCACAATTATAAACAGATTATTGATCAACTGTTAAAATTTACTATATATATATATATATATATATATATATATATATATATATATATATATATATATATATATATATATATATATATATATCAGTACAGCACTAAAAGTAATTCTACTTGTGGGATTTAATTTTTTCTATGTTCAAACTGTTTTGTATCTTAAAGTTGGTCCTCATAAGCAATGAAAGGTAACCAGCCAGTCCCTAGATCAAAAGGTAGAGAGCCACTGGTGTATAATATGCAGTTTAAAGTCATGACATTTATTTGCAGGGACAACATAATAATTATGTATAATAATATATATTCATTTATAGTTTATAGAGTTTTGAAGTACAATAATTTAAATTTTGTTGAAAAAACGCATTTTCTTTGAACTTGTTATATTCAAGTAGTTAAAAGAGAGGGAAAGTCTTTTACGATTTAAGACAATGAGCTACTGAGTAATTATGACATAGCTGCAGGGGTTTGAAAAGTAACAACGCTCAGACTAAAGGCTATAATCCAAATTCTTCATAATTATCCTAATACTACATCAAGAAAATATGCTGCATTTTGACAGCAATCACAAAAAATGATTGCATGATTAATATGAAAAGGTGTCTGTAATAACTGCAGGCTCTGCTTTTCTTATGATATCATATGATATATTGAGTTCATGTACTTTTGCCACCATTGATCACAGTTACTGGCTATATATTAATAATGCAGTGTGTGATGTGATTTATTATAGAATTTTTTTTTTTGCAATGCAAAAAAATCTAAATGAAAAGGTGTATTAAGAGCTCCACTAAATGTCACATTAGCGTAAAGGTAATGTGTAATAGTTTTACCCAATTAACAGCCTTACTAAATTGTGATTTGGCCAATTCTAAAGGGCTCTATATAAGCACATAGCATTTTTTTACAGAAGTTTTTAGTTAGTAAAGACCTTGCTTTTTGATAGAAGTTCACTAACTATAAACTGCCGTTAATAAAATATGCTGTGTGCTTTAGCCCTTTAGCATTGGCCGAATCACAATTTAATAAGGCTGTTTATCAGCATACACAACTAAGATATTGTAATTTAATTTCACCAAATGTTTTAAAAAGCCAAAGATAGATGCATAGTAATATTGTATTTACTAACGATAGTAGCCTGCCTGAACAAAGAGTCCATACCATTTATGTCTATCAGCAACTGCTTCTCTGAGCCCTCCATCTTTACTACCATCACAGTCTTCTCTGCGGAATTCTGTCCTCTTACTATGGCCAAAGTATTTGAGTTTTATCTTTACTACCAATCGTTCCAGTGAGCAATCTGGTTTTATTTCTTTGAGTATATAGTACTTTTATCTTCTTTCAGTTCAGGGGTCTCTCAATAGTTTCCTCCAAAAACCCTCATCAAAAGCATTTATCCTCTGGCACCCAGCCTTCCAATTGGTCCAGTTCTCACAGCTGTATGTTATTACTGGGAAGACCAGAGCTCTGACTACACATACCTTTTTTGACAATGTGATGTTTTTGTTCTTTAATATCTTGTCTAGATTTGCCATAGCTTTCTTCCCAAGAAGCTAACATCTTTTTATTTCCTGGCTGCAGTCACCATCCACAGTAATCTTTGTGCCACGGAAAATAAAATCTGTCACTGCCTCAATGTTCTCCCCATATAGTTGCAAGGTATTAATACCCCTGGTTGACAAAATATTAGTCTTTTTGATGTTAAGTGGTATACCAACTTTTACGTTTTCTTCTTTCACCTTCATTAGTACGTTCCTCAATATCTTCTCAGTTTCAGCCATCAATGTGGTGTCATCCACATATCTCAGGATGATGATATTTCTCCCAGCAATTTTAATTCCAAATTTGATTCATATAGCCCAGAATTTTGCATAATGCATTCAGTGTTTTAATTAAATAGATAGAGTGATAATACAGAGCCTTGTCATACTTCTTTCCCAATATTGAAACAGTCAGTTGTTCCATACATCCCTTTTCATTTAGAAATTGCCACCGTTTGGTATGACCTACAAAGCCTTTAGAGTGGTAAATGGAGAAGGAGTAAATGTTTACTTAGAACGTACTTGTGTTCTCTATTATCAAACAATGTTGGCAATTTAAATCTTTGGTGCCTCTGCCTCTTCCGACAACTAAAAGTATACAGACTCTCGTAGGTGGCAAAATATTTTTAACAAGAATGAATGGAATTACATGGGGTTTTCCTGAAGACATATAAAGACTTAATATTATTTGTTTTATTAGAATCTACCTACAAAAATGGTAACACTGTACAGTGTAGGTTACAGTGTTTGCATGTAAAAAGTACATATAATACACATTGACAAGGTTTTATAGCCCCATTACAGAATGGGTTGTAGGCTTGCTTGTTCACTGTCATTCACTATGGTTTCTGCACTTGGCAGACATTTATGACTTTTTGAGGCACAATACTACTTTCTTTGCAAAAATGGAAATATTATCATGTACATTTAAAGGACAACTGTACAATGAGAAAAACATAAGTTTGAAAAGCGTCTGACTACAAGTAGGAAATAAGACATAAAACTAAATTTAATTAGAAAAAAATATGTGTACTTTGATGCCTCTGCTGATCCCTGCACATTGCACATTGGTGGAAGTTATATATGTGGGAGAGGCATTTACATTTTTGGAGAGCTGTGGTTGCATCTCTTAATGCAGCCTGGTTGTTCTTGGGCCTGTGGGTGTAATGGGGTGTGGTTTCAACTTCAGTCTTATCTATTCTATAACAAAGCCTCATGCCTTCTCCCTATTTCTTCCTTCCCCAATCCTCCCTCCAGTGATAGCTAAAAAACATTTCGCCATCATCCAGCTCTCAGGATGTAAAGTATATAAACACAAAATGGATTGTACTCATGAACTATCTTCAAACTTCCGAATCTCCCAAAATTGTCTATGTATATGGCTTCTAACACTATTAGTTAGATAATACTTGGCAAAAAAGGGACTTTTTAATTGAACTAAAGTAGTCCTTTAAGAGTAATGTAGCTTGAGCCAACATATAAAATATCCACATTACAACCCTTTGTAACCTCTTTATTTTGAAGATGTTTGTTATGACTGGATGGACAGTTCACTATAGATTACCATGGACGGACAGCAGCATTACCACCTTGTGATAATACTGGGATGAAATTTCCCTATAAAATATCTGTAAAAAAATGTAAAGAATGTCATGCACATGTTAATTTTAGTAACCTAAAACTATGAAAAAGGGAAACTCCAAGTGAGTTTCAAATTGATACTTGTAATTCAGTAATGACTGTTCAAGATCAGATGGACCAAAGCAAGTAACACAAGACTTGAGGCTTCTTTAAAAAAAACACATTTAGTATTTTTCATCATATTGAATCATACATTGGAAATTAACCAAACTAATTTGAAAGAACTTAATAAACAAAATGTACATAAGAAACTGGAAAGTAAATAGCACACACCATATTCAACTTCTAATTGTTCATATAAACAGTCCTCAAATGAGTAGAGGTCTGTTCATTAATACAATTTCATGTCACATTTTTACATATTTACAGCCTTATTAAATTGCGATTCGGTAAATTTAAAAGAGCTCTATTTAAGCACATAGCATATTTTATTTACAGAAGTTTTTAGTTAGTGAAGACCTTGCTTTTGGATAGAAGTTCACTAACTAAAAACTTCTGTAAAAAAAATATGCTATGTGCTTAAATAGAGCTCTTTTAAATTTACCGAATCACAATTTAATAAGGCTGTAAGCTTTCCAAATCTACATTTGTCCTTAAAATACCATTTGATGTAAATTACATCAGTTGAATAAAACCAATTGAGGGCGGGGTGGTGGAGGAGGGAAAACGGTGGGAGATTTATGAAATCATTGGATCGTTTAGAATACTTAATATGCCCATGCCCAGAAGCACCCAGCTGGCAACTATGAGCCTGATTCAATTCAAAGCCTGCATCTCACGGTATACAGGCCATATGTCTGCAGTCATGCTGCGGGGGGTTGAACTCTGCTACAAATTCAGTGCTATTAAATTGAACAAGCCCTCAAGTTAGGGGTCAAAAGCTGAAACCATAAACCATGCACCTGTATGTAGCATTTTAGGGCGGAAAGCAAGGCCGTAACTACACATTTAGAAACAGCCAATAGAAAATTAGACCATCATCATTAGGTCGGTGATACATGAATTTTACATGTCAATCAATTAGCGTTTGGGGGTCAGATATGGGATTGAACTTGCGAAACTGCAAAATAATAACAATGAATGATGATACTGTTCTAGTCCATGTGAGTGGCCTGATATGTATTAATTAATTGATTCCCAAGATTGATATAACCCCGAAATGAAACATAAAACAAATAATTTTGTATTGCCGATCTGCAAGCTGAAGACTGTTGTGAAATTAATTCTAATGTCTTTCATCGCTTTCCCCGTCATTTACAGTGCAGTATTCATTTTTTATTTGCATTTACAGTGCTACGGACATGTCTTTAACCCCCTTGCAAGTCTCATGTGGTACCCGTAGGATTTTCTTCTACATTTGCCATTCCTGGGTGTGAAAACATTTGCAGGCTTGGGGAATTGTGGCAATTGAATAGTGATTTGCAATTTTAGCGATTTTCTATATCCAATAAGACTATTATTCTTTTTTCATACATATTTTTTCATTGTTTAGTGGTGTTTTAATATCACTCTAAACTCTACTTTCAATTATCTCCATTTTCTTGTTCTGTTTTGATCTGCTTCTGTCCAGAGGCATATTTCTAAATCCAGCAAATTTATTCCACTTTTCTAAATACTTTCTATTATACCATACACATTGGTGTTTTATACAAAATGATTATTTTGGTAATGTTGCTTTTTAAAGGCAGGTTGAAACACTGAAACAATATAAATGTGGGATGCATAATATTTTTATATATTTTGATGAAAAATATCCATATGAATCTACTGCTTTATGCAACAAATAGGTTAAGCTACATATTCACTAAGGGCCTCATTCTATTATCGTCCGTAGGAGATGCGGGGCCGCAAGCACCGGCCGCAGGCTATTTGCCTATTCTATTCCCTTCCGGCCGGGGACTTCGGCAGGCTTGCGGCCGGCGCCTTGCTATCTCTTGCGGCCGCACGCGCCAGAGGAAAGCCTTTGATCTTAAACGGCCGCAAGAGTTTCGGCTGCAAGAAAATCCCGGTTGCTATTCAATTGCTCCGGGAACCCTCTCTGCAAGGCTAAAACCGAGCCGCAGCTTACTTGCAGCAAAAAGGTCCCACAAGCACACAATTAAGCACATAATAAAGCCATAATAAAGCCATCCTGCACTCTGAGGAGACTATAAAGTGATTGTAGGTGTTAGCATTCATAGCACAACATTACCCTACACTCAAATCCGTAAATAATTTTTATTTTAATTTATGTCAAATATTCGTGAACAAAGTCCCGAGGGCTTGGAGCACCTCAGACCCGCCCACACTGCGGCCGGAAAATAAACAGTTAATGAAATCTCGGATTTGGGCTGATGTGCAAGCTTGAGAGGGGGTTGCTATTAATCCTCATGTCCCCCATTATGATCCCTAGCATTTACAGAGCTTTACAGTGCCGTCTTGAATTTATATTTGCTTTTAAAGTTTTCAGACCTAGCGGCCGGTTGCAAGATATGCGGCCGGCCGTAAGGGGATATCCTCAAGCAGCTTTGTGGAGTCGCAGCTTTGCGGCCATTTTATGGCCGATAGTAGAATGAGGGCCTAAGAATATATGTATTTAGCTGTGATAGATCACAGACTCTCTTCACAGTAGTCCCCTCTAAACACAATATTATATGGCAGATAAGTGTCTTTTTTAGGCATAATACTACTTTTCTTTGCTAAAAATGGAAGCATGACTATGCACCTGGATTGTAAAAATAACTTTTTAATCAGACGCATTAATATATTACATATTTAAGGAGCAATCATGCACAACTCCTAGGACTACACTGTGCTCTGTACTCGGTGAATATTGTTATTCAGCCAACTGGTTCATAGCAAGTTTTCTGCATGAAAGAAATTCAATAAAATAATATTAGA